>CM029022.1:119635753-120073253 GCA_016801055.1 Panax notoginseng
CCCCTCCTAGTTCTATTCCCCGATCTCCGCCAGAGACCATATTCTTAAGCTCTAATACCAACTGTGACGTCCCCAAAATAGGTATACATCATCCCATTCTGAGTCGCCAAATACATGGTACAGAAACAAATACAAACTTCATTCGTGCAAAATACGACAATACAAATTTGTGATTTAAATAAAATATTGTCTTCTAGACAATATCCACACTCAAATAAGTCCTCATTACAATTATTGAAACACTATTTTACAAAATAGTGAGGATACTAACACAACTGACTGGAAACATCACTTCACACCCCACTAGTTCCCGCTATATTCTCGCCTCCTGAGAAAAATAGAACAAAAAGGAAAGGGTGAGCTCAACTAGCCCAGTAAAGAATATTATGACTAAGATAATATACAACAAATTATCGTTAGTCTTCAACAGGGAAAAATCTGATAAAATATAATAGACAATAAGTTTTAGATCAACAACTGCAGCGAAAATAGCAAACCATTAGAAGAGTCAAGTATAGAATGAATTCTACTACATCTTCTAAGATTTAAAAGTCCATCAACGATATTTATCCCTGTAACATCAATCAATAACCATCTTTAATCAAATATTCATCTTTGCACTACAGGCCAAAGATATTCATTTGTAACACCAGTAGGTCATGTTCATCTCAACACCTGTTCATCTTTGCACTACGGTCAAATATATTCATCAGTTAATCATTCATCTTTGCACTACAGGCCAAAAATATTCAATAATATCATCATTTAGGACTGAGGATGATGAAAAATTATCTTAAAGAAAACGAATCCAATGAGACAGAAGGCAAATATTAGGGATTCGATTATAGTTTATCAAGTACAATAATACTCCATAATAACCAATTGTAAAGAAAATTCAAAAATAAAGATCAAAACATGGATACAATCAAAGATAGTAACCATAATAGACATCTTGGACAAAAAGAAAAATTTTATATTTCGGTGAATAGTGCCGTATTCGTAAATAGTACCGTATACGTGAATAGTGCCGTATACGTGAATAGTAACCCCGACACAAAAAGTTCCAAATTTGATAAAAAATTTATATCAATATTTCAGCATAATGATATTGAAGAAAATAATATCCTTTACCTCAAACGAACAGTACTTTGATCAGATATCGTATATGAGGCTGAATAAAACTTTGCTGGATAGCAACTCTCAAAGTATCAAAATACTCACAAAATATGCTCAATAATATAGAGGAGAAAGAGAGAAAACTTATGAATTCTGGTGTGATTTTCAATTCTAACTTAGCCCTCTATTATAGGAAAATGTTAGCACGCCGAAGCAGACTTGACCTGCAACCTGATGGCTTTACCTGCTATATTCCCACCCAACACATTTGAATAAAAATTTCAGCACATTTCTCACCCAACCAAAAGTGGGCCACCAATTCTAGAATTTTTCACCAAAATGATAAATTCCGAAACTTCAACAATTTATGAACCAGTCATCTCTTAAAATTTATAACAAATCATACGTTCATTTTTAACGGTTCAAAATTTGTGGACATATACTCAACTTATATATGTATAACATATCCAAAAATCACAACGATCCAACGGTCGGATTAAAAATTATAACCCCCATAATATATCTCAAAAACCCTGATTGATTTTTAATATCTCCATCCGACAAAAACTGATAAAACACCTCAACATTAACTCCTTCATTTTTAACCACCAAATATATCCAACATTTATATTCACATAAAATAAATATTTCCTTATCATATGAATCAATAATTAATTATTAACAATATTATTATAGAATCACATTATGACAATTAGGCCGTTCCCAGGAAAGAAGGGGCTTTCCAATAAGGATTTTTCCTTACTGGCGCGAATTAGATGACCAAAACCTCTCTTTAGACAGAACTTTTTAGACATTTCCAATAATGTTATCTAATAATATTATTCAAATAATATGAATTATTGATCTGATAATGGAAATACTGTGCAGTGACAATTATTGAAACAACAATAATATAAAATATCAATGCAGCATTTATTGAATCAATAAAAAAAAATATTGAACAATAACTACTGTAATAATTATTGAGTAGTGCTTTCCTTCGTAAGAATCCATAATTCAAAAATACTGTGCAATCCGTATGCTACTGTGCAACCACGCGTATTACTGTATTTTAACCACCGGTATTCCAACAGTGTTAACGGTAACAACTACGCCGTTATTTTATAAAAATTCAATTTTTGTCGTTATCTTCATCCAATCGTTTTCCGTTATGGGCCCAAATAGCTGCGCCGTCGTACGAATATTCCCCGACAGAAAGAATATTCCACGACCAAACAAATATTCCCCGACAAAATGAATATTTTATAACCACTTGTTTATTTTGCAAAATTTGCACATTTCACCCATAACCAATGTATTATATCAAATTAACACCTTATTATTCACAATAATATTTAGAGAAAATTTAATTTTATTCATTAATAAGTTGGGGTCTTATACAAATTCTTTCCTTTTGACTTCGTCGCTTCCTTCGAATTTCTTAGTAGCCCAACTTCGAATACTAAACCCCGCATCTTTAGCATATGCTTGTAAAAACCCTTAACTTCATCTATTGTTTTGAAATCTTTTCCAACACTAGGTTTGAGATATCGGCTACTTGCAGATTAAGATAAAAGTTTCCCTATCCTATCAAATCCCCCTTCAATTCTATTATTCTCTACTTCCTTTTCATTATTGTCAACATTTCACCACATTCATCACTACCCTGTACTCATCCTCTAATTAGCAGCCATCCCTACAGTAAAAAAAACAAACAACATTTAAGTCCGGATAACAACAATTTGAAGAACATTGAGAATTGCATATTTCATGGTAGTGAAGGATTACTGCCCTGCTTGTTAGCTATAACATTTAATCAATTTTTCATTGTTGCCAATAAATACATAATTTCTCAGTCAGTGTTTTATTTTTTTTTCTTCTATGTTCTTTGTCAGAAGCATATTTAACTTATTTTTTCTCATATGGTCAGTAAGTTCTTAGTACATCATAGTAGACACCCAAAATGAAATTTAATGGAATTTTACTGTAACTTCAATGGAAATAACAAATCTAAGCATATGGTCATTAAGTTCAATGGAAATTTACTGTAACTTGCCTCATGCAGACACCCAAAATGCAAAAAAAAAAACACAGATACAAGATTATCGACCAAAATCCAATAAACAACTCCAATTAAACAAATATTGAAAAAATCTGTTTAAAAACTATCAAAGTTTGTGAAATTTTATATTTTAGGAGAGAGAATCTCACTGAACTTAATTTGCAAACCCTAGCTTCAAGGGGCTTTGAGAGATAATCCAATATCGATGTTTCCTATCCCTTTCGCGAATCTAGCTTTACCTTTGTTGGCAGAGTGAGAATCGGTTTGAGAGATAAACCTTTGTTGGTTTGAGAGAGAATCGACGCTAAGGGCAGAGTAAGAGAGAAGCTAGAATCAGTATGAATCACCCCTTTGCGAGAGTCAATTTTGAAAGGGTTGGTTGGTTTTCCAGATCTGCACGAATGAGTTCAGAAAAGAAGAGAAGAAGGGAGTCTTTTGACCCGCGGCTTCATTGACCCGATTAGTCGTTCCATTTGGTCCGCTTCTGAAGCTTATTATATATATATAATATATATATATATATATATATATATATATGTTTGGAGAAGGAAAAAAAATTCCACATGTAGTGGCATCCATGAATTAATTATGAGGTGGCTGCATATTGATTTAATGTTCAGCTGTAGATCTTTTGGAAATAATTTGTTGGATATCATGGTTTAAGACCCCAACTTTATAAATAAAGATAAATTTTCTATAAATATCATTTTTGAATATTATGGAGTTAATTTGATATAATGTTATAGTTAGGTAACATTTATAAATTTTACAATATACGCAAGTTGTTATATAATATTCGATTGTCGGAAATATTCGTTTAACAGGGAATATTCTACAACGAAACAATCATTGGTGGACCCCACAACGGAATTATTGTTGGATTGAGAAAACGACAAAAAATATTTTATTAAAAATAACGGCGGAAGTTTTACCATTGTTACTGTTAAACTACTCGGTAGTAAAAGTACAGTAATACGTGTGGTTGCATAGTAGCACACGGTATTGATTATTAATGCTTATGTGCGAAGTCACTTAGTTTGATTCAATTATTGTCAGTTAATAATTGAATTATTTAGAGATAATGACGTTTGTTTTATTCATATTATTAACGTAATAAAACAGAAACATCTTTTTATATATAAAAGAATACTTTATTAAAGTTATTCTATAAATAGAATATATTATATTTTATTTAAAAGATTTTTCTTTAAATATGGACCGTCAGATTAAAGTAATCAATCTAGACCGTTCATGATTAGTTACTATGCATTCTATTTTTCTATAAATAGCAGCTCATTCCTTTATATTTCTTACGAATTCACTGAACTCTAAGAGAGAAACTATAGAGAGAGAGAAGAAGAGTATTCTGCTACTTACTACTTCCTTATTTCAGCTCTTCTTTAAAACGGTAAGGGTGTTATTCTTTCTTATCCATGAAGAGACTTTGTTATTCCATTTCTTATTATTCTGTTGGAATAACCTGTATACGCGCTACCCTATACTTGGTGACATTCTTCTATATTCTGTTGGAACATCCTGTCTGTGTGTTTTACACCCGGACCTGGTTCCGTCTTGTTATTATTCTTTAGAACATCCTGTCTGTGCGTTTACGCCGACCTGGTTCCATTATTTATTATTCTGTCGGAATATTCCTGTCTGTGTGTTTACGCTGGACCTGGTTCCATTATTTATTATTCTGTCGAATATCCTGTCTGTGCGTTTACGCCGGACCTGGTTCCATTATTTATTATTCTGTTGGAATAACCTGTCTGTGCGGTCTATCGCATGCATGGTGATTTCTTTTGTTATTCCATTCTTTATTGTACTCAGTTGGTTAAGTTTGACTTCTATACTCCATGAAATTTGTGGAATATCCTTGATAATTGCGTTTCATCCAGTATCTTTTCATGAAATATCTTCTAAGCATTCTTGAATTTACTCACAAAGCAGTATCATGTTGACAATTTGGACATTGTTAATTCTTGGATAAATTAATTCTTGAACTTGTTTTATTGAATTCTTATATCATTGTCATCATCCTCATGTTTATAAAATGTTAAAAGTCATCTGTGCCTGTAGTGCATAGATGGACTTGTATGATTATGACCAGGATTATCGGTATAATCATGACCGTAATGTTACAAATGATGTGGTAAAAGTCCTCATTGGCCCGTGGTGCATTGTGGACAGTTGTTGGCATGATCATGACCATTAAAATGAATACACGAATATCCTTGGCCGTAGTGCAGGGGTGATTCGATGATGTGAATTATTTTATTAAGCTGAGTCCCAGCGATAACAGTGTTGAAAAAACCTTTAAATCATAAAGATAGTAGAGTTTATTTTCTACTTGACTCTTTTAATGTTTTGCTTTTATTCCGCTGCAGTTAAACTTGATGTCTATTATATTTTATCAGTTAACATGTTGAAGGCTAATGATAATTTTATTCTGCATTATCTTAGTCATAATATTCTTACTGGGCTAGTTAGCTCACCCTTTCTTTCACTGTTCTCTTTAGGAAATGAGAACGTAGCTGGGGCAAGTCGGGGAACGGAGTGATGTTCGAATGATAGTATTAGTTAGTAGTCCTCACTATTCTATGTAATAGTGTATTAATAAATGTAATGAGGACTCCTTTTGAGTATGAATACTCTCTAGAAGATAATATTTGTATTCAAACTCGCATTTATGTTTTGTCGTATTGTACACGACAGTTGTATAGTAAGTTGTTTTGATTCTGTACTTTTGTATCTGACGACCCAAGATGTGATGTATACCTAATTTTGGGGCGTCACAGTTGGTATCAGAGCTTAGGGATATGTTCCCTGGCTTAAGATGTGAGAATAGAACTAGGAGGGGAGAGACGGGGAATTCCTTCGCTAGTATGACCCCTAAGTTTATTGCATGGTATTTAATTGGTCGGTCATAATATAAGGATAATATATGACATATCAATTAACTTTTATTTTGTGGCAGTATCTGAATAATGGCATCTGAGAATGTAGAATAGCAATGGAGCACAGGCGACTGTTGATTCATCACATATCAATAATCAGATAATGTGCATCAGGAAGGTGATAATCCTCATGCAAATAACAACACTGACCAGATGATGAATGATGGAATGTTCAGAAACTTTATGCAGTTCATGCAACAGCAGGCAGAGCTGCTCCTGTCAAAATATAGGTGAAACACTGAAAACTCTCGACGGTCACCGCTAACATTTCAAGAAGCTGGGACCACCAGAGTTTAAGGAGAGCCAAAACCACTTATAGCGAAACATGGATAAAGCAGATTACCAAGATATTTGATGTTTTGGGATGCTCCGAGGAGTAAAAGGTTCCCTTTGCCGCCTTTATGTTGCGAGGAGAGCGATTAACTGGGGAATCGATTTAAGCGTACTTAACCTGCCGCACTGAAGATATCCTGGGAGAAGTTCCAAGAGCTGTTTAACGACAAATACTTTTTCGAGAGTATTCGTCACATGAAGGAGGTGGAGTTCATCAAATTGGAGCAGAATAATATTGACCGGTCGCAGTACGAGACAAAATTTGCGGATTATCCCAGTTTGCGTCCCACCTGGTGGATAATGAAAAAGAATGACGCGGATGTTTTTAAGAGGTTTTGAAGCCGGAGATACGTCAACATCTTGTTTCTCATAAATTGTGTTTGTGTTCAGATGTTTGTATATAGGGCTCAGTTGGTGGAGCGCGATAACGAGTCAACGCAACCAAAAGAGAGCAGTCGACAAAATGATAATACCAGTGAGAGCAGTCATCGAAGCGGTGACAACAAGCGAGGAGGAAATCAACAGGCCAGAAATGGTAACCACTTCGTGGTAAATCAGGGCCAAAACAATAAGAATGGTCTTTCAAGAAGAGGAGATTCAACAATGATGGAAAGACGTCAGCACCAAGCACCCTTTTTAAGGAAGGAGAACGACCACCTATCATATGTTTCAAATGCGGAGGGGAGGGGCACATCAGTCAAAACTGCGCGTTGCCGTCTAAAGCATGTTATAATTGTGGAAGAGAAGGTCATTTAGCTCGATTTTGTCGTTTACCAAAAATAAGTTCAGCCAAGATGGAGACACCAAAGGCCGTCCCAGAAAAGTCAAAACCGTAGTGCAAGGAGAGCGTTGTTTTGACCTCCCAGAAAGTAAGGAACCCGAATGAGGTCATCACAGATAAGCTTATCATAAACTCTAACGAAGTTATAACTTTATTTGATACCGGTTGTACCCATTCTTTATTTCTCTCCTACTTGCGCTCATCGATTAAATTTGATTCCGGAGAAATTAGACTTTGACTTATCTGTTGAAACTCTATTGGGAGAAACCTTCATTACATCCACGATTTATAAGTCTTGTTTGGTTCAATTTGGTACCCACACATTACCTGTCGATCTTATTCATTAAAAATATTTGCATTTGACGTGATTCTAGGATTGATTGGTTAACTACTCATCATGCAAAAATTGATTGTTTTATAAGGTTGTTAGCTTTCATATTCCTAATCGACCTATTATGCGAATTCAAGCAACCAAACCATTAAAATCAATCGCTGTCATCTCAAGCCATAAAGCTATTCGTTTATTGAAAATGGATGTCAAGCTTTCTTACTCATGTCACGGATCTAAACAAAAATACGTCAGTTTTGAATGATATTTCTATTGTTAATAAATTTCCTGACGTATTCCCTGAAGAACTTCCTGCCTACCCCGAGCGTGAAATTGAATTTGTATCGACCTTGAACCCGTACAAAACCTTTCCAAAGCTCCATATCGAATGGCTCCTATTAAACTTCAGGATTTAAAGATCCAACTGCAGGAATTGTTAGACATTGGCTTTATTCATCCTAGTACTTCTCCTTGGGGTGCTCCTGTGCTATTCGTGAAGAAGAAAGATGGAAGTATGCACTTTGTATTTGATTATCGGGAGTTGAATCATGTCACCATCAAAAAACAGGTACCCATTGCCACGTATTGATGACCTGTTGACCAGTTGCAAGGAGCACAATTCTTTCAAAGATCGATCTTCGTTCTGGATATCATCAGCTGAAGGTTAGAACTGAAGATATTCTTCAAAGACGGCTTTAGAACTCGGTACGGGCATTATGAATTCCTAGTCATGTCCTTTGGATTGACTAATGCTCCTGCTGCCTTCATGGATGCACTGGGATTCAAGGAATATCTGGATCACTTTGTGGTCGTCTTTATTGATGACACCTTATTTATTCCAAAAGTCGTGAAGATCATGAGCAAACACTTGAGGCTGTACTCTTAAGCTTCGTGAATACAAGCTTTATGCCAAGTTGAAGAAATGTGAATTCTGGCTGGAGGAGGTAGCATTCCTTGGGCACGTAGTATCAAGTCGTGGAATATCGGTTGACCCGTAAAGATTGAAGCTATTCAAAGCTGGGAGCAGCCTAAATCGTGACCGAAGTACGTAGCTTTCTTGGTTTACTGGTTATTATCGGAGATTCGTGGAAGGATTTTCTCGAATCACTACTCCATTAACTCAGCTGACTCGAAAGATACAAAGTTTGGTTGGAGCGAAGAATGTGAGCAGAGTTTTCAAGAACTCAAGAGGAGACTCATTTCAGCACCTGTTCTAACAATACCATCTGGCTCGGAGGGATTTGTCATCTACATTGATGCTTCGAGCAAAGGGTTGGGATCGTTCTCATGCAACATGGAAAAGTCATAGCCTAGCATCAAGACAAATCAAGGAATATGAGAGGAATTATCCTACTCATGATCTAAATTGGCAGCTGTTGTCTTTGCACTTAAAATTTGAACATTACTGTAGGGGAGAATGTGGAGATCTTTACGATCATAAAAGCCTTAAATATTTCTTCACTCAAAAGGAACTCAACATGCGACAACGACGTTGGCTTGAACTGTTGAAAATTATGATCATACCATTCAATACCATCCTGGAAAAGCGAACGTGAGCTGACGCATTGAGTAGAAGATCATATGCAAGTACGAGTGCAATATTGTCAACACAAAGGCCCATTTTGGTGACTTGCAAAGGATGGAGATAGAGTTAAAGACCTAGGGACCCATGTGATGATGGCGAATAAAGTAGAACCGACTTTAATCGATAAATTAAAGCTGCTCAAGCAACATACCTGGAGCTGATGCGTATGAGAAAGAAAGTGCAAGAAGGTGCTATGCCGGAAGCAAGAATCGATGAAGAAGAATACTTCGAGTCAACTCCAGACTTTGTGTTCCTAACAACCCTGATTTAAAGTATGAAATCATGAGGAGGCCACAACACACCGTTTGCAATCCATCCTGAAGTACCAAAATGTATCATGATCTTCGTCATAATATTTTGGTGGAGCAATATGAAGAGAGAGGTAGCGTGTTTATCTCAAGGTGTCTAACTTGTCAACGATCAAAGCGAGTATCAAGTACCAAAAGGTCCATTGCAACCACTTGAAATTCCAGAATGGAAGTGGGAGCACATTACCATGGATTTCGTTACCGGTCTTCCTAAGGTTTCTCAAGGTATAGATGCGATTTGGGTCATTGTTGATAGATTGACCAAGTCTGCTCATTTCTTACCGATACGAAAACTTATACACTTGAACGTCTACTCGTATGTACATAAACGAGATTATAAGACTGCATGGTATGCCAGTATCCATATTTCTGACCGAGACCCAAGATTCACTTCACGATTTTGGGTTAGTTTACAAAAAAGCTATGGCACGGAGTTACTATTTAGTTCACATATCATCCTCAGACCGACGAACAATCAGAGACTATTCAAACTCTTGAAGATCTATTAAGACTCTGTGTCTTTGACTTCAAGGGAAGTTGGAAAAGTTTTTACCATTGGTGGAGTTTTCCTACAACAACAGTTATCAAGCAAGTATTGGCATGGCTCCATTCGAAGCATTGTATGGAAGAAAATGTCGTTCTCCAGTATGCTGGGAAGGTGGGTGAAGCAACGTTGTTGGGACCAAGTTGGTACGTATGACTACAGAAATATTCAAACGATCCGACAATGTATAAAAACCTCAGAAGATCGACAAAAGATTTATGCTGATCTTCATTGAAAACGTGGAATTTGATGTAGGAGATCATGTGTTCTTACGTGTTGCTCCATGGAAAGGAGTTACGAGATTTGGAAAGAGAGAAAGCTCAATCCTCGATTCATCGTCCATTTTTAATCCTCGATCGAGTAGGAACTGTGGCTTATAGACTCGCTTTATCGCCAAGTATGTCTCGTGTTCATAACATTTTCACATATCCATGTTACGCAAATATTGAAAGACCCAACCACATTATTGAGTTAGAACCGGACGAAAAGCGGAAGATTTGACGTATGAAGAAGTTCCTTTCAAATCTTGGATAGAAGGAACATATTCTACGCTCCAAGGTTACCTCAAGTCAAAGTTTT
Organism: Panax notoginseng; assembly: GCA_016801055.1. Classification (NCBI taxonomy): domain Eukaryota; kingdom Viridiplantae; phylum Streptophyta; class Magnoliopsida; order Apiales; family Araliaceae; genus Panax; species Panax notoginseng. Next base: position 119,646,347 of record CM029022.1, read on the forward strand.
GTGGAAAACCACGATGTTGAGGAAATGACTTGGGAGCTAGAATCTGAAATGAAATCAAGGTATCCTTACCTCTTCGACATACCAGTACGTACCCTAATTTCGAGGGCGAAATTTCATAAGAAGGGGAGGTTGTAAGACCCCAACTTTTATAAATAAAGATGAATTTTCTATAAATATCATTTTTGAATATTATGGAGTTAATTTGATATAATGTTATAGTTGTGGGTAATATTTATAAATTTTGTAAAGTACGCAAGTTATTATATAATATTCGATTGGTCGGGGAATATTCGTTTTAACAGGGAATATTCGTACAACGACACAATCATTGGTGGACCCCACAACGAAATTTTGTAAAGTACGCAAGTTATTATATAATATTCAATTGTTACTGTTGAACTACTCGGTAGTAAAAGTACAGTAATACGTGTGGTTGCATAGTAGCATACGGTTGATTATTAATGCTTATGTGAGAAGTCATTCAGTTTGATTCAATTATTGTCAGTTAATAATATGAATTATTTAGCGATAATGACGTTTTGTTTTATTCGTATTATTAACGTAATAAAACAGAAACATCTTTTTATATAAAACAGAATACTTTATTAAAGTTATTCTATAAATAGAATATATTATATTTTATTTAAAAGATTTTTCTTTAGATATGGACCGTCAGATTAAAGTAATCAATCTGGACCGTTCATGGATTAGTTACTATGCATTCTATTTTTCTATAAATAGCAGCTCATTCCTTCATTATTTCTTACGAATTCACTGAACTCTAAGAGAGAAACTATAGAAAAACTATAGATAGAGAGAAGAAGAGTATTCTGCTACTTAACTACTTCCTTATTTCAGCTCTTCTTTAAAACGGAAAGGGGTGTTATTCTTTCTTATTCATGAAGAGAACTGTTGTTATTCCATTTCTTATTATTCTGTTGGAATAACCTGTATACGTGGTCTACCCTATACTTGGTGACATTCTTCTATTATTCTGTTGGAACATCCTGTCTGTGTGTTTTACACCGGACCTGGTTCCGTCTTGTTATTATTCTGTTGGAACATCCTGTCTGTGTGTTTTACACCGGACCTGGTTCCATTATTTATTATTCTGTCGAATATCCGTCTGTGCGTTTACGCCGGACCTGGTTCCATTTTTATTATTCTGTCGGAATATCTGTCTGTGCATTTACGCCGGACCTGGTTCCATTATTTATTATTCTGTCGGAATATCCTGTCTGTGCGTTTACGCCGGACCTGGTTCCATTATTTATTATTCTGTTGGAATAACCTGTCTGTGCGGTCTATCGCATGCATGGTGATTTCTTTTGTTATTCCATTCTTTATTGTACTCAGTTGGTTAAGTTTTGACTTCTATACTCCATGAAATTTGTGGAATATTCTTGATAATTGCGTTTCATCCAGTATCTTTTCATGAAAATATTCTTCTAAGTATTCTTGAATTTTACTCCACAAAGCAATATCATGTTGACAATTTGGACGTTGTTAATTCTTGGATAAATTAATTCTTGAACTTGTTTTATTGAATTCTTATATCATTGTCATCATCCTCATGTTTATAAAATGTTGAAAGTCATCTGTGGCCTGTAGTGCATAGATGGACTTGGTATGATTATGACCAGGGATTATTCGGTATAATCATGACCGTAATGTTACAAATGATGTGGTAAAAGTCCTCATTGGCCCGTAGTGCATTGATGGACAGTTGTTGGCATGATCATGACCATTAATGAATATACGAATATCCTTGGCCGTAGTGCAGGGGTGATTCGATGATGTGAATTTTTTATTAAGCTGAGTCTCAGCGATCACAGTGTTGGAAAATCTTTTAAATCATAAAAGATAGTAGAGTTTATTTTCTACTTGACTCTTTTAATGGATTGCTTGTTCCGCTGCAGTTAAACTTGATGTCTATTATATTTTATCAGTTTAACATTGTTGAAGGCTAATGATAATTTATTCTGCATTATCTTAGTCATAATATTTCTTACTGGATTAGTTGAGCTCACCCTTTCTTTCATTTTCTCTCAGGAAATGAGAACGTAGCTGGGGCAAGTCGGGGAACGGAGTGATGGTCCGAATGATAGTATTAGTTAGTAGTCCTCACTATTCTATGTAATGGTGTTAATAAATGTAATGAGGACTCTTTTGAGTATGAATACTCTCTAGAAGATAATATTTGTATTCAAACTCACAGTTTATGTTTTGTCGTATTGTACACGACAGTTGTATTAGTAAGTTGTATTGTATTTGTACTATGTATCTGACGACCCAAGATGGGTGATGTATACCTAATTTTGGGGGCGTCACAGTTGGTATCAGAGCTTAGGGATATGATCCCTGGCTAAGATGTGAGAATAGAACTAGGAGGGAAAGACGGAGAATTCCTTCGCTAGTATGACCTACCTAAGTTTATTTGCATGGTATTTAATTGGTCGGTCATAATATAAGGATAATATATGACATATCAATTAACTTTTATTTTGTGACAGTATCTGAAAATGGCATCTGAGAATGTTGAGAATAGCAATGGAGCACAGACGATTATTGATTCACCACATATCAATAATTAGGAAAATGTTCATCAGGAAGGTGACAATCCTCATGCAAACAACAACACTGACCAGATGATGAATGATGGAATGTTCAGAGGTTTTATGCAATTTATGCAACAACAGGTAAAGCGGCTCCTGTCCACAACGTAGGTGGAAATACTGAAACTCTCGGCGGTCATCGCTAAACAGTTTAAGGAGCTGGGACCACCGGAGTTTAAGGGAGAACCCAAACCACTTAGCTGAAACATGGATAAAGCAGATCACCAAGATATTTGATGTCTTGGGTTGCTCCGAGGAGCAAAAGGTTCTCTTTGCCGCCTTTATGTTGCGAGGAGAGGCAGATTACTGGTGGGAATCGATAAAGCGTACTCAACCTGCCGCACTGAAGATGTCTTGGGAGAAGTTCCAAGAGCTGTTTAACGACAAATACTTTCCCGAGAGTATTCGTCACATGAAGGAGGTGGAGTTCATCAAATTGGAGCAGAATAATATGACCGTGTCGCAGTACGAGGCAAAATTTGCGGAGTTATCCCGTTTGCGTCCCACCTGGTGGATAATGAAGAAAGAATGACGCGGATGTTTTTAAGAGGTTTGAAGCCGGAGATACGTCAACATCTTGTTTCTCATAAATTGTGTTTGTATTCAGATGTTGTAAATAGGGCTCAGTTGGTGGAGCGCGATAACGAGACAACGCAACCAAAAGAGAGCAGCCGCAAAATGATAATACCAGTGAGAGCAGTCATCGAAGCGGTGACAACAAGCGTGGAGGAAATCAACAGGCCAGAAATGGTAACTACTTCGTGGTAATCAGGGCCAAAATAATAAGAATGGGCATTTCAAGAAGAGATTCAACAATGATGGAAAGACGTCAGCACCAGCACCTGTCATTAAGGAAGGAGAACGACCACCTATCATATGTTTCAAATGCGGAGGGGAGGGGCACATCAGTCCAAACTGCGCGATGCTGTCCAAAGAATGTTATAATTATGGAAGAGAAGGTCATTTAGCCCGATTTTGTCGTTTACCGAAGATAAATTCAGCTAGGATGGAGGCACCAAAGGCCGTCCCAGAAAAGTCAAAACCGGTTGTGCAAGGGAGAGCGTTTGTTGTGAACTCCCAGAAAGCAAGGAACCCGAATGAGGTCATCACGGGTAAGCTTATCATAAACTCTAACGAAGTCTATACTTTATTTGATACCGGTTTTACCCATTCTTTTATTTCTCCTACTTGCGCTCATCGATTAAATTTGATTCCGGGAAAATTAGACTTTGACTTAGCTGTTGAAACTCCATTGGGAGAAACTTTCATTACATCCACGGTTTATAAGTCTTGTTTGGTTCAAGTTGGTACCCACACATTACCTGTCGATCTGATTTCGTTAAAAATACTTTGCATTTGACGTGATTCTAGGGATTGATTGGTTAACTACTCATCATGCAAAAATTGATTGTTTTCGTAAGGTTGTTAGCTTTCATATTCCTAATCGACCTATTATGCGAATTCAAGCAACCAAACCATTAAAATCAATCGCTGTCATCTCAAGCCATAAAGCTATTCGTTTATTGAAAAAACGATGTCAAGCTTTCTTAGCTCATGTCACAGATCTAAACAAAAATACGTCAGCTTTGAATGATATTTCTGTTGTTAATAAATTTCCTGACGTATTTCCCGAAGAACTTCCTGGCCTACCCCAGAGCGTGAAATTGAATTTTGTATCGACCTTGAACCCGGTACAAAACCCATTTCCAAAGCCCATATCGAATGGCTCCTATTGAACTTCAGGAGTTAAAGACCAACTGCAGGAATTGTTAGACATTGGTTTTATTCGTCCTAGTACTTCTCCTTGGGGTGCTCCTGTTCTGTTCGTGAAGAAGAAAGATGGGAGTATGCGACTTTGTATTGATTATCGGGAGTTGGATCATGTCACCATCAAAAATAGGTACCCATTGCCACGTATTGATGACCTGTTTGACCAGTTGCAAGGAGCACAATTCTTTTCAAAGATCGATCTTCGTTCTGGATATCATCAGCTGAAGGTTAGAATTAAGGATATTCCAAAGACTGCCTTCAGAACTCGGTATGGGCATTATGAATTCTTAGTTATGTCTTTTGGATTGACTAATGCTCCTGCTGCCTTCATGGATATGATGAACAGGGTATTTAAGGAATATTTGGATCACTTTGTGGTCGTCTTTATCGATGACATCCTTGTTTATTCCAAAAGTCGTGAAGATCATGAGCAACACTTGAGGCTGGTACTCCAAAAGCTTCATGAATACAAACTTTATGCCAAGTTAAAGAAATGCGAGTTCTGGCTGGAAGAGGTAGCATTCCTTGGGCACGTAGTATCAAGTCGTGAAATATCGGTTGACCCGACAAAGATTGAAGCTATTCAAAGCTGGGAGCAACCTAAATCAGTGACCGAAGTACGTAGCTTTCTTGGTTTAGCTGGTTATTATCGAGAGATTTGTGGAAGGATTTTCTCGAATCGCTACTCCATTAACTCAGCTGACTCGAAAAGATACAAAGTTCGGTTGGAGCGAAGAATGTGAGCAGAGCTTTCAAGAACTCAAGAGGAGACTCATTTCAGCACCTGTTCTAACAATACCATCTGGCTCGGAGGGATTTGTCATCTACAGTGATGCTTCGAGCAAAGGGTTGGGATGCGTTCTCATGCAACATGGAAAAGTCATAGCCTATGCATCAAGACAACTCAAGGAATATGAGAGGAATTATCCTACTCATGATCTAGAGTTGGCAGCTGTTGTCTTTGCACTTAATATTTGGAGGCATTACTTGTATGGGGAGAAGTGGAGATCTTTACGGATCATAAAAGCCTCAAATATTTCTTCACTCAAAAGGAACTCAACATGCGACAACGACGTTGGCTTGAACTGTTGAAAGATTATGAGCATGCCATTCCATACATCCTGGAAAAGCGAACGTGGTAGCTGACGCGTTGAGTAGAAGATCATATGCAAGTACGAGTGCATATTGTCAACACAAAGACCCATTTTGTGTGATTTGCAAAGGATGGAGATAGAGTTAAAGACTCCAGGGACCCATGTGATGATGGCGAATATACGAGTAGAACCGACTTTAATCGATAAAGTTAAAGCTGCTCAAGATACAGACCTGGAGCTGATGCGTATGAAGAAGAAAGTGCAAGAAGGTGCTATACCGGAAGCAAGAATCGATGAAGAAGGAATACTTCGAGTCAACTCCAGACTTTGTGTTCCTAACAACCCTGATTTAAAGTATGAAATCATGATGGAGGCGCACAACACACCGTTTGCAATCCATCCTGGAAGTACCAAAATGTATCATGATCTTCGTCATACATTTTGGTAGAGCAATATGAAGAGAGAGATAGCGTTGTTTATCTCAAGGTGTCTAACTTGTCAACGAGTCAAAGCGGAGCATCAAGTACCAAAAGGTCCATTGCAACCACTTGAAATTCCAGAATGGAAGTGGGAGCACATTACCATGGATTTCGTTACCGGTCTTCCTAGGGTTTCTCAAGGTATTGATGCGATTTGGGTCATTGTTGATAGATTGACCAAGTCTGCTCATTTCTTACCGATACGAGAAACTTATACACTTGAACGTCTTGCTCGTATGTACATAAACGAGATTGTAAGACTGCATGGTATGCCAGTATCCATAGTTTCTGACCGAGACCCAAGATTCACTTCACGATTTTGGGTTAGTTTACAAAAAGCTATGGGCACGGAGTTACGATTTAGTTCAGCATATCATCCTCAGACGGACGGACAATCAGAGAGGACTATTCAAACTCTTAAGATCTATTAAGACTCTGTGTCTTTGACTTCAAGGGAAGTTGGGACAAGTTCTTACCATTGGTGGAGTTTTCTTACAACAACAGTTATCAAGCAAGTATTGGCATGGCTCCATTCGAAGCATTGTATGGAAGAAAATGTCGTTCTCCAGTACGCTGGGATGAGGTGGGTGAAGCAACGTTGTTGGGACCGGAGTTAGTACGTATGACTACAGAAAAGATTCAAACGATCCGACAACGTATAAAAACCTCACAAGATCGACAAAAGAGTTATGCTGATCTTCATCGAAAGGACGTGGAATTTGATGTAGGAGATCATGTGTTCTTACGTGTTGCTCCATAGAAAGGAGTTACGAGATTTGGAAAGAGAGGAAAGCTCAATCCTCGATTCATCGGTCCATTTTTAATCCTCGATCGAGTAGGAACTGTGGCTTATAGACTCGCTTTACCGCCAAGTATGTCTCGTGTTCATAACGTTTTTCACATATCCATGTTACGCAAATATGTGGAAGACCCGAACCACATTATTGAGTTAGAACCAGACGAAATAGCGGAGGATTTGACGTATGAAGAAGTTCCTGTTCAAATCTTGGATAAGAAGGAACATATTCTACGCTCTAAGGTTTTGTGGAAGTGTTGATGATTGACAAGAAATGACTTGGGAGTTAGAATCTGAAATGAAATCAAGGTATCCTTACCTCTTCGACATACCAGGTACGTACCCTAATTTCGAGGGCGAAATTTCATAAGAAGGGGAGGTTGTAAGACCCCAACTTTTATAAATAAAGATAAATTTTCTATAAATATAATTTTTGAATATTATGGAGTTAATTTGATATAATGTTATAGTTGTAGGTAATATTTATAAATTTTGCAATGTACGCAAGTTGTTATATAATATTCGATTGGTCGGAGAATATTCGTTTTAACAGGGAATATTCGTACAACGACACAATCATTGGTGAACCCCACAACGGAATTATTGTCGGATTGGAAAAACGATAAAAATATTTTATTAAAAATAACGGCGGAAGTTTTACCATTATTACTGTTGAACTACTCGGTAGTAAAAGTACAGTAATACGTGTGGTTGCATAGTAGCACACGGTATTGATTATTAATGCTTATGTGAGAAGTCACTCAGTTTGATTCAATTATTGTCAGTTAATAATATGAATTATTTAGCGATAATGACATTTTGTTTTATTCGTATTATTAACGTAATAAAACAGAAACATCTTTTTATATAAAACAGAATACTTTATTAAAGTTATTCTATAAATAGAATATATTATATTTTTTTTAAAAGATTTTTCTTTAAATATGGACCGTCAGATTAAAGTAATCAATCTGGACCGTTCATGGATTAGTTACTATGCATTCTATTTTTTCTATAAATAGCAGCTCATTCCTTCATTATTTCTTACGAATTCACTGAACTCTAGAGAGAGAAACTATAGAGAGAAACTATAGAGAGAGAGAAGAAGAGTATTCTGCTACTTAACTACTTCCTTATTTCAGCTCTTCTTTAAAACGGTAAGGGGTGTTATTCTTTCTTATTCATGAAGAGAACTGTTGTTATTCTATTTCTTATTATTCTGTTGGAATAACCTGTATACGCGGTCTACCCTATACTTGGTGACATTCTTCTATTATTCTGTTGGAACATCCTGTCTGTGTGTTTTACACCGGACCTGGTTCCGTCTTGTTATTATTCTGTTGGAACATCCTGTCTGTGCGTTTACGCCGGACCTGGTTCCATTATTTATTATTCTGTCGGAATATCCTGTCTGTGTGTTTACGCCGAACCTGGTTCCATTATTTATTATTCTGTCGGAATATCCTGTCTGTGCGTTTACGCCGGACCTGGTTCCATTATTTATTATTCTGTTGGAATAACCTGTCTGTGCGGTCTATCGCATGCATGGTGATTTCTTTTGTTATTCCATTCTTTATTGTACTCAGTTGGATAAGTTTTGACTTCTATACTCCATGAAATTTGTGGAATATCCTTGATAATTGCGGTTCATCCAGTATCTTTTCATGAAAATATTCTTCTAAGCAATCTTGAATTTTACTCCACAAAGCAGTATCATGTTGACAATTTGGACGTTGTTAATTCTTGGATAAATTAATTCTTGAACTTGTTTTATTGAATTTTTATATCATTGTCATCATCCTCATGTTTATAAAATGTTAAAAGTCATCTGTGGCCTGTAGTGCATAGATGGACTTGGTATGATTATGACCAGGGATTATTCGGTATAATCATGACCGTAATGTTACAAATGATGTGGTAAAAGTCCTCATTGGCCCGTGGTGCATTGATGGACAGTTGTTGGCATGATCATGACCATTAATGAATACACGAATATCCTTGGCCGTAGTGCAGGGGTGATTCGATGATGTGGATTATTTTATTAAGCTGAGTCCCAGCGATAACAGTGTTGAAAAACCTTTTAAATCATAAAAGATAGTAGAGTTTATTTTCTACTTGACTCTTTTAATGGTTTGCTTATTCCGCTGCAGTTAAACTTGATGTCTATTATATTTTATCAGTTTAACATTGTTGAAGGCTAATGATAATTTATTCTGCATTATCTTAGTCATAATATTTCTTACTGGGCTAGTTGAGCTCACCCTTTCTTTCACTGTTCTCTTCAGGAAATGAGAACGTAGCTGGGGCAAGTCGGGGAACGGAGTGATGGTCCGAATGATAGTATTAGTTAGTAGTCCTCACTATTCTATGTAATGGTGTGTTAATAAATATAATGAGGACTCCTTTTGAGTATGAATACTCTCTAGAAGATAATATTTGTATTCAAACTCGCAGTTTATGTTTTGTCGTATTGTACACGACAGTTGTATTAGTAAGTTGTATTTGTATTCTGTACTTTGTATCTGACGACCCAAGATGGGTGATGTATACCTAATTTTGGGGGCGTCACAGTTGGTATCAGAGCTTAGGGATATGATCCCTGGCTAAGATGTGAGAATAGAACTAAGAGGGGAGAGACGGGGAATTCCTTCGCTAGTATGACCTACCTAAGTTTATTTGCATGGTATTTAATTGGTCGGTCATAATATAAGGATAATATATGACATATCAATTAACTTTTATTTTGTGGCAGTATCTGAAAATGGCATCTGAGAATGTTGAGAATAGTAATGGAGCACAGGCGACTGTTGATTCACCACATATCAATAATCAGGATAATGTGCATCAGGAAGGTGACAATTCTCATGCAAACAACAACACTGACCAGATGATGAACGATGGAATGTTCAGAAACTTTATGCAGTTCATGCAACAGCAGGCGAGAGCGGCTCCTGTCCAAAATATAGGTGGAAACACTGAAAACTCTCGGACGGTCACCGCTAAACAGTTCAAGGAGCTGGGACCACCAGAGTTTAAGGGAGAGCCAAAACCACTTATAGCGGAAACATGGATAAAGCAGATTACCAAGATATTTGATGTCTTGGGATGCTCCGAGGAGCAAAAGGTTCCCTTTGCCGCCTTTATGTTGCGAGGAGAGGCAGATTACTGGTGGGAATCGATTAAGCGTACTCAACCTGCCGCACTGAAGATGTCTTGGGAGAAGTTCCAAGAGCTGTTCAATGACAAATACTTTTTCGAAAGTGTTCATCACATGAAGGAGGTGGAGTTCATCAAATTGGAGCAGAATAATATGACCGTGTCGCAGTATGAGGCTAAATTTGCTGAGTTGTCTCGGTTTGCGTCCCACTTGGTCGATAATGAAGAGCGAATGACGCGAATATTTTTGTGAGGTTTGAAACCTGAGATACGTCAACATCTTATTTCTCATAAACTGTATTTGTATTCAGATGTTGTGAATAGGGCTCACTTAGTGGAGCGCGATAACGAGTCAACGCAACCAAAAGAGAGTAGTCGACAAAATGATAATACCAGTGAGAGCAGTCATCGAAGCGGTGATAACAAGCGAGGAGGAAATCAACAGGCCAGAAATGGTAACCACTTCGGTGGTAATCAGGGCCAAAACAATAAGAATGGTCATTTCAAGAAGAGGAGATTCAACAATGATGGAAAGACGTCAGCACCAGCACCCGTTGTTAAGGAAGGAGAACGACCACCTATCATATGTTTCAAATGCGGAGGGGAGGGGCACATCAATCCAAACTGCGCAATGCCGTCTAAAGCATGTTATAATTGTGGAAGAGAAGGTCATTTAGCTCGATTTTGTCGTTTACCAAAAATAAGTTCAGCCAAGATGGAGACACCAAAGGCCGTCCCAGAAAAGTCAAAACCGGTAGTGCAAGGGAGAGCGCTTGTTGTGACCTCCCAGAAAGTAAGGAACCCGAATGAGGTCATCACGGGTAAGCTTATCATAAACTCTAACGAAGTCTATACTTTATTTGATACCGGTTCTACCCATTCTTTTATTTCTTCTACTTGCGCTCATCGATTAAATTTGATTCCGGAGAAATTAGACTTTGACTTATCTGTTGAAACTCCATTGGGAGAAACCTTCATTACATCCACGATTTATAAGTCTTGTTTGGTTCAAGTTGGTACCCACACATTACCTGTCGATCTTATTTCATTAAAAATATTTGCATTTGACGTGATTCTAGGGATTGATTGGTTAACTACTCATCATGCAAAAATTGATTGTTTTCGTAAGGTTGTTAGCTTTCATATTCCTAATTGACCTATTATGCGAATTCAAGCAACCAAACCATTAAAATCAATCGCTGTCATCTCAAGCCATAAAGCTATTCGTTTATTGAAAAATGGATGTCAAGCTTTCTTAGCTCATGTCACGGATCTAAACAAAAATACGTCAGTTTTGAATGATATTTCTATTGTTAATAAATTTCCTGATGTATTCCCTGAAGAACTTCCTGGCCTACCCCCAGAGCGTGAAATTAAATTATGTATCGACCTTGAACCCGGTACAAAACCCTTTTCCAAAGCCCCATATCGAATGGCTCCTATTAAACTTCAGGAGTTAAAGATCCAACTACAGGAATTGTTAGACATTGGCTTTATTCGTCCTAGTACTTCTCCTTGGGGTGCTCCTGTGCTATTCGTGAAGAAGAAAGATGGAAGTATGCGACTTTGTATTGATTATCGGGAGTTGAATCATGTCACCATCAAAAATAGGTACCCATTACCACGTATTGATGACCTGTTTGACCAGTTGCAAGGAGCACAATTCTTTTCAAAGATCGATCTTCATTCTGGATATCATCAGCTGAAGGTTAGAACTGAAGATATTCCAAAGACGGCTTTTAGAACTCGGTACGGGCATTATGAATTCCTAGTCATGTCCTTTGGATTGACTAATGCTCCTGCTGCCTTCATGGATATGATGAACCGGGTATTCAAGGAATATCTGGATCACTTTGTGGTCGTCTTTATTGATGACATCTTTATTTATTCCAAAAGTCGTGAAGATCATGAGCAACACTTGAGGCTGGTACTCCAAAAGCTTCGTGAATACAAGCTTTATGCCAAGTTGAAGAAATGTGAATTCTGGCTAGAGGAGGTAGCATTCCTTGGGCACGTAGTATCAAGTCGTGGAATATCGGTTGACCCGGCAAAGATTGAAGCTATTCAAAGCTGGGAGCAGCCTAAATCAGTGACCGAAGTACGTAGCTTTCTTGGTTTAGCTGGTTATTATCGGAGATTCGTGGAAGGATTTTCTCGAATCGCTACTCCATTAACTCAGCTGACTCGGAAAGATACAAAGTTTGGTCGGAGCGAAGAATGTGAGCAGAGTTTTCAAGAACTCAAGATGAGACTCATTTCAGCACCTATTCTAACAATACCATCTGGCTCGGAGGGATTTGTCATCTACAGTGATGCTTCGAGCAAAGGGTTGGGATGCGTTCTCATGCAACATGGAAAAGTCATAGCCTTTGCATCAAGACAACTCAAGGAATATGAGAGGAATTATCCTACTCATGATCTAGAATTGGCAGCTGTTGTCTTTGCACTTAAAATTTGGAGGCATTACTTGTATGGGGATAAGGTGGAGATCTTTACGGATCATAAAAGCCTTAAATATTTCTTCACTCAAAAGGAACTCAACATGCGACAACGACGTTGGCTTGGACTGTTGAAAGATTATGATCATACCATTCAATACCATCATGGAAAAGCGAACGTGGTAGCTGACGCGTTGAGTAGAAGATCATATGCAAGTACGAGTGCAATATTGTCAACACAAAGGCCCATTTTGTGTGACTTGCAAAGGATGGAGATAGAGTTAAAGACTCTAGGGACCCATGTGATGATGGCGAATATATGAGTAGAACCGACTTTAATCGATAAAGTTAAAGCTGCTCAAGCTACAGACCTGGAGCTGATGCGTACGAGGAAGAAAGTGCAAGAAGGTGCTATACCGGAAGCAAGAATCGATGAAGAAGGAATACTTCGAGTCAACTCCAGACTTTGTGTTCCTAACAACCCTGATTTAAAGTATGAAATCATGATGGAGGCGCACAACACACCGTTTGCAATTCATCCTGGAAGTACCAAAATGTATCATGATCTTCGTCATATATTTTGGTGGAGCAATATGAAGAGAGAGATAGCGTTGTTTATCTCAAGGTGTCTAACTTGTCAACGAGTCAAAGCGGAGCATCAAGTACCAAAAGGTCCATTGCAACCACTTGAAATTCTAGAATGGAAGTGGGAGCACATTACCATGGATTTCGTTACCGGTCTTCCTAAGGTTTCTCAAGGTATAGATGCGATTTGGGTCATTGATGATAGATTGACCAAGTCTGCTCATTTCTTACCGATACGAGAAACTTATACACTTGAACGTCTTACTCGTATGTACATAAACGAGATTATAAGACTGCATGGTATGCCAGTATCCATAGTTTCTGACCGAGACCCAAGATTCACTTCACGATTTTGGGTTAGTTTACAAAAAGCTATGGGCACGGAGTTACGATTTAGTTCAGCATATTATCCTCAGACGGACGGACAATCAGAGAGGACTATTCAAACTCTTGAAGATCTATTACGACTCTGTGTCTTTGACTTCAAGGGAAGTTGGGAAAAGTTCTTACCATTGGTGGAGTTTTCCTACAACAACAGTTATCAAGCAAGTATTGACATGGCTCCATTCGAAGCATTGTATGGAAGACCCAGAAATGAAGAACAGTGTTGTCATAATATTTGGAGGCTTTGATCTCATTGAGGTGTTGTTCTATGGACCTGAAATCAGTTTTTAATTATAGTATTGCATCAATACTACATGTGTAACACATACAACTTTCCAGAAACATAAACAACAAATGTTTAGGCTTGGTCAAACTAGGGACCCGGTTAACTGACATGAAGTTCTAGGCTTATGAAGAATAGCTCAAGAACACTCAAAAACACCTAAAGCGACGGGTCTGTCGCTATAGGGCCCTTTTATTAATTATTAAATTCTAAAAATTATTTATTTTGTTTAATAAATAGAAAAAAATAGTTTTTAATTATTACAAATACAAAATAAATTCCTAAAAAGTATTTTAAAGTCTGAAAAATAGTTTTTAATTATTTTGAGTATATTTCATAAATATTTAATATTTTTGGAATATAAATGGTATTTAATTTATTTAATTATAATATTAAATAAATTATTTAAAAATAATTTTAATACTTGAAAAATTATGAAAAATTATATTATGATAAAAGAAAATATTTTAAGTTATTTTTAGTGACTTTTAATATTTTTTGAGGAATTTCATTAATTAATAAATATTAATGATACTTAGAGCATTAACAACAGTTTTCCTAATTAACTCTTTATCCCCAATTTTGAAGAATGCATCAACAAATCATTATTCAACAACTTCATTATCCTTATTTGACTCTCTATTTTAATCTCTATATAGGATTTTATTCTCAGAATGAGGGAGTCAAAAGACCAATCTCTATATATACAAAATGACATTTCACACCCTCATTTAAGTGGACAACTCATCAGTCATACACATCTTGACATTTTTTTACTACTTTATTTTCAAATTATAAATTTAATATTGACTTATATTTTAAAAATTAATTTCAAACATATTCAAATTTAAAACTGATATAAATTTATTTAATTTATGTCAATATAATTATAAATATTATAAACGTAATAATAATTATAAAATTTATTATTTTCAAAATTTAAGTGAATCATATTAAATTTAAATTTAAAAATATCACAAATTAACTTTTTAAAAGTTAATATTAATCTTATGTACATTTGCAACTACAATCCATTCAATATTCACTTCATAAATTACTTAAAATTTAAAATAAAATAAATATTATTTAAAGTGAAATATAATTGATAAATTATACTCTCTCTTTTATAAATTATAAGATTATTATTAATTTGATATTTTGACTATTGGAAATTTTAACTTTTAATTTTTAAATTTTAAATTTTAAATTTTATTATTTAAGGAATCAATATAAGGAACCTGTTGGGTACATAGTAAAAAAATTGAATCTCTATTTTGCAAGTGACCCAATAACACGGAAACTGTTATGAATGCTCTTAGTTTATTTAATAAATATGTTAAATAAATAATGGAAAAATAGAATTTATGATTTAAAAATCATATAAAAATGATTTAAGTATTATAAAAAATATTTTAAGTTATAAAATATAACATTTGATATTTTGTCATGAAAATATTAATATTTTAATATTAATAGCAATTAACGGATAATGAATTTAATCGTTTAAAAATTATATAATGGTGATTTTAAAGTATTAAAAATACTTTGTGATATTATAAATATATTATAATATTATGGCATGTATTTTATTAATATTTGATGACAAATAAATATTAATGATAAAAGAATTATGTGGTATTTAATTCATTTAAATATGATATTAATGATTGAAAATTCATGATAAATAGTAATAATTATTTAAAAATTATTGCGAGCTTATGAAAAATATTTCGACTGTTAATAAATTATCTTTGTTAATGGTTAAATGTTTAGACAGAGTTTAATTGAACTTAAACTCGAAATTTTGTCCGACTAGACCGTCGAGATGTTAGAATTGTGTCGGGTTCAACTCAGACTGCAATAGTTTGACTTGATACCGAGTCCTATGTGTGTTGTAGACGGATAGAGTTATGTGATAATGTGTTTAGGTTATTTTATATATTATGATGATATTATTCTTACTTATATATCGATATTACTAATATTAAGTTTTCGGATAAAGCGCTATAAATTGCGTAGCGATAATCAACAAACCAGGCAAGTTTTACTTAACTCTACTAAGAGTTGTTTCATTCAAATATGTTTATGGATAATCATTGCTGATTGTCATTGTAGAATTGTACTCTGTACATATTGCATGTATAAGTCAGGTATGAAAGGCTGATCATCTTCATTTACCAGTTGGTCCAGATATATTTGTTCATGTTTAATACTTGTTCAGTCAAAAGTTTGTTCGTGCTAATTCACAACTATATTGTTGAATTATAGCTAGCTTATTATTCAGATTCTTTCAATCATGATATATCGTTAAATTATTGAACTTAAACTTGCTGGGCAAACTTATGCTCATCCTTGCTCTATCATGATAAACATTGCAGATTAAGATAAATACGTCAGATACAAGGAAAGGTCAAAGACAGTTCCAGCTTTAGTATACGTGTGCAGTTAGATTTGTAACAGTAATGTATCTTAATGTTATAGTAAGTCAAATAAGTTATGAATTGTGTATTAAGTTAAGGTTACTCGACCTTGGGGAATAGTGTGTAAATCAATAAACAATTTATGTTTATATATTTCGCAATAGTTGTAGAATGATTGTACCATATCCGTGGTGATTTGGGACTCGGATTTGGGGCTCTCACAGTTGGTATCAAAGCTGTTGGTTATGAACCTTAGGTAAGAATACCTGAGACTAATAACCGTAGTGATTAGGATAAGATCTAATTCACATAGAGTTAGTTGGTCGGTAAGATTCAAAGATGAATCTCAGCGAGTTATAAGATACAGAGTTCCCTAACTCTGATAATAAAGTTGAACAGTAGTGGTGAATAAATAGAGTCTAAAAGACTAAAAGTACAGTGATAGGAGATCGTAAAACAAAACAATCAAGACATAGAAATGAATCGTAATATATACGATGTGATCACCCCGTGATCAGACAAGGTTATATTATGGAGAAGGATCAAGTGAATGATTGAAAAGTTTACAGCAAGATTGCTGTGTGTATAAGAATTGGTACAGATTCAGGAAAGGATTACGAATACAGATTAAATAAAATTCGTATTGAGAAGGGAATTAAGATTAGGTGGGGATTTCAATTGAGGACTCATGTCAGTAGCTGAGTTGTATGATTCCTTGTATAGGCGGGGAATTGTACTTGGTCAAAAACCACTTAGTTTCTGGCACTGATAATCATTGAAATGTTTATGTCGCATTATTTGCTATATGCATGTTAAGAGGGCGATTCCTTTCTCATGTGTATATCAGATAGATAGGTTATAGGTAGAGAATATCAGGTTAAGTACGAGTTATTAAAACTTATACTTATGGTATGTTCGTGACTCATAGTTATATGAAATATTTATGAACCCCTCAGCGAATGGACGCCAAAGGTTTGACTAGGATAAGTTCTTAAACTCATATGATTGTGGCAAGTTCATGAACTCATAAGTGTGGTTTGATGAACTGGGTATAGTTATGTGTGAATGGAGTATTGAGGATAATAGAAATAGATAGATTACTAAGCAACTGATTATTAATGGAGACATAAGTTTTTCAAAACTCCTAGGTATGCTAGATTTTGAAATTTTGACATCAAGCTAAATATGCACTATGTGTTTTTTTTTAAAATGTAGACTCGTAATCATTTTTGAAACGGTTTAAAGTATAGTCTATGCTACTTGTTTCAGCTAGACGAAGATGATTTGAAATATCAAAATTTATTTTATTTATCACTCATGTACCATGTAACCTGGTGCAAAGATGATAAAAAGTTGATAGAGTTATAAATACAGGAATACTTAGTGTGAATTCGATCTAAAAATCATTGTTCCATTATTGTATGATGTGTTATGACAAAGTCATATAATGACGGCATCCTCAAACGGACTGTTAATAAAGTATGGCATCATGACGTCATTCTCAAAAATATTTTCAAAAAAAATTTAATTTGCCAACGGGGTTTGGCTACACTTAAATAATTTGATTGAATTGAATTATTGATATAAGTCTATGCTATTCGATTCAGATAGAATAATGTTTATGAAAACTCTAAGTGTTCATTAAAAGAAATTTACCCGAACCGAATTATTTTGGTGCGAAATCCGATAAGACTGAGGTAAACGTTTATGCGCCCAAGGCGGATACGAGAAACAGATCAGACCAGCATCACTTTATTAGTACAGGGCATATCGGGTTAGTTACCCACTATGTCCGTAAGTTATGACGGTTTGCGGATGAATTTCCATATAACCTTTGTGAAAATGATAGACAATAGTCTATAAAACCCCTCAGCACAATTGAAATTTTTTTAACTCTTGTGAGGAATGTATTGGGTAGCATGTGATGATGAGGATATATGGTGTATAGTGTATGGTGTAAGGTGTAGAGTAAATTTCGGGGACAAAATTTTTAGAAGAAGGGGTGAATGTGACAACCCGAGAATTTGAATTTTTTTAAAATTTTTATTAATTGATTTAAGGTTCAATATTAGAACCTAGAAAGAAAATAAGTGTATGCGTTTGATATTTTTGAGAAGGAATTTTGAGGATTTCAAATTTCTGTGAAGGATTTAGGTGAATTATTCAAGATTAAGGATATATGTGAATATGTTCTGTGTATATGGTTGTATATGTGTACAGTATGTGGTTAGGGGTCAAGGGTTGACCAGATAAACGATATCTGTAACAAACCCTAGGTATATATTAAGAACGACAACGTTCGGTTAGAAAATTCTTACGATTGACAAGAAACCCTAGAAACCGGTTCTGGAAACCCTAATTTCAGTTTTGAGAATCCGAAACCCAAATTAGGAAATTTAAAACCCTAAGCTGGGAACTTAAAAGATAATGCTCTAGTGCTATTAATTAGGGTCAAGTTTAATTATTTAGCAAAACCTAATTTCAATTTAGAAAACCCTAATTATTAGATTAGAAACACTAATTTATAATTAGGAAAAACCTAAGTGTTAATTTTATACTTTTAATGTTAATTAGGAAATATTAATCTTAATTTTCAAGTTAAGTAATTAGGAAACCCTAATCTAATTACGAAATTTAATTTCTAAATTAGAAAATTATTTTTCTATTAGAAACCCTAATTTTTGGGTTGTAAACC
The DNA here is from genome assembly GCA_016801055.1 of Panax notoginseng. Taxonomy (NCBI): domain Eukaryota; kingdom Viridiplantae; phylum Streptophyta; class Magnoliopsida; order Apiales; family Araliaceae; genus Panax; species Panax notoginseng. The sequence continues at coordinate 119,665,062 of CM029022.1, forward strand.
CTAATGTATGATTTTGACCCTAATAGCTAAATTAGCAATTTTAATTAGAAAATACTAATCCTAATTAGCAATATTTAAATTATGATTAGGAAATTTTAATATAATTAGAAAATTCTAATTATAAATTAGAAATATTAATTTTCGATTTTTAAAACCTAATTTGGAAATTCTAGAATTTATTTTTTTAAACCTAAGGGTTCAAACCCTAAACCCTAAGAGTTTGGACAATTGACAAATATGCCATTAAAATAAAAAGCAAAATGACTAGTTTACCCTTATTGCATTATTGGTGTAATAGCTTGCAAGACTTATCAAATGTGAGTTGTCCACCAACTCGACCAGCCCCATGTGACCAATATCTCCAGCAGATCAGCCCCACTATCTCAGCTACATTATTGCATCAAATGATATAAGATTAAAAGAGAGAGAAAAGTTCACTTTATCACTCATATTAGCCAACCTCTTGTCTCTCTCTAAAATTCGGGATTTAGAGTGATAAGGAGGAGGAGATGAAACAATATCAAACCCTAACTCTTCATGATCAGACTTCAAAGGATCAGATTCAAGATTTTAGCCTAGAGAGGTATAAACCCTAATTTTTGTAAAATCCTTAGATTTGATGTTAGATGTTCTGATTTATTGTTTTAAGTTGTGTATTAGGGTGTCACTTGATGATCTGGGTTGCTATATAGTGAATCCATAATATCAAAGTGCACGAAATAGCAATTTTTGAAATCTGGGAAAAGTTGAAAATATGGCCTGACAAACTAATGTCAGTGACCGTAGATCTCTCTCCGTTTTTGATATTAGTTATTTTATGTTATAAATGTGTTCTATGTCATGAGGACTTCGATATGAAACTAGAATCATGGCCAGATCATGAGTAGATTGAGAGATATGAGCAGTTAAACTGCGTTGACCGGACATGGAGACTGAGTTTCTGGGCAACCCAGAAACCTAGTTCTCGTCTGGCAACGTTTTCTGAGCCTTTGATCCTGCAGTATGTTAGTGTTTTGGTTATGTTGTTGTTTGATCCTTGTAGTCTGGTATAATGAGTACATAATTAAGCCTTTATTTCACCCAGAATGCACATAGAATCAAAGATATTGTTGGTCAAAATACCGTTGACCATCTGTTTGGTTGCATTTCTGGAAAACCTAGAAACCTTCAAGACCCGTATTTATGACAAGGTTTGACTGGCTTGAATCTTGTGAATTAATTGTTGTTATGATGATCGGTTGCTATAAAATTGTACCCTGATATATGGTCTACAGTTTTGAACCAATAGTTCACCCAAATAAGTTTCAGGATACAAGTTATGAGGAACGAAAACTAGCACCCTCGACTGTTCTTCATTTTCTGGAAAACCCAGAAATGAAGAACAGTGTTGTCATAATATTTGGAGGCTTTGATCTCATTGAGGTTTTGTTCTATGGACCTGAAATCAGTTTTTAATTATAGTATTGCATCAATACTACATGTGTAACACATACAACTTCCCAGAAACATAAACAACAAATGTTTAGGCTTGGTCAAACTAGGGAGCCGGTTAACTGACATGAAGTTCTGGGCTTGATGAAGAATAGCTCAAGAACACTCAATAACACCTATAGCGACGAGTCTGTCGCTATAGGGCCCTTTTATTAATTATTAAATTTCAAAAATTATTTATTTTATTTAATAAATAGAAAAAAAAGATTTTTAATTATTAAAAATACAAAATAAATTCATAAAAATTATTTTAAAGTCTGAAAAAAATAGTTTTTAATTATTTTGAATATATTTCATAAATATTTAATATTTTTGGAATATAAATGGTATTTAATTTATTTAATTATAATATTAAATAAATTATTTAAAAATAATTTTAATACTTGAAAAATCCTGAAAATTCATGTCATGGTAAAAGAAAATATTTTAAGTTATTTTTAGTAACTTTTAATATTTTGTGAGGAATTTCATTAATTAATAAATATTAATGATAATTAGTTTATTTAATAAATATATTAAATAAATTATAGAAAAATAAAATTTATGATTTAAAAATAATATAAAAATGATTTAAGTATTATAAAAAATATTTTAAGTTATAAAATATAACTTTTGATATTTTGTCATGAAAATATTAATATTTTAATATTAATAGCAATTAACGGATAATGAATTTAATCGTTTAAAAATTATATAATGGTGATTTTAAAGTATTAAAAATACTTTGTGATATTATAAATATATTATAATATTATGGCATGTATTTTATTAATATTTGATGATAAATAAATATTAATAATAAATGAATTATGTAGTATTTAATTCATTTAAATGCGATATTAATGATTGAAAATTCATGATAAATAGTAATAATTATTTAAAAATTATTGCGAGCTTATGAAAAATATTTCGACTGTTAATAAATTATCTTTGTTAATGGTTAAGTGTTTAGACAGAGTTTAATTGAACTTAAACTCGAAATTTTGTCCGACTAGACCGTCGAGATGTTAGAATTGTGTCGGGTTCAACTCAGACTGCAATAGTTTGACTTGATACCGAGTCCTATGTGTGTTGTAGACTGATAGGGTTATGTGATAATGTGTTTAGGTTATTTTATATATTATGATGATATTATTCTTACTTATATATCGATATTACTAATATTAGGTTTTCGGATAAAGCGCTATAAATAGCGTAGCGATAATCAACAAACCAGGCAAGTTTTACTTAACTCTACTAAGAGTTGCTTCATTCAAATATGTTTATGGATAATCATTGCTGATTGCCATTATAGAATTGTACTCTGTACATATTGCATGTATAAGTCAGGTATAAAAGGCTGATCACCTTCATTTACCAGTTGGTCAAGATATATTTGTTCATGTTTAATACTTGTTCAATCAAAAGTTTGTTCGTGCTAATTCACAACTATATTGTTGAATTATAGCCAGCTTATTATTCAGATTCTTTCAATCATGATATATCGTTAAATTATTGAACTTAAACTTGCTGGGCAAACTTATGCTCACCCTTGTTATATCATGATAAACAATGCAGATTAAGACGAATACGTCGGATACAAGAAAATATCAAAGATAGTTCCAGCTTTAGTATACGTGTGCAGTTAGATTTGTAACAGTAATGTATCTTAATGTTATTGTAAGTCAAATAAGTTATGAATTGTGTATTAAGTTAAGGTTACTCGACCTTGGGGAGTATTGTGTAAATGTAATGTATAAACAATTTTTGTTTATATATTTCGTAATAGTTGTAGAATGATTGTACCATATCCGTGGTGATTTGGGACCCAGATTTGGGGCTCTCACAGTTGGTATCAAAGCTGTTGGCTATGAACCTTAGGTAGGAATACCTGAGACTAATAACCGCAGTGATTAGGATAAGATCTAACTCACATAGAGTTAGTTGGTAGGTAATATTCAAAGATGAATCTCGGCGAGTTATAAGATACAGAGTTTCCTAACTCTGATAATAAAGTTGAACAGTAGTGGTGAATAAATAGTGTCTAAAAGACTAAAAGTACTGTGATAGGAGATCGTAAAACAAAACGATCAAGACATAGAAATGAATCGTAATATATACGATGAGATCACCTCGTGATCGGATAAGGTTATAGTATGGAGAAGGATCAAGTGAATGATTGAAAAGTTTACAGCAAGATTGTTGTGTGTATAAGAATTGGTACAGATTCAGGAAAGGATTACGAATACAGATTAAATAAAATTCGTATTGAGAAGGGAGTTAAGATTAGGTGGGGATTTCAATAGATATGTGTGAGTGGAGTATTGAGGATAATAGAAATAGATAGATTACTAAGCAACTAATTATTAGTGGAGACATGAGTTTTTCAAAAATCTTAGCTATGCTAGATTTTGAAATTTTGACATCAAGCTAAATACGCACTGTGTGTTTTTTTTAAAAAATGTAGACTCGTAATTATTTTTGAAACGGTTTAAAGTATAGTCTATGCTACTTATTTCAGCTAGATAAAGATGATTTGAAATATCAAAATTTATTTTATTTATCACTCATGTACCATGTAACCTGGTGCAGAGATGATAAAAAGTTGATAGAGTTATAAATACAGGAATACTTAGTGTGAATTCGATTTAAAAATTATTGTTCCACTATTGTATGATGTGTTAAGACAAAGTCATATAATGGCGACATCCTCAAACGGACTGTTAATATAGTACGGCATCATGATGTCATTCTCAAAAATATTTTCAAAAAAATTTTAATTTGCCTACGGGGTTTAGCTACACTTAAATAATTTGATTGAATTGAATTATTGATATGAGTCTATGCTATTCGATTCAGCTAGACTAATGTTTATAAAAACTCTAAGTGTTCATTGAAAGAAATTTTCCCGAACCGAATTATTTTGGTCCGGAATCCGATAAGACTGAGGTAAAGTTTATGCGTCCAAGGCGGATACGAGAAACAGATCAGACCAGCAGTACGTTATAAGTACAGGGCATATCGGGCTAATTGCCCACTATGTCTGTAAGTTATGATGGTTTGTGGATGAATTTCCATATAACCTTTGCGAAAATGATAGACAATAGTTTATAAAACCCCTCAGCACAATTGAAATTTTTTTAACTCTTGTAAGGAATGTATTGGGTAGCATGTGATGATGAGGATATATGGTGTATAGTGTATGGTGTAAGGTGTAGGGTAAATTTTGGGGACGAAATTTTTAGAAGAAGGGGTGAATGTGACAACCAGAGAATTTTAATTTTTTTTAAATTTTTATTAATTGATTTAAGGTTCAATATTAGAACCTAGAAAGAAAATAAGTGTATGCGTTTGATATTTTTGAGAAGGAATTTTGAGGATTTCAAAATTCTGTGAAGGATTTAGGTTTCAGGATTAAGGATATACGTGAATATGTTCTGTGTATATGGTTGTATATGTGTACAATATGTGGTTAAGGGTCAAGGGTTGACCAGATAAACGATATATGTAACAAACCCTAGGTATATATTAAGAATGACAACGTTAGGTTAGAAAATTCTTACGATTAACAAGAAACCCTAAAAACCGGTTCTAGAAACCCTAATTTTAGTTTCGAGAATCCGAAACCCTAATTCAGAAATTTAAAACCCTAAGTTGGGAACTTAAAAGATAATGCTCTAGTGCTATTAATTATAATATTAATTAGGGTCAAGCTTAATTATTTAGCAAAACCTAATTTCAATTTAGAAAACCCTAATTATTGGATTAGAAACCCTAATTTATAATTAGGAAAAATCTAAGTGTTAATTTAATACTTTTAATGTTAATAGGGAAATATTAATCTTAATTTTCAAGTTAAGTAATTAGGAAACCCTAATCTAATTACGAAATTTAATTTCTAAATTAGAAAATTATTTTTCTATTAGAAACCCTAATTTTTGGGTTGTAAACCCTAATGTATGATTTTGACCCTAATAACTAAATTAGCAATTTTAATTAGAAAATACTAATCCTAATTAGCAATATTTAAATTATGATTAGGAAATTTTAATATAATTAGAAAATTCTAATTATAAATTAGAAATATTAATTTTCGATTTTTAAAACCTAATTTGGAAATTCTAGAATTTATTTTTTAAAACCTAAGGGTTCAAACCCTAAACCCTAAGGGTTTGGACAATTGACAAATATGCCATTAAAATAAAAAGCAAAATGACTAGTTTACCCTTATTGCATTATTGGTGTAATAGCTTGCAAGACTTGTCAAATGTGAGTTGTCCACCAACTCTACCAGCCCCATGTGACCAATATCTCCAGCAGATCAGCCCCACTATCTCAGCTACATTATTGCACCAAATGATATAAGATTAAAAGAGAGAGAAAAGTTCACTTTATCACTCATATTAGCCAACCTCTTGTCTCTCTCTAAAATTCGGGATTTAGAGTGATAAGGAGTGATGAGATGAAACAATAACAAACCCTAACTCTTCATGATCAGACTTCAAAGGATCAGATTCAAGATTTTAGCCTAAAGAGGTATAAACCCTAATTTTTGTAAAATCCTTAGATTTGATGTTAGATGTTATGATTTATTGTTTTAAGTTGTGTATTAGGGTGTCACTTGATGATCTGGGTTGCTATATAGTGAATCCATAACATCAAAGTGCACGAAATAGCAATTTTTGAAATCTGGGAAAAGTTGGAAAGATGGCCTGACAAGCTATTATCAGTGACCGTAGATCTCTCTCCATTTTTGATATTAGTTATTTTATGTTATAAATGTGTTCTATGTCACGAGGATTTTGATCTGAAACTAGAATCATGGCCAGATCATGAGTAGATTGAGAGATATGAGCAGTCAAACTGCGTTGACCGCTAATGGAGACTGAGTTTCTGGGCAACCCAGAAACCCAGATCTCGTCTGACAACATTTTCTGAGCCTTTGATCTTGCAGCATGATAGTGTTTTGGTTATGTTGTTATTTGATCCTTGTAGTTTGGTATAATGAGTAAATAATTAAGCCTTTATTTCACCCAGAATGCACATAGAATCAAAGATATTGTTGGTCAAAGTACCGTTGACCATCTGTTTGGTTGCATTTCTGGAAAACCTAGAAACCTTCAAGACCCGTATTTCTGACAAGGTTTGACTGGCTTGAATCTTGTGAATTAGTTGTTGTTATGATGATCGGTTGCTATAAAATTGTATCCTGACATATGGTCTACAGTTTTGAACCAATAGTTCACCCAAACAAGTTTTAGGATACAAGTTATAAGGATCGAAAACTAGTACCCTCGACTGTTCTTCATTTGTTCTTCATTTTCTGGAAAACCCAGAAATGAAGAACAGTGTTGTCATAATATTTGGAGGCTTTGATCTCATTGAGGTGTTGTTCTATGGACCTGAAATCAGTTTTTAATTATAGTATTGCATCAATACTACATGTGTAACACATACAACTTCCCAGAAACATAAACAACAAATGTTTAGGCTTGGTCAAACTAGGGACCCGGTTAACTGACATGAAGTTTTGGGCTTGATGAAAAACAGCTCAAGAGAACTCAAGAACACCTATAACGACGGGTCTGTCGCTATATGGCCCTTTTATTAATTATTAAATTCTGAAAATTATTTATTTTATTTAATAAATAGGAAAAAATAGTTTTTAATTATTACAAATACAAAATAAATTCCTAAAAATTATTTTAAAGTCTAAAAAATAGTTTTTAATTATTTTGAGTATATTTCATAAATATTTAATATTTTTGGAATATAAATGGTATTTAATTTATTTAATTATAATATTAAATAAATTATTTAAAAATGATTTTAATACTTGAAAAATCATGAAAAATTATATTATAGTAAAAGAAAATATTTTAAGTTATTTTTAATGACTTTTAATATTTTGTGAGGAATTTCATTAATTAATCAATATTAATGATAATTAGTTTATTTAAAAAATATATTAAATAAATTATGGAAAAATAGAATTTATGATTTAAAAATCATATAAAAATGATTTAAGTATTATCAAAAATATTTTAAGTTATAAAATATAACTTTTGATTTTTTGTCATGAAAATATTAATATTTTAATATTAATAGCAATTAACGGATAATGAATTAAATCGTTTGAAAATCATAAATTGGTGATTTTAAAGTATTAAAAATACTTTGTGATATTATAAATATATTATAATATTATGGCATGTATTTTATTAATATTTGATGATAAATAAATATTAATGATAAAGAAATTATGTGGTATTTAATTCATTTAAATACGATATTAATGATTGAAAATTCATGATAAATAGTAATAATTATTTAAAAATTATTGCGAGCTTATAAAAAATATTTCGACTGTAAATAAATTATCTTTGATAATGGTTAAGTGTTTAGACAGAGTTTAATTGAACTTAAACTCAAAATTTTGTCCGACTAGACCGTCGAGATGTTAGAATTGTGTCGGGTTAAACTCAGACTGCAGTAGTTTGACTTAATGCCGAGTCCTATGTGTGTTGTAGACTGATAAGGTTATGTGATAATGTGTTTAGGTTATTTTATATATTGTGATGATATTATTCTAACTTTTATATCGATATTACTAATATTAGGTCTTCGGATAAAACGTTATAAATTGCGTAGCGATAATCAACAAACCAGGCAAGTTTTACTTAACTCTACTAAGAGTTGTTTCATTCAAATATGTTTATGGATAATCATTGCTGATTGCCATTATAGAATTGTACTTTGTACATATTGCATGTACAAGTCAGGTATGAAGGGCTGATCACTTTCATTTACCAGTTGGTTCAAATATATTTGTTCATGTTTAATACTTGTTCAGTCAAAAGTTTGTTCGTGCTAATTCACAACTATATTGTTGAATTATAGCCAGCTTATTATTTAGATTCTTTCAATCATGATATATCATTAAATTATTGAACTTAAACTTACTGGGCAAACTTATGCTCACCCTTGTTATATCATGATAAACATTACAGATTAAGATGATTATGTTGGATACAAGGAAAGGTCAAAGTCAGTTCCAGCTTTAGTATACGTGTGCAGTTAGATTTGTAACAGTAATGTATCTTAATGTTATTGTAAGTCAAATAAGTTATGAATTGTGTATTAAGTTAAAGTTACTCGACCTTGGGAAATAATGTGTAAATGTAATGTATAAACAATTTATGTTTATATCTTTCGTAATAGTTGTAGAATGATTGTATCATATCCGTGGTGATTTGGGAGCCGGATTTGGGGCTCTCACAGTGTGTGTAAAGCCCCCAAAATAGGTATACATCACCCGTTTTGAGTTGCCAAATACATGGTACAAAACTAAAATATAAACTTCATTTATACAATACGACAAAACGTAGCTGAGAGTTTTAACACGAATATTGTCTCATAGACAATATCCAAACTCAAATAATGTCCTCATTACAATTATTATTATACTATTTCACAGAATAGTGAGAACTAATAAAGCAACCATCTGGACCGTCACTCCATTCCCCGACTAGTTCCAACTATATTCTCATTTTCTGAAGAGAACAATGAAAGCAAAGGGTGAGCTCAACTAGCCCAGTAAAGAATATTATGGCTAAGATAATGCAGAATAAATTATTGTTAGCCTTCAACGGTGTTAAACTGATAGAATACAATAGACAACAAGTTTAACTGCAGCAGAATAAACAATCCATTAGAAGAGTGAAGTAGAGCATGATATCTACTATCTTCTCTGATATAAAAGTTTATCATCAATTTTATCGCTGAGACTCAGCTTAATAAATAATCCACATCACTAAATTATCCATGCACTACGGGCCAATGATATTCATTATTATCACATCTACGAATCATCTATGCACTACAGGCCAAGGATATTCGTTATTATTACCAGTGGTCATGATTATACCGATACATAGTCATAACCATATCAATCAATAGTCCATCTATGCACTACGGGCCAAAGATAACTTTTATCACAATATAAGCATGAGGATGATGACAATTATATAAGAATTCAATTAAGTGAAAGCAAATGATAAATTTTAAAGATTTATAATTCAATTTATCCAGAGCTCAAGAATGTCCAAATTGTCCACATGATACTGCTGTGGAGTAAAATTCAAGAATAATATTTATGTAAAAATAATTCGGACAGAAAAGAAATCAATTTTTATTATGATTAGTACCCCGGGTGAATAGTACCAGAGTACCCCATAAATAGTACTTTATGAATAGTATCCCGTGAATAGTACCCCAACATGAAAAGATTAAAACTTCATAAGAATGTTTAGAAAAATATTTCTGTGAAATGATACTAGGTGAAACGCAAATTCTAAAGATATTCTACTAATTTTAAGGAGTATATGAGCAATACTTATCAACATAAGTGTAGAATTAGGAATATGAAACGAAATAATATTACTTACATACTACAGATTATGGAAAAAAATATTATTTCTTACGAATATTAAACAAAAATAATATCCCTTACGAATACGAAAGAAATAATACTCCTTACCTTAGTAGGATATTGGATACTGTAATAGTGTAGTAACAGAATACTCTTCTTCTTTCTCTCTGATTCTCTCTCTATAGCTCTCTCTTGTGAGTCTTAATGAATTGGTGAGAATGAAAGAAGAAATAAGCTTCCATTTATAGAAGATTTCTAGCTTAGCCCTTGCAATGTGAAGAGACAAGTGGCTTGACGACTGGTAATGTGAAAAGAAAAGTGGTTTGACGCCTGTAATGTGAAAAGACAAGTGGTTTGACGCCTGTAATGTGAAACGACAAGTGGTTCGACGCTTGTAATGTGAAACGACAAGTGGTTTGACGCCTGTAATGTGAAACGACAAGTGGTTTGACGTCTGGTAAAGGTAAGTACTATTTGAAGAAAGTAACTCTTAGATGATGACATATGGGTCCCATAGAATAAACCAAACTTACAACAAACGTCTCATAACAGACTTCTTATTTATATCAAAGATTGAATAAATATTTACCACAAATTATTCCCAAGAAAGAGGGGGCTTTTCGATAAGAACTTCTCCTTATTGGTGCACAATTAGGTGACTAAACCCCTTTCCTCGACATAACTTTATAGACATCGTCAGTAATGCAAATAATAATATGAATAACTTTGTCGTCTCAATTATTGATTTAATAATATAAAATATAGTGACAATAATTGAATCAATAATGTGAGATACTATGCAGCAACTAATGTTATAATAATTGAATAAAACTGAATGACTTCTTACGTAAGCATCAATAATCAAAGATACTGTACAATACAGTGTGCTACTATGCAATCACATGTATTAATGTACTTTTATCACCGAGTATTTTAACAGTTAAAGATAAAAGTTTTAACGTTATTATATGAAAATGTTATTTTTGTCGCTTTTTATATCCGACAGTTATTCCGTTGTGGGGTCTACCAATGATTGTGCCGTCGTACGGATATTACCCGACAAAAAGAATATTTTCCGACCAAACGAATATTTTATGACAACTTGCTTACTTTATAAAATTTGTAAATATTATCCACAGCTATAACATTATATCAAATCCACACCTTATTATTCAAAATAACATTTAGAGAAAAATCAATCTTAATTCATAAAAGTTGGGGTCTTACAACCTCCACTTCTTATGAAATTTTATCCTCGAAATTGGTGTACGTACCTGGTATGTCGATGAGGTGAGGATACCTTGATTTGATTTCAAATTCTAACTCTCAGGTCATTTCCTCAACATCGTGGTTTCTCCATAAAACTTTTACTTGAGGTATAACCTTGGAGCGTAGAATATGTTCTTTCTTATGCAAGATTTTAACATGTATCTCTTCATACGTTAAATCTTCCGCTATCTCGTCTGGTTCTAATTTAATAATGTGGTTCGGGTCTTCCATATATTTACGTAACATATGAAAGTAGTATGCATACAAGCCAATCATGTATGATGATAAAGCATATACTTTGTAATCAATCTTATTTATTTATTAATAAAAGAATTATTTATTGAAGGCATTTATTATCTACATAGTACTATTTTAATAATATGTGATAAACCCATAGTTTTAAGCAATACTTTTAGAATCATGATGAGATCATGCTAATGAGATCTAAATTCTTAGATAGCTTAAAACTAAAATGTTTCCAATCAATGAATTACTAAAAAGGGGATTAGTAAATCCGGATAGATTGGTACGTACGTTACTTGCTCATTGGATGAGGATGATTGATCTCATGATCATTTGTGTGGAGACACTAAAGCAAGTATGTTGGTGTTTATTAGAGAATAAGTTTACTGAACGTGACTCGCTAAGGAATACATAATGGAGTTTTACTTGCCTGTCAATAGGAATTCCTGTAGTCATAGTAGTACAAATGATCCTTAGACTTGAGATCATCATAGTATCTTATATATAATGAATTACACTTTGACTTATTCCTTAAGACTCTTAGAGTATATCAAAGGGTATGCTCGGGTGTAATAAGTTATATATGGAGATAATGAATGATCAATAAAGAATCTACCACTTCTAGTAAAAGAAGAGAAATGTCCTATGTGATTCGATAAATGACAACCCAGGAATCCTTGGCCAAGGTAGAATGAAATTAGAAAGTAGTTTCTAATTTGCATTCATTAAGAGTTGTGCATTTAGGAATCGAAATATATATAATTAAATAAAATAAGACTTGACAGTAATTCCATGTCTTATATTTAATTGGGACATTGTATGGTAGAAGGATTGAATTGTATGGTAACTATTAACTCAAAGGTTCTTTTATGATTAATGTTAAAATCTATATTATCTGGAAAGTCATTGATCGCTAGGGAGGCTTATCCCTATTGTAGAATAAATATTATTTATTTAAATAAATTAATCGTTTAATTTATTTATTTAAATAAGGTTAGAATTGTACTAATTGATTTATTCACAACCGGTTTAATATGGAGAACCTAAAGGGTCACACCATAAAAGGAAGAATAATTATTTAAGAAGTTAATGGCATAATCGTAATAATATGTTAAGTATATTTAATTTAATCTATGGTGATAGAATAAATTAAATAGCTTAATATTTATTATTTAATATTTTAGAAATATTAAATATAAATTAATAAGAGGAGTCTTATTAATATTATTACAATTATTATTATTTTAATTTCTGAAAGAGTTTAGGAATTAATTTAATATAAGTATTCTCATTTATTCCTAATAGGATTAGGAGGGAAAATTAGTTGAAAGAGTTTAATTAATTATCGCTAATAAGATTAGGGAGCCCATTTAATTAAAAGAGTTTAATTAAATAAATAATACCTTATTTTAATTAAATAGGGTTACCTGATATCTTTATAAGAGGAGTCTTATATCAGATATCAAAGATACGTAATTCCAATTGTTGGAGAGGACGCCCCCTTTTTCTATAGAGATAGGAAAAACTAGGGTTTGAGCCAATACACCCTTCTTCTTGAAAATTCTTCTTTCTTGGCGGATCACCTCTAGAGGCCATACACTTGGGTGGCTTACATTGATCAAAGGAAGGAATCTACCCGGAGATTCAAGGAGATCGCGGAGAAGTAGGAGGTGAACTCGTACCTGAGGAAGCTTGTTTCTACAAGGGTATGATTCCATAATTTCTTGTTCTTCGTTTTAATTAATAATATGCATAAAGGATGATCCGGGTAATTGGTTTGTGAAAAATTTTAAAATCGAATTTTATTATGCTTCCACTATTTTTGCAATTTGATTGCTACTTTGATTTTCACAAAACCTAACAACATAAATATGTGAAAAACGTTATGAACATGAGACATACTTGGCAGTGAGGCGAGTCTATAGGCCACAGTTCCTACTCGATCGAGGATTTCAAATGGGCCAATGAATCGAGGATTGAGCTTTCCTCTCTTTCCAAATCTCGTAACTCCTTTCCATAGAGCAAACACGTAATAACACATGATCTCCAACATTGAATAACACGTCGCTTCGATGATGATCAGCATAACTCTTTTGTCGATCTTGTGAGATTTTTATACGTTGTCGGATCATTTGAATCTTTTTCGTTGTCATGCGTACCAATTTTGGTCCCAACAATGTTACTTCACCCACCTCATCCCAACATACTGGAGAACGACACTTTCGTCCATACAACGCCTCGAATGGAGCCATGCCTATACTTGCTTGATAACTGTAATTGTAGGAGAATTTCACTAATGACAAGAACTTGTCCCAACTTCCTTTGAAGTCTAGGACACAGAGTCTTAATAAATCTTTAAGAGTTTGAATAGTCCTCTCCGACTGCCCGTCCGTTTGAGGATGATATGCCGAACTGAATCGTAAATCCGTGCCCATAGCTTTTTGCAAACTAACCCAGAATCATGAAGTGAATTTTGGGTCTTGATCAGAAACTATGGATACTGACATATCATGCAGTCTTACAATCTCATTTATGTACATACGAGCAAGACGCTCAAGCGAATAATTTTCTCGTATAGGTAAGAAATGAGCAGACTTGGTTAATCTATCGACAATGACCCAAATTGCATCTATACCTTGATAAACCTTGGGAAGACTAGTAACAAAATCCATGGTAATGTTCTCCCACTTCCATTCTGAAATTTCAAGTGGTTACAATGGACCTTTTGGCACTTGATGATCTGACTTGACACGTTGACAAGTTAGACACCTTGAGATAAACTTTGCTATCTCTCTCTTCATATTGCTCCACCAAAATGTATGTCGAAGATCACGATATATTTTGGTACTCCCAGGATGGATTGTAAACGGTGTGTTGTGCGCCTCCATCATGATTTTATGCTTCAAGTCAGAGTCGTTAGGAACACAAAGTCTGGAGTTGACTCGAAGTATTCTTTCTTCATTGATTCTTACTTCTGGAAAAGCACCTTCTTGTATTTTCTTCTTCATACGCATCAACTCCAAGTTCGTAGCTTGAGCAACTTTAACTTTATCGATTAAAGTTAGTTCTACTCGTATATTTGACATCATCACATGGGTCCTTGAAGTCTTTAACTCTATCTCCATCATTTGAAAGTCATACCAAATGGGCCTTTGCGTTGACAATATCTCACTCGTACCCGCATATGATCTTCTACTCAACGCGTTAGCTACCACGTTCGCTTTTTTAGGATAGTATAATCGTAATCTTTCAACAGCTCGAGCCAACGTCGTTGTCGCATGTTTAGCTCCTTTTGGGTGAAGAAGTATTTGAGGCTTCTATGATCCATATAGATCTCCACCTTCTCTCCATACAGGTAATGCCTCTAAATTTTAAGCGCAAAAACGACAGCTGCCAACTCTAGATCATGAGTAGGATAATTCCTCTCATATTCTTTGAGTTTTCATGAGGCATAGGCTATGAGTTTCCCACATTGTATGAGAACACATCCTAACCCTTTGCCTAAGCATTGCTGTAGATGACAAATCCCTCCGAACCTAATGGTATTGTCAAAAGAGGTGCTGCAATGAGTCTCCTCTTGAGTTCTTGAAAACTCTTCTCACATTCCTCGCTCCAACCGAATTTTGTATCTTTTCGAGTTAACTGAGTTAATGGAGTAGCGATTCGAGAAAATCCTTCCTCGAATCTCCGATAATAACTAGCTAAGCCCAGAAATCTACGTACTTCGGTCACTGACTTAGGTTACTCCCAGCTTTGAATTGGTTCAATCTTCATTGGGTCAACAGATATTCCATGATTCGATATCACGTGCCCAAGGAATGCTACTTCCTTAAGCCAGAACTCATATTTCTTTAACTTGACATAAAGCTTGTTTTCACGAAGCTTTTGGAGTATCAGCCTTAAGTGTTGCTCATGATCTTCGTGGCTTTTGGAGTATATGAGGATGTCATCAATAAAGACAACCACAAAATGATCTAAATATTCCTTGAATACTCGATTCATCATATCCATAAAGGCATCAGAAGCATTAGTCAATCCAAAAGACATGATTAGGAATTTATAATGCCCGTACCGAGTTCTGAAAACAGTCTTTGGAATGTCATTAGTTTTAATCTTTAACTGATGATATCCAGAACGAAGATCGATCTTTGAAAAGAATTTAGCGCCTTGCAACTGGTCAAACAGGTCATCAATGCGAGGCAACGGGTACCTGTTTTTGATGGTGACATGATTCAACTCCCAATAATTAATACAAAGTCGCATACTCCCATCTTTCTTCTTTACAAATAGAACAGAAGCACCCCAAGGAGACATAATAGGACGAATGAAACTGATGTCTAACAACTCCTGCAGTTGAGTTTTTAACTCCTAAAGTTCAATAGGAGCCATTCGATATGAGACTTTGGAAATGAATTTTGTACCGGGTTCAAGGTCGATACAAAATTTAATTTCACGCTCTGGGAGTAGGCCATGAAGTTCTTCAGGAAATACGTCAGGAAATTTATTAACAATAGGAATATCATTCAAATCTGACGTATTTTTGTTTAAATTTGTGACATGGGCTAAGAAAGCTTGACATCCATTTTTTAAAAAACGAATAGCTTTATGACTTGATATGACAATGATTGATTTTAGTGGTTTGGTTGCTTGAATTCGCATAATAGGTTGGTTAGGAATATGAAAGTTAAAAACCTTACGAAAACAATCAATTTTAGCATGATGAGTAGTTAACCAATCAATCCCTAAAATCACATCAAATGCTAGTATTTTCAAAGAGATAAGATCGACAGGTAACGTGCAGTTGCCGATTTGAATCAAACAAGATTTATAAATAGTGGATGTAATGAAGGTTTCTCCCAACGGAGTTTCAATAGATAGTCAAAGTCTAATTTCTCCGGTGTTAAATTTAAATGTTGAGTGCAAATAGGAGAAATAAAAAGAATGGGTAGAACCGGTATCAAATAAGGTATAGACTTCGCAAGAGTTTATGATTAGCTTACCCGTGATAACCTCGTTCGGGTTCCTTGCTTTTTGGAAGGTCACGGCAAACGCTCTCCCTTGAACTACCGGCTTTGACTTATCTGGGATGACATTTGGTGTCACCATCCCAGCTAAACTTGTCTTCACTACACGAAAAAATTATGCTAGGTGGCCTTCTCTTCCGCAATTATAACACGCTTTGGATTGTTGCGTGCAGTTTGGACTGATGTGTCCCTCCCCTCCGCATTTGTAGTATACGACCGGTGGTCGTTCTCCTTCCTTAACAACGGTGCTGGTGCTGACGCCTTTCCATCATTATTGAATCTCCTCTTCGTAAAATTTCCATTTCTATTATCTTGACTAGAATTATCACCGAAGTGGTTACCATTTCTAGCATGTTGATTTCCCCCACGTTTGTTGTCACCGCTTTGATGACTGCTACCGCTGGTATTATCGTTTTGCTGGCTGCTAGCTCTTGGTTGGGCTGACTCATTATTGCGCTCCAATAACTGAGCCCTATTCACAACATCTGAATACAAGCAAAGTTTGTGAGAAATGAGGTATTGACGTATTTCGAGTTTTAAACCTCTTAGAAACATTCGCGTCATACGCTCCTTATTATCTACCAAATGGGATGCAAATCGGGATAACTCGGCAAAATTAGCCTCGTATTGAGATACGATCATATTATTTTGCTCCAGCTTGATAAATTCTACCTCCTTCATGTGACGAATACTTTCAGGAAAGTACTTGTCATTGAACAGTTCTTAGAACTTCTCTCAAGACATCTTCAGTGCGGCAGGTTGAGTACATTTTACAGATTGCCACCAATAATCTGCCTCTCCTCGCAACATGAAGGTGAAAAAGGAAACCTTTTGCTCCTCGGAGCATCCCAAGACATTAAATATCTTGGTGATCCGATTTATCCACGTCTCTACCTTAAGTAGTTCTTGCTTTCCCAAAAAGTCTGGTAGTCCCAGCTCCTTGAATTGCTTAGCGGTGACCGTCCGAGAGTTGCCAATGTTTCCACCTGCATTTTGAACAAGAGTCACTCTCTCTTGGTGTTGAATGAATTGCAGAAAGCTCCTAAACAACCCGTCGTTCATCATTTAGTCGGTGTTGTTGTTTACATGAGGATTGTTGCCTTCCTGATGCACATTATCCTGTTTGTTGATATGTGGTGACTCAACGGTCTCCTGCGCTCCGTTACTTATCTCAACATTTTTAGTTGCCATTTTCAAATACTACCACAAAACAAAGGTTAATTGACATATCACATATTATCCCTATATTCTGACCGACCAATTAAATAACAAATAAACTTAGGTAGGTTATACTAGCGAATGATTTACCCGTCTCTCCCCTACTAGTTCTAGCCTCGCATCTCAGCAGGGATCATATCCCTAAGCTTTGATACCAACTGTGACGCCCCCAAAATAGGTATATATCACCCATTCTGAGTCGCCAAATATATAGTACAGAACTTAAATATAAACTTCATTTAGACAATACGACAAAACGTAGTTGAGAGTTTTAACACGGATATTATCTTGTAGACAGTATCCAAACTCAAATAAAATCATCATTATAATTATTATTACACTATTTCACAGAATAGTGAAGACTAATAAAGCAACCATCTGGACCGTCACTCTATTCCCCGACTACTCCCAACTATATTCTCATTTCCTGAAGAGAACAATGAAAGCAAAGGGTGAGAACAACTAGCCCAGTAAAGAATATTATGACTAAGATAATGCAGAATAAATTATCGTTAACCTTCAATGGTGTTAAATTGATAGAATACAATAGACAACAAGTTTGACTACAGCGGAACAAACAATCCATTAGAAGAGTCAAGTAGAGCATGATATCTACTATCTTCTATGATTTAAAAGTTTATCATCAATTTTATCGCTAAGACTCAGCTTAATAAATAATCCATATCACTAAATTATCCATGTACTACGGGTCAAGGATATTCATTATTATCACTAGTGCTCATGATTATACCGATACATAGTTATAATCATACCAATCAACAGTCCATCTATGTACTACGGGCCAAAGATGACTTTCATCACAATATAAGCATGAGGATGATGACAATGATATAAGAATTCAATTAAGTGAAAGCAAAGGATAAATTTTAAAGATTTATAATTCAATTTATCCAGAGTTCAAGAATGTCCAAATTGTCAACATGATACTGCTTTGTGGAGTAAAATTCAAGAATAATATTTATGTAAAAATAATTCGGATAGAAAAGAAATCAATTTTTATTATGAATAGTATCTCGGGTGAATAGTACCAAAGTGAATAGTACCCCATAAATAGTAATTCATGAATAGTATCCCGTGAATAGTACCCTGACATGAAAAGATTAAAACTTCACAAGAATGTTCAGAAAAATATTTTTATGAAACGATACTAGATGAAGTGCAAATTTCAAGGATATTCTACTAATTTCAAGGAGTATAGAAACAATACTTATCAACATAAGTGTAGAATTAGGAATATGAAATGAAATAATATTACTTACATACTACAGATTATGGAAGAAAATATTATTTCTTACGAATATTGAACAAAAATAATATCTCTTACGAATACGAAAGAAATAATACCCCTTATCTTAGTAGGAGATTGGATACTGCAATAGTGTAGTAACAGAATACTCTTCTTCTTTCTCTCTGATTCTCTCTATATAGCTTTTTCTTGTGAGTATTAATGAATTAGTGAGAATGAAAAAAGAAATAAGCTTCTATTTATAGAAGATTTCTAGCTTAGCCCATGTAATGTGAAGAGACAAGTGGCTTGACGAATGGTAATGTGAAAAGAAAAGTGGTTTGACGCTAGTAATGTGAAAAGGCAAGTGGTTTGACGCCTGTAATGTGAAACGACAAGTGGTTCGACGCCTGTAATGTGAAACGACAAGTGGTTTAACGCCTGTAATGTGAAACGGTAAGTGGTTTGACGTTTGATAAAGGTAAGTACTATTTGAAGAAAGTGACTCTTAGATGATGATATATGAGTCCCATAGAATAAACCAAACTTACAACAAACGTCTCATAACAGACTTCTTATTTATATCATAGATTGAATAATTATTTACCACAAATTATTTTATTTTCAATTAACACATTTTTAATCTTTCAACATTTATTCGTCATTAATATTATAACTCACAATATTGACAACCAGATCATTCCCAGAAAAGAAGAGGCTTTCCGATAAGAACTTCTCCTTATTGGCGCGCAATTAGGTGATCAAACCCCTTTCCTCGATAAAACTTTCTAGACATCGTCAATAATGTAAATAATAATATGAATAACTTTATCTTCTCAATTATTGATTTAATAATATAAAATATAGTGATAATAATTGAATCAATAATGTGAGATACTATGCAGCAACTACTGTTGCAACAATTGAATAAAATTGAGTGACTTCTTACGTAAGCATCAATAATAAAAAATATTGTACAATACCGTGTGTTACTATACAACCACACGTATTACTGTACTTTTATCACCGGATATTTTAACATTTAACGGTAAAAGTTTTGTCGTTAATCTATGAAAATATTATTTTTGTCACTTTCTATATCCGACAGTTATTCCGTTGTGGGGTCCACCAATAATTGTGCCATCGTAGGGATATTACCCGACAAAAAGAATATTTCCCGACCAAACGAATATTTTATGACAATTTGCTTACTTTACAAAATTTATAAATATTACCCACAACTATAACATTATATCAAATTCACACCTTATTATTCAAAATAACATTTAGAGAAAAATTAATCTTTATTCATAAAAGTTGGAGTCTTATAATATATATATATATATATATATATATATATATATATATATATATATATATATATATATATATATTACTTGTGTCTGGATAATAGTTTTAACCATTCATTTTGTGTAAATAGTCAATAATTGAGTTGTTTTGACTAGATCTAGCTTTTAACCGGTTCAAAAGTTGTAAAACTTGAACTGTTGAGCTAGAATGGCTAAGATCTAGATAGATCTAGTTTACTTTCTGGTTTGTAAATATTAAGCAACCACATGACCCCAGATCTGTATCTAGAGGAAACGGGAAGCTTGGATACGTGCAAGCAAGAATTTAACTGATGAATCCTTTGCTTTGCGACGTCTAGAAGAAAATATGCATTTTATTTCAATATATTCATTGTGCAAGCTTTGAAATGATGTCATGTGAGCCTAGGAGCCATAGGGTCTACGATTCAATCAATGGATCTAGATTCGGTTCTAATGATGGACTTGTTTAAGTTGTATAGTCAGCTTGCAATCCAGTGTACATGCAACTGCGGGGCCTTAAAACGGTTATCCGAATTTAAGGCCTCAAAATAGTGAAAATCATGCATGTGGTGTTCGGGCTTACTTTAATGGCTTACATGCCCATAAGAAGTCCTACTGTAAGACCCCGAATTTTATGAAATAAAAGTATTCAATTTTTCTTATAATTACAATTCAGTAAATGGTTAAATTGATAAAAAGTTAAAGTTATGGGTGAAATGTGAAATTTTTTCAAAATAAACAAGTGGTTATAAAATAATCATTGTTGTCGGGGAATATTCGTTGGTCGTGGAATATTCTTTCTGTCGGGAAATATTTATACGACGGCACAGCTATTTGTGGGCCCCATAACGGAAAACGGTCGGATGAAGATAACGACAAAAATTGAGTTTTCATAATTAATGGCGTAGTTGTTACCGTTAACACTGTTGGAATACCGGGTGGTTAAAAATACTGTAATACGCGTTATTGCACAGTAGCACACGGTATTGCACATTATTTTTAAAATTATTGATTCTTACGTAAGAAGGCACTACTGAATAATTGTCACAGTAATTACTGTTCAATATTTTATTTTATTGATTCAATAATTGCTGCGTTGATATTTTATATTATTGTTGTTTCAATAATTGTTGCTGCACATCATCTCCATTATCAGATTAATAATTCATATTATTTGAATAATATTATTAGATATCATTATTGGCAATGTCTAGAAAGTTCTGTCTAAGGAGAGGTTTGGTTATCTAATTGCACGCCAATAAGGAGAAATCCTTATTGGAAAGTCCCCTCTTTCTTGGGAACGGCCTGGTTGCTAGTACTGTGATTCTGTAATATTATTTGTGAATAATTAATTATTGATTTATATGATGAGGAAAATATTAATTTTATGTGGATATAGATGGAGAAATTTTTTTTTAAGTGACAATTGCTGAAAAATGATATTTTATCTTTTCTGATAAAATAATTTATTATTATAATATAATAATGGTGATAGTTTTACAATGAATGTGGGATATATGAGTATATGAGGAGGAAGAGTATTTTTGTTGTATTAAATGATTAACACATGTTTTGTGTGTCGGTGGACCCCATTTCTTGACTGAAATTTGATTATAGCCTGTAAAATCATCCGTTTATGGATTTCAGTCAATTTTTGTTTGGAATTTGGAAAAACTTTCTTCTGAAAAGTTGTAGAGAATTGAATTTCCTATAAAAAGACTCAAGATTCGAATTTTTCGATAAAATGGCTATTTTCTATGAATTGTTGAAGTTTCAGAAAATAAAATGATTTTTATTAATTTATGGGTGGGACCCACTTGGTTATCAACATGTGGGCTGCTGAAAATTGGTTCAAAGTTGGCTGGTGGGTGAGAATTTTCAAGAGGAATGCGTAGAAATGTTGAATAATAATAAATATATTTTATTATTTTAGTCTCCTTTGGCGTTCTAGCATTTTTCTATAAATAGGTGCTTAAGTTAGAATTGAAAATCACACCAGAAATAAGTTTTCTTTCTCTCTATATTATCAAGCATATTTTTGTGAGTATTTAGATATCTTGAGTGTTGCTTAGCGTTATATCCGATATTCAAGTCAGAAGTACTGCTCTTTTGAGGTAAGAGATTTTAAGGGTTATTATGTTTTTCAGTTCGTAATTCTTCTGACCTTCAAAAAATTCTGAAAAACTTTGAAATGATATTTTGATGAGTTTTATTGATTGTGTCCAAAAATGGTGATTTTTGGACGTATATATTAAGAGTAATGAATTTTACGGGAAAAAACTATTTTAAAAGTAACCGCTTATAACTCCGTGGTTAACTCCAAAATTGATGAAATTTTTATTGGAAGTATACCTATATAATATCAGTGTACTCTTGAATTTCAAAATTTTTGGATAAAAGTACAATTTATGATAAATGTCTAAATATTCGGCGGTTTTGGTCATATGAAAAATAGTAAATGAGTTTTAAAAATTCTGAGAAAAATATATATTCAATATGGGACTATATTCTGCTAAATCTCAGAAAAGAAATATTTTTGAAACTGATTTGGTATTTTTCATGAAAATGGACTAGTCATGAGAAAATAAATTAAATATGTTATGTGAAGTAAGAAAATTGGAAAATAGGATTTTATGGCTTGAGAATCCTATATGAGGTATATGCAGATTTTTGATGAGGGTTTTTGGTTATGGGTGATGAAATCTTATGCGTTTGGCATTTTAGGATGATTAAATGCATTATTTAGTAAAGTGTAAACAATTAAAATAAATTGTTTATAAGCATAAGAAATATTATTCTTTCAATATCATTATACCGAAATATTGGTATGTATATTATTGTGAAATTTCTACCTTTTTCATGTCGGGGTTACTATTCATGAGTTACTATTCATGAGTTACTATTCACGAGTTACTATTCACGAGTTACTATTTACGAGTTACTATTCACGACAAAATTGATTTCTTTTTCTAACCAAATTATAGTTGATTTATGAATATTACTCTTGAGATTAAAACTATAAGTTGATCATATTATTTTTATTATCATATATAACATTTTTATAACCCTAATGATGATATTTCTCTTTGACTTGAGTGTAAAGATGGGTAGATTTTTGGTATGATCATGACTATGGGTTCCCTTTGGCCATTAGTGCAAAGTTGAATTGTTGACTGGTATGATCATTACCATTGAATTTATAATTGAATATCTTTAGCTTAAGTGCAAATGTGAAATGATCAACATGGTTATAATTATTGTTTATATAAATTTTGAAATGATTATATATTTTTTTGAGATACTAATATATTTGGTCTGTAGTACAAATATAAACTGTTGATGAATATATTTGGCCTGTAATGCAAATATGAACTGCTGAGGAATATCTTTGGCCTGTAGTGCAAAGATGAATTGTTGATGAATATCTTTTGCCCGTAGTGCAAAGATGACCCAATATTGAATATCTTTGGCCAGTAGTGCAAAGATGAACTGGTGACAAATATCTTTGACCGTAGTGCAAAGATGAAGTTATTAGTATGATTATGAACAGGAACTGTGATTTGGTATAACCATGATCTTTGATGTTTCAGGTAAAGACATGTGATAAAAATTATCTTCGTCTTGGGTGCGAAGAGGAATTTAGAATCACAATTATGATTATGAGTTATTCATATGATTGTGGACCAGAACAGTTGATTAATGTTACAGGAATAAAACATTGTTGGTGGATTTTTAACATGGAGAAGATAGTAGACTTTATGGTCTATTTGACTCTTCTAATGGATTGCACGTTCCGCTGCAACTATGGTTGAAAATTTTTATTATCTACCTTATGTTCTAAATCTCTGATTTATTACTGATGAAGACTATTGATAATTTATTTATCTTTAGTAATGATATTCTTAACTGGGCTAGTTGTGCTCACCTTTCTGTTTCACAATTCCTTTCAGGTAATAAGAGTGTAGCTGGGTCGAGCGGGGGTAACAAGGGAATAGAACGGTGGTCATCATTTAGTAGTTATATTTGGTGAATCATCTCGGGTGAAGCGAACCCAACGTTGGAAGGGTGTTTTGTCACTATCATACAAGATGTCTAATGACATACAACCTCGTGTCATCATAAGACATGGTTGTGCTCATCCACTTGCTGAGTATCTTTACGAGCGCTACCTATATAATCTTGGTGTTTGTTTGAAGTATAATTTTCAATTAGAGACAGTGGAGATAATGATATGTCAAGAGAAGACTCACCATTGGAAAGAATATGATATTAAACTTCTCGTTTTTCTTTGGGGTCTATTGGGTCAACCAAGGATAATTCTGTGGCAATATGATATCTATCATAACCTAGACGCATGGCCTCCCATGTACGAAGATTTTCTTGAGCACTTCCTAAAGATTCTAATTTCTAAAATAATTTTTGACTATACCTTTATGTAAGGTGTCATTGTGAGGTGCTGTCCATGGTTGGGACATGAGTCACATTTGGTATATATTTGTATCCAAACTCATAGCATGTGTTGTTGTATTTTGCACGACAATTGTTGTAATAAAGTTGTAGTTATTTTCTGTACCATGTATTTGGCGACTCAGAATAGGTTGGATGGAATGGACCTGTTTTGGGGTTGTCACAGTTGGTATCAGAGCTTAGGGATATGGTCTCTGGCGGAGATCGGAGAATATAACTAGGAGGGGAGAGATGAGTAAATCCTTTGCTAGTGTGTCCTACCTAAGTTTAATTGTTGGTTGGTCATAATATATGGATATTATGTGATACGTTAATTTGCTTAATTAACCCTTGTTTTATGGCAGTATTTGAGAATGACAGCTGAGAATGCTAACAATAGAGTGAATGAGACTGTGGGGATACCTCTAATCACTAACCATGATAATGTGATGTCAGATGAAGAAGGAATTAGAGAAATCCATGTGGTGAGTGAAGAATTGATAGTTGCACCCGAAATGGTCGCAGAGGTAACAGCTGAGAGTGAGGAAGAAGAGGAAGAAGAGGTACCTGAGGAGAGTTTGTTAGAGGTATTATATGATCAAAATGTAGAATTGCAAAATCGTATTCATGAGTTAGAAGAGCAGGCTGAAGAATGACAGGCGGTCATGGAGCAAAAGGATGCAACAATTCAAGCTTGTGTTACCCGATATGTGATGCTTGAACAGAAGCATTCTTTGACAGAGTATAAGATGATAAAGATGGAATCTGAGCTGAAAGAAGAAAAAACTGAACGAGTGAGAATAAGTGATGCATGGGCAAAAGCCGCATGACACGTGAATATTGTGGAAAGAGATGTTCGATCTAAGAAGGCTAAAATAGATGATATGAATTTCTCTTTTTGGAAAGCAATTGGGAGAATCCAACATCGAGTTTTGAATTACCCTGTACAGAGCGGTCAACCTGAATTCGATATGGATCGAAGATTGATGATTCGGATCATGAATCAAGAGTACGCCGAGGCAGTTGAGGGAGGAATATGTCCTATATAAAAGTATATTCCTACGGTAGTGATGACACCAAATGCTGCCCCAGACAAGTCAAAGCTAGGTAGTTTGAGGGATGGCGGTTGTCATGACTTCCCAACAAATGAGGAACCCAAATGAAGTTATCATGGGAGATGATCAATGGAGAAATCATGATGATCTGAGAGATAGAATCTGAAATGAAAGTAAGGTATTCTCAACTCATCGAAATACCAGGTACGTAAATTTCGGGGACGAAATTTCATAAGGAGGGGAGATTGTAAGACCCCGAATTTTATGAAATAAAAGTATTCAATTTTTCTTATAATTACAATTCAGTAAATGGTTAAATTGATAAAAAGTTAAAGTTATGGGTGAAATGTGAAATTTTTTCAAAATAAACAAGTGGTTATAAAATAATCATTGTTGTCGGGGAATATTCTTTGGTCGTGGAATATTCTTTCTGTCGGGGAATATTCGTACGACGGCGCAGCTATTTGTGGACCCCATAACTGAAAACGGTCGAATGAAGATAACGACAAAAATTGAGTTTTTATAATTAACGGCGTAGTTGTTACCGTTAACATTGTTGGAATACCCGGTGGTTAAAAATACAGTAATACGCGTTATTGCACAGTAGCACACGGTATTGTACAGCATTTTTAAAATTATTGATTCTTACGTAAGAAGGCACTACTGAATAATTGTCACAGTAATTACTGTTCAATATTTTATTTTATTGATTCAATAATTGCTGCGTTGATATTTTATATTATTGTTGTTTCAATAATTGTTGCTGCACATCATCTCCATTATCAGATCAATAATTCATATTATTTGAATAATATTATTAGATAGCATTATTGATAATGTCTAGAAAGTTCTGTTTAAGGAGAGGTTTGGTTATCTAATTACACGCCAATAAGGAGAAATCCTTATTGGAAAGCCCCCTCTTTCTTGGGAACGGCCTGGTTGCCAGTACTGTGATTCTGTAATATTATTTATGAATAATTAATTATTAATTTATATGATGAAAAAAATATTAATTTTATGTGGATATAGATGGAGAAATTTTTTTTTAAGTGACAATTGTTGAAAAATGATATTTTATCTTTTCTGATAAAATAATTTATTATTATAATATAATAATGGTGATAGTTTTACAATGAATGTGGGATATATGAGTATATGAGGAAGAAGAGTATTTTTATTGTATTAAATGATTAACACGTGTTTTGTGTGTCGGTGGACCCCATTTCTTGACTGAAATTTGATTATAGCCTGTAAAATCATCCGTTTATGGATTTCGGTCAATTTTTGTTTGGAATTTAGAAAAACTTTCTTCTGCAAAGTTGTAGAGAATTGAATTTCCTATAAAAAGTGCGAGATTCGAATTTTCTGATAAAAGGGCTATTTTCTATGAATTGTTGAAGTTTCGAAAAATAAAATAATTTTTATTAATTTATGAGTGGGACCCACTTGGTTATCAACATGTGGGCTGCTGAAAATTGGTTTAAAGTTGGCTGGTGGGTGAGAATTTTCAAGAGGCATGTGTAGAAATGTTGAATAATAATAAATATATTTTATTATTTTAGTCTCCTTTGGCGTTCTAGCATTTTTCTATAAATAGGTGCTTAAGTTAGAATTGAAAATCACACCAGAAATAATTTTTCTTTCTCTCTATATTATCAAGCATATTTTTCTAAGTATTTAGATATCTTGAGTGTTGCTCAGCGTTATATCCGATATTCAAGTCAGAAGTACTGCTCTTTTGAGGTAAGAGATTTTAAGGGTTATTATGTTTTTCAGTTCGTAATTCTTTTGACCTTCAGAAAATTCTGGAAAAATTTGAAATAATATTTTGATGAGTTTTATTGATTGTGTCCAAAAATGGTGATTTTTGGATGTATATATTAAGAGTTATGAATTTTACGGGAAAAAACTATTTTAAAAGTAACCGCTTATAACTCCCTGTGGTTAACTCCAAAATTGATGAAATTTTTGTTGGAGGTATATCTATATAATATCAGTGTACTCTGTGAATTTCGAAATTTTTGGATAAAAATACAATTTATGATAAATGTCTAAATATTCGGAGGTTTTGGCCATATGAAAAATAGTAAATGAGTTTTAAAAATTCTGAGAAAAATATATGTTCAATATGGGACTATATTCTGCTAAATCCCAGAAAAAAAAATATTTTTAGAACTGATTTGGTATTTTTCATGAAAATAGACTAGTTATGAGAAAATGAATTAAATATGTTATGTGAAGTAAGAAAATTGGAAAATATGATTTTATGGCTTGAGAATCCTATATGAGGTATATGAAACTTTTTGATGAGGGTTTTTGGTTATGGGTGATGAAATCTTATGCGTTTGGCATTTTAAGATGATTAAATGCATTATTTAGTAAAGTGTAAACAATTAAAATAAATTATTTATAAGCTTAAGAAATATTATTCTTTCAATATCATTATACCGAAATATTGGTATGTATATTATTGTGGAATTTCTACCTTTTCCATGTCGGGGTTACTATTCATGAGTTACTATTCACGAGTTACTATTCATGAGTTACTATTCACGAGTTACTATTCACGACAAAATTGATTTCTTTTTCTAACCAAATTATAGTTGATTTATAAATATTACTCTTGAGATTAAAACTATAAGTTGATCATATTATTTGTATTATCATATATAACATTTTTATAACTCTAATGATGATATTTCTCTTTGACTTGAGTGTAAAGATAGGTAGATTTTTGGTATGATCATGACTATGGGTTCCCTTTGGCCATTAGTGCAAAGTTGAATTATTGACTGGTATGATCATGACAATTAAATTTATAATTGAATATCTTTAGCTTAAGTGCAAAGGTGAAATGATCAACATGGTTATAATTATTGTTTATATAAATTCTGAAATGATTATATATTTCTTTGAGATATTAATATATTTGGTCTGTAGTACAAATATGAACTGTTGATGAATATATTTGGCCTGTAATGCAAATATGAACTGTTGACGAATATCTTTGGCCTGTAGTGCAAAGATGAATTGTTGATGAATATCTTTGGCCCGTAGTGCAAAGATGACCCAATGTTGAATATCTTTGGCCAGTAGTGCAAAGATGAACTGGTGATGAATATCTTTGGCCGTAGTGCAAAGATGAAGTTATTAGTATGATTATGAACATGAACTGTGATTTGGTATAACCATGATCTTTGATGTTTCAGGTAAAGACATGTGATGAAAATTATCTTCGTCTTGGGTGCGAAGAGGAATTTAGAATCACAATTATGATTATGAGTTATTAATATGATTGTGGACCAGAACTGTTGATTAATGTTACAGGAATAAAATATTGTTGGTATATTTTTAACATGGAGAAGATAGTAGACTTTATGTGTAAGACCCCAACTTTTATAAATAAAGATGAATTTTCTATAAATGTCATTTTTGAATATTATGGAGTTAATTTGATATAATGTTATAGTTGTGAGTAATATTTATAAATTTTACAAAGTACGCAAGTTGTTATATAATATTCGATTGGTCGGGGAATATTCGTTTTAACAGGGAATATTCGTACAACGACACAATCATTGGTGGACCCCACAACAGAATTATTGTCGGATTGAGAAAACGACAAAAATATTTTATTAAAAATAACGGCGGAAATTTTACCATTGTTACTGTTGAACTACTCGGTAGTAAAAGTACAGTAATACGTGTGGTTGCATAGTAGCACACTGTAAGACCCCGAATTTTATGAAATAAAAGTATTCAATTTTTCTTATAATTACAATTCAGTAAATGGTTAAATTGATAAAAGTTTAAAGTTATGGGTGAAATATGATTTTTTTTTTAAAATAAGCAAGTGGTTATAAAATAATCATTGTTGTCGGGGAATATTCGTTTGGTCGTGGAATATTCTTTCTGTCGGAGAATATTCGTACGACGGCGCAGCTATTTGTGGGCCCCATAACGAATAACTGTCGGGTGAAAGAAAACGACAAATTTGAGTTTTTACAAATAACGGCGTAGTTGTTACTGTTAACACTGTTGGAATACCCGGTGATTAAAATACAGTAATACGCGTTATTGCACAGTAGCACACGGTATTGCACAGTATTTTTGAAATTATTGATTCATACCTAAGAAGGCACTACTCAATAATTGTTACAGTAATTACTGTTCAATATTTTATTTTATTGATTCAATAATTGCTGCGTTGATATTTTATATTATTGTTGTTTCAATAATTGTTGCTGCACAGTATTTTCTATTATCAGATCAATAATTCATATTATTTGAATAATATTATTAGATAACATTATTGGCAATGTCTAGAAAGTTCTGTCTAAGGAGAGGTTTGGTCATCTAATTGCGCGCTAGTAAGGAGAAATCCTTATTGGAAAGCCCCCTCTTTCCTGGGAACGGCCTGGTTGTCATAAATGTGATTCTGTAATATTATTTGTGAATAATTAATTATTGATTCATATGATAAGGAAATATTTATTTTATGTGGATATAAACGAGGGATATATTTTTGTGGTTAAAAATGAAGGAGTTAATGTTGAGGTTTTTATCCGTATTTTTGTCGGAATGAAGGTATTAAAAATCAGGGTTTTTGAGATATTTTGCGGGGGTTATAATTTTTAATCCGACCGTTGGATCGTTGTGATTTTTGGATATGTTATACATATATAAGTTGAGTATATGCCCACAAATTTTGAACCGTTAAAAATGAACGTATGATTTGTTATGAATTTTAAGAGGTGGCTGATTCGGAAATCAGGTTATAAATCATTTTTGGTGGAAAATTCTAGAATTGGTGGGCCCCACTTGTGGTTGGTGAATAAATGTGCTGAATTATATTTCAAATGTGGTGGGTGGGAATAGTAGCAGGTAAAGCCATCAGGTTGCAGGTCAAACCTACCAAAATTTTCCTATAAATAGAGGGCTAAGTTAGAATTGAAAAACACACCAGAAACATAAGCTTTCTCTCTTTCTCTCTCTATATTATGAAGCATATTTTGTGAGTTTTTATATACTTGGTGAGTTGCTATTCATCAGTGCAAGTTTCCTTCAGCATCATATCCGATATCCAGTCAGAAGTACTGCTCTTTTGAGGTAAGGGATAGTAAGAGATATTAAGGGATTTTAAGGGTTGTTATGATTTTCAGTTTCGTAATTTTTCTGATCTTCAAAAATTCTGAAAAAATTTGAAATGATATTTTGATGGGTTTTATTGATTGTGTCCAAAAATGGTGATTTTTGGATGTATAGATTGAGAGTTATGAATTTTATGAGAAAAGACTATTTTAAAAGTAACTGCTTATAATTTCTTGTGGTTAACTCCAAAATTGATGAAATTTTTATTGGGAGTACATGTATATGATGGAAGTATACTCTGTTAGTTTCAGAATTTTTGGATAAAAGTATAATTTTTGATAAATGTCTAAATATTCGGCTGTTTTGGCCATATGAAAAATAGTAAATGACTTTTAAAAATTCTGAGAAAAATATATGTTCACTATGGGACTATATTATGCTAAATCCTAGAAAAGAAATATTTTTAGAACGGATTTGGTATTTTTCATGAAAATAGTCTAGTTATGAGAAAATGAATTAAATATGTTATGTGAAGTAAGAAAATTGAAAAATAGGATTTTATGGCTTGAGAATCCTATATATTAGGTATATGCAGATTTTTGATGAGGGTTTTGGTTATTGATGATGAAATCTTAAGAGTTGGCATTTTATGATGATTAAATACATTAATTAGTAAAGTGTAAACAATTTAAATAAATTGTTTATAAGCTTAAGAAATGTTATTCTTTCAATATCATTATACCGAAATATTGGTATAGATTTTATTGTGGAATTTCTACCTTTTTGAGTCGAGGTTACTATTCACGAGTTACTATTCACGAGTTACTATTCATGAGTTACTATTCACGAGTTACTATTCACGACAAAATTGGTTTCTTTTTCTAACCAAATTATAATTGATTTATGAATATTACTCTTGAGATTAAATCTATATGTTGATTATATTAATTTTATTATCATATATAACATTTTTATAACCCTAATGATGATATTTCTCTTTGACTTGAGTGTAAAGATGGGTAGATTTTTGGTATAATCATGACTATGGGTTCTCTTTGGCTAGTAGTGCAAAGTTGAATTGTTGACTGGTATGATCATGACCATTGAATTTATAATTGAATATCTTTAGCTTAAGTGCAAAGGTGAAATAATCAACATGGTTATAATTATTGTTTATATAAATTCTTAAATGATTATATATTTCTTTGAGATATTAATATCTTTGGCCTGTAGTGCAAAGATGAAATATTGATGAATATCTTTGGCCTGTAGTGCAAAGATGAATTGTTGATGAATATCTTTGGCCCGTAGTGCAAAGATGATATGTTGTTGAATATCTTAGGCCAGTAGTGCAAAGATGAACAGATGTTGAGATAAACATGACCAACTGGTGATACAAATGAATATCTTTGGCCGTAGTGCAAAGATGAAGTTATTAGTATGATTATGAACAGGAAATGTGATTTGGTGTAACCATGATCATTGATGTTTCAGGTAAAGATAGGTGATGAAAATTATCTTCGTCCTGGATGAGAAGAGGAATTTAGAACTACAGTTATGATTATGAGTTATTCATATGATTGTGGACCAGAATTGTTGATTGATGTTACAGGGATAAAACATTGTTGATGGATTTTTAACATGGAGAAGATAATAGACTTTATAGTCTATTTGACTCTTCTAATGGATTGCTCGTTCCGCTGCAACTATGGTTGAAATTTTTATCATTTACCATATGTTCTAAATCTCTGATTTATTATTGATGAAGGCTATTGATAATTTAATTATCTTTAGTCATGATATTCTTTACTGAGCTAGTTGTGCTCACCCTTTTGCTTCACAATTCCTTTCAGGTAATAAGAGTGTAGCTGGGTCAAGCGAGGGTAACGGGGAAATAGAACGGTGGTCTCTAGCTGTGGATGTTCTCCCGAAGTAGTATATAAAAGTTCATTTAGTAGTTATATTTGGTGAATCCAATAGGGTAAGGTGTACCCAACGTTGGAAGGGTGGTTTGCCACTATCATACAAGATGTCTAACGACATACAACCTCGTGTCATCATAAGACAGGGATGTACTCATCCACTTGCTGAGTATATATACGAGCACTACCTATATAATCTTGGTGTTTGTTTGAAGTATAATTCTCAGTTAGATACAGTGGAGATAATGATAAGTCAAGAGAAGACTCACCATTGGGAAGAATATGATAGTAATCTTCTCGTTTTTCTTTGGGGTCTATTGGGTCAACCAAGGATAATTCTGTGGCCATATGATATCTATCATAACCTAGACGCATGGCCTCCCATGTACGAAGGTTTCCTTGAGCACTTCCCAAAGATTCTAGTTTCTAAAACAGTTTTTGACTGTACCTTTATGTAAGGTACCTTTGTGAGGTGCTGATACATGATGGTGTCCAATGTCACATTTGGTATATATTTGTATCCAAACTCACAGCATATGTGTTGTTGTATTTTGGACGACAATTGTTGTAATAAAGTTGTAGTTATTTTCTGTACCATGTATTTGACGACTCAGAATGGGTTGGGTGGAATGAACCTATTTTGGGGATGTCACACACACGGTATTGATTATTAATGCTTATGTGAGAAGTCACTCAGTTTGATTCAATTATTGTCAGTTAATAATATGAATTATTTAGCGATAATGACGTTTTGTTTTATTCGTATTATTAACGTAATAAAACAGAAACATCTTTTTATATAAAACAGAATACTTTATTAAAGTTATTCTATAAATAGAATATATTATATTTTATTTAAAAGATTTTTCTTTAAATATGGACCGTCATATTAAAGTAATCAATCTGGACCGTTCATGGATTAGTTACTATGCATTCTATTTTTCTATAAATAGCAGCTCATTCCTTCATTATTTCTTACGAATTCACTGAACTCTAGAGAGAGAAACTATAGAGAGA
Organism: Panax notoginseng; assembly: GCA_016801055.1. NCBI lineage: Eukaryota > Viridiplantae > Streptophyta > Magnoliopsida > Apiales > Araliaceae > Panax > Panax notoginseng. Next base: position 119,698,825 of record CM029022.1, read on the forward strand.
AACTATAGAGAGAGAGAGAAGAAGAGTATTCTGCTACTTAACTACTTCCTTATTTCAGCTCGTCTTTAAAACGGTAAGGGGTGTTATTCTTTCTTATTCATGAAGAGAACTGTTGTTATTCCATTTCTTATTATTCTGTTGGAATAACCTGTATACGTGGTCTACCCTATACTTGGTGACATTCTTCTATTATTCTGTTGGAACATCCTGTCTGTGTGTTTTACACCGGACCTGGTTCCGTTTTTATTATTATTCTGTTGAAACATCATGTCTGTGTGTTTTACACCGGACCTGGCTCCGTCTTGTTATTATTTTGTTGGAACATCCTGTCTGTGTGTTTTACACCGGACCTGGTTCCATTATTTATTATTCTGTCGGAATATCCTGTCTGTGCGTTTACGCCGGACCTGGTTCCATTATTTATTATTATGTTGGAATAACCTGTCTGTGCGATCTATCGCATGCATGGTGATTTCTTTTGTTATTCCATTCTTTATTATACTCAGCTGGTTAAGTTTTGACTTCTATACTCCATGAAATTTGTGGAATATCCTTGACATTTGCGCTTCATCTAGTATCTATTCATGAAAATATTCTCCTGATCATTCTTGAATTTTACTCCACAAAGTAGTATCATGTTGACAATTTGGACGTTGTTAATTCTTGGATAAATTAATTCTTGAACTTGTTTTATTGAATTCTTATGTCATTGTCATCATCCTCATGTTTATATTCTGTTGAAAGTCATCTGTGGCCTGTAGTGCATAGATGGACTTGGTATGATTATGACCAGGGATTATTCGGTGTAATCATGACCGTAATGTTACAAATGATGTGGTAAAAGTCCTCATTGGCCCGTAGTGCATTGATGGACAGTTGTTGGCATGATCATGACCATTAATGAATATACGCATATCCTTGGCCGTAGTGCAGGGGTGATTCGATGATGTGGATTATTTTATTAAGCTGAGTCCCAGCGATCACAGTGTTAGAAAATCTTTTAAATCATAAAATATAGTAGAGTTTATTTTCTACTTGACTCTCTTAATGGATTGCTTGTTCCGCTACAGTTAAACTTGATGTCTATTATATTTTATCAGTTTAACATTGTTGAAGTCTAATGATAATTTATTCTGTATTATCTTAGTCATAATATTTCTTACTGGGCTAGTTGAGCTCACCCTTTCTTTCACTGTTCTCTTTAGGAAATGAGAACGTAGCTGGGGCAAGTCGGGGAACGGAGTGATGGTCCGAATGATAGTATTAGTTAGTAGTCATCACTATTCTATGTAATGGTGTGTTAATAAATGTAATGAGGACTCCTTTTGAGTATGAATACTCTCTAGAAGATAATATTTGTATTCAAACTCACAGTTTATGTTTTGTCGTATTGTACACGACAGTTGTATTAGTAAGTTGTATTTGTATTTTGTACTATGTATCTGACGACCCAAGATGGGTGATGTATACCTAATTTTGGGGGCGTCACATTATGGTCTATTTGACTCTTCTAATGGATTGCACGTTCCGCTGCAACTATGGTTGAAAATTTTTAGTGTCTACCATATGTTCTAAATCTCTGATTTATTACTGATGAAGACTATTGATAATTTATTTATCTTTAGTCATGATATTCTTTACTGGACTAGTTGTGCTCACCCTTCTATTTCACAATTCCTTTCAGGTAATAAGAATGTAGCTGGGTCGAGCGGGGGTAACAAGGGAATAGAACGGTGGTCATCATTTAGTAGTTATATGTGGTGAATCATCAAGGGTGAAACGAACCCAATGTTGGAAGGGTGTTTTGTCACTATCATACAAGATGTCTAATGACATACAACCTCGTTTCATCATAAGACAGGGTTGTGCTCATCCACTTGCTGAGTATCTTTACGAGCACTACCTATATAATCTTGGTGTTTGTTTGAAGTATAATTTTCAATTAGAGACAGTGGAGATAATGATATGTCAAGAGAAGACTCACCATTGGGAAGAATATGATAGTAAACTTCTCGTTTTTCTTTGGGGTCTATTGGGTCAACCAATGATAATTTTGTGGCCATATGATATCTATCATAACCTAGACGCATGGCCTCTCATGTACGAAGGTTTTCTTGAGCACTTCCCAAAGATTCTAATTTCTAAAACAGTTTTTGACTATACCTTTATGTAAGGTGTCATTATGAGGTGCTGTCCACGGTTGGGACATGAGTCACATTTAGTATATATTTGTATCTAAACTCACAGCATATGTGTTGTTGTATTTTGCACGACAATTGTTGTAATAAAGTTGTAGTTATTTTATGTACCATGTATTTGGCGACTCAGAATAGGTTGGATGGAATGGACCTGTTTTGGGGTTGTCACACCTACCCTTGTAAATAGTTTATATTTAGCCTCGTAGGTGCTTCGCATCTCGCGAAATAAAATTAAATCAAGCAGAATAAGGAATAAAATGGAAGTATTAAATGCCTCAATTCCTATGTGAGCGAAAGGGTTTGAAAACAACTTTTCAAAACTTCACTTTCATATGCATATTTAAAAAATAAATTTTTAAATAAATTAAACTCTTTGTATATAGGTGCAAAAGAGACATAGCACTACTTTTAAATAAAGCACAAAATATCTTTTCAAATCAAAAGCTTTCAACAAACACACGCACAATGCATAGGGAATGAAAAGTAGCGGTAACTGTGTTTCACGGAATTCGAGGGGTGCCTAACACCTTCCCCTTGCTTAAGCAAGCCACCGAGCTTTATGAATCTCGAGTTCCAGACCAATTAAATGGAGTCACATATTAACCTTCCAAAATTCGGTCGAGTTGGTACAACCAGTTGAACTCATACCAACTGGCAACTCTGTCTAATTCGACCCAATCATTAAATTAAACTTTTCAAATCGTTGACATTGTATGTCGGTCTTTTCTAAAAATCTCATCCTTTAAAGTAAGATCAAATCAAACATAGAACGCATAAAGGGTAGAGAAACAGAAAAGATAAAAAAGGAAAAAATTCCCTGTGGCGACTTCGCTAGGGATAGTAGAGGGCTTAAGCTGTATTTCAATCTTTTCAATTCCCTTGTTTTCTTTATGTGTGTGAATGTTGTCTTTACATTGAATGGACGTGAATGAATGTCTCTTTACAATTCCTTATATTAGTGCTTCGCATAATGTCATCATGCATAGTGGTGAGACGTGATGAATGTATGTTGTGTGGTCCCTCCATTAAGAGTCAATCTCGTTGGTGGCTGATTACTGGACTCAAGAGGAGACTAATCCCACGAGGTTCAGGAAGGGTGCCACTAAGATTCGCTCCAATTAAAATATCAGAATAATTTCCCATCTAACAGATTGCGATGATCTGGGAAACTGCATGCCGAAAAGCCCATGAGAGTAACCCTAAGATATTTCAGCCTCTAATAAACCAAACGCGAAAGAAAATCTCTTCATGCCTTTCCATTTCAATTTAATGTAAATTTCAATTCCACGTAAGTATTAAATGTAGATATCATTTCCATTCCTTGTCAATTGCATTATTGTACATATATCAAATCCTGTCATGTTATCCTAATATCAAAACAACTGACGTTTGTTTTGTAGGAAAACATTAAAAAATCCTAAAACTGACATATCACTACAAAAAAATGGGAATTCAGCAACCGATTTTCGTTGCTAAAGGTTTTTGGCAACGAGTTTACTGTCGTTGCGTCTTTCGTTGCGCAATGAGCGTTTCTAATTGTTCCGCAACGATCGTATTTTTTTCGTTGCCAAAAGTAATACATTTTGCAATGAAATTTGGCTTTTGTACAGATACATCGATCATTTAGCAACAAAATATATTGTTGCAGAATAATTAAAATTTCATTGCTAAAAACCCCATTTCGTTGCAAAAGTCTGCTAATTGGCAATGAAATGAACTCTTTTTTTTTTTTGCAATGACCATGCATTTTCGTTGCAATTGACACCATTTTGCAACGACATTTGTCGTTGCAGTAAATTATGAAAAATGTTGCCTAAGCTTGATTTCGTTGCAGAATGTAAACTTTTTAGCAACGATTTTCGTTGCTGATTATATTATTTGGCAACGACATTATGCTGAATTAGAAACGAAAATATTTGTTGCTGGTTATTTTTCAATAGCAACGAAAGTCGTCGATTAGCAACGACATTATATGTTGTCGTTTTTTTATATGTGCAACGAAAATTAATATGATTTGTAACGATAAAAAATATTGCCTTTTATGTTAGTATTAGCAACAATATCCTCTCCGTTTTTATTAGATTAAATTTTCGTTGACAAATATTATATTTTTAATGCCATTCGCAACAAAAATTTGTTGCTAAATGTATAAAAAATTGTTGCTATATTAAAACTTGTTCAATGCTTTGGTAACGAATTATAATGTTGCCAAATCAAAATTTGACTTTCTTTTTGTGTTCCTGGCTGGGTCAATGTCCCAATAGCAAATAATGACAAAAATACAAAAAACTAAAATATTATTAACTTAATAAAATCATCCACTACATAATCATTCATTATCTTTTCAATTAACCATCTAAAGCTACCATAGTTCTTCAATTAAAGTACATATCTATATATATAGATAGAGTACACTTCATAATTTCGTCCCTTGTCTTCCGTAAACGTAGCACGAAAATTTGATACTTAGTATTGTAAGGCAGGTCGTAGAAGCAGTCTTCCTGCACATATTTAAAAATAATAGCAAAGTTTAAATTATTCCGGTGGATTCTTTCCAATCTGCTTCTTTTATGATCTCATTGGAAATTATATAAAGACGATTTATATTTGATAAAAATATTACATCCATTATAACTACTATTACTTGACTTAAATACTCGAGATGATATTATAATAAATTGAACAAGAAATCTTTAATCAAAAATATCTATTTTGATCTAAAGCTGACTGATCTAAATGCTACAAAAGTAAAGAGGAAGATAAACGGACCTGATAAAGGCCTTCATATTGTTGTAGATAGACCTGCCTTCGCCAACAGCAACAGCAATTGTGCTGAAATTATCATCTACTAAAACCATGTTAGAAGCTTCCTTGGCAAACTGAAACAAGATAATGCAGAAGTATGAATTGAAAGATGAGAAAGATAAAATTAGACAAACTCAAAGTGATTCAATAAGCAGCACCATAGGTGATAAGAAACCCGTGGGTTTGCTTCATCCCGTCCAACAAAGAACTCGGCTATGTAACAGAGAAGAAACATTCCTTTGAAGCTAAACTTAGGGAATCATGTATATCACAATAAATTTGGTGAATCAAATAGATGTCAATGCAGTAAGGCTGGACCATGTATATTACATTAACATGCTCTTAAGACTGAGTTGGATCAAAAGAAAAGGAAATGGAATAGGGGGGAAATGTGTGGCCCTGAACCTATATCCTCATGCAAAATGAGGAGATGGGGCTCCGCTAAATAACCTTACAAGCAAATTATAGGGGCGAGCAATTTTATTGCTGCAAAATGCAGACTCTCCTACATTAACCTAGAGTAAACTAAGAATAAGAGATGAGAGATATACCTCAGTTCCAGAAATGCCCATTGCGATACCAATGTCAGCTAATTTCAAGGCAGGCACATCATTCACCCCATCGCCAGTCATAGCAACCACTTCACCATCTTCTTTGAGCAGCCTTACTATCTCTTGTTTATGCCCTGGTTCTGCCCTAGAGAAAAGGAGCCCTCCACTCTGCCTTAAATGACCTTTTTGGTCACGATGATCAATTAACTCTCTTCCTGTTAAGATTTTCGAACTGATGTCCTCATTCGGACCAAAAACGCCTATTTTACAACAAATAGCTTCTGCGGTGCTCTAGTTATCTCCAGTTATCACCATAACCTGAATGCCAGCTGCTTTGCAGTCCTCAATGGCTTGGCGAACCTCTTTTCGAGGTGGATCCTTTAACAACAAAAATTTAATTGAACACATCAGTCAAAATATTCTTAATGCTCACTAGAACTTGATAAAAATAACAAGAAGAAATGAACAATAATTTGGTAACTTACTCTTAGCCCAGCCAAACCAGCAAAGATGAGTTTACTCTCAATAGATGAGTAGTTAGCTGGATTGAGCAAAAGCTCATGAGCTAGATGGTCTTCATCACCGGTATATGTTGCAAACTCTGGAGGATCCTCTTTGTAGGCAAAACCCAAAACACGTAATGCACTTGATGACATTTCATGAAGGCTTTGTAGGAAAACATCCCAGCCTTTTTGGTCAAGTTCTACAATAGAACCATCACACAATTGAATAAAGGAGCTCTCTCTAACAAATTCTCTGCTTACACCCTGTGAAATATAGCACAAGACGAGTTATGACTACTTCAACAAGGCACAAAAAGATAACAAAAGGGAGGTGGATAAACAAGGCACAACAATATATCCATTTTAATCTATGATTTAGTTGAACTGTGAACAATGATAACAACCAACATTTCCCAGAAGACGTACTACATTGAACTCCATTCTTAAGACATAGAGGTAGAGGATTCATGAATGCTTGAATAAACAAATGCAGAAAAACCCATGCAGCATTTAACTATTGAAAACTATGTAGGTTAGAATATGGCAACACTCGCAGTATAAAATCAGAATGTAGAGAAAGATCAAAGAAAATATTAATGTTTTTGTAAAGCTAATGTTGTAAGAATGCAATCTATAGTTTTAGATTGAGCTTTGATCCCCAACATATAACTCAGGCACAACATCCAAGTAAGTCATATCAATGATTAAATAACTCATTTTATTAACAGATAGAAACGAATCACTCATTTTTAAAGTGTATAGAAATGAATGACTTGGTTTTATAAATAGATAGAAATGTACATGGAGTACCTGCAGTCAGAACAACCACCTTAAGTTACATTCATATTAGCCAATTTTCCTAAGTATAAGCCAAATATTAATATATACATCACAAATTTTCATCCTGCATTTTATGATTTCATTTAAGTAAATGTCTTTGAACTACATCCAATTCGTACTTCTAACACTACAGAGCAAGGAAGGTCACAGCTTTCAACCAGTGCCCCTTCTGACAATTTCCCATTAGTGCAAGGTGACTAAAAGCCTCACAAGCATCCCAAACAAGAGAAATGTGCACTGATTTAGCAAAAAGAAAAAGAAAAAAAGAAATGTGCAGTGTCAAACGAGTAATGCTAGCAATCCCATTTGAAAGCTCAAAAATCGGCGAATCCTTATTACACCAGTTACTTGACATTACTCAACACCATGGTGGTCCCATTTTGTACGCTTAGTAAAACCCTTTTAAAGAGTATATTATTTATTCAAGTCGCTGCACTCCTCATCGAGATAAGATCCTCATCATCTAATTAAGGTTGCACTACATACTAATAAATGAGCTTGCACTAGTAATACTCATTCTGAGTGGCTGTAAAACATCTAAATATCAAGGTTGACTTGATACTGGAGGTACTTAAAGGTAGAATATAATGGACAACTACCTGTAGTAAGCAGGCATACATTTGATGTTTTAATTGATCAATAAGAAAGGGCATTTATCTAGCAAAAACTACAAATCTCAGACCAAAGTAAGGCAACATTAAATCATACACTTTAATACCCATTTCATTTCTTATCCAAAATTAAACAAAAATCCAACAAAAATATCTTAATTCAAACAACATGAACCAATTCATCAACTACATATCATATTTTTCATAAATATTAATATTTATTTGGATATTATTAATATTTAATTTATTTAATAAATGCATTAAATAAATTAATTAAAAATGATTTTATTATATTAAAAATTATTTTAAATGATAAAAAGGTATTTAATAATATTTTAAGTTATAAAATATAACTTTTAATATTTGAAGACAAATTTCATTAATTATTTAATATTAATGATATTAGATTTATTTAACGATTATATTAAATAAATTAATAAAAATAATTTTAATATTATAAAAATCATTTTAAATAAAAATAAATAGTTTAAAAATATTTTAAGTTATAAAATATAACTTTTAATATTTAAAGGTAAAATTTATTAATAATTTAATATTAAATAATATTAGAGTTATTTAATAATAATATTAAATAAATAGTTTAAAAATAATTTTATTAATTTAAAATCATTTAAAAAGGATATAAATGAATTAAAATTATTTTAAGTTATAATTAATGACTTTTAATATTTTGATAAATAAAACATTAATAATTAATATTACTGGTAATTATTTAAAAATAATTTTAAATATTTTAAAAATCATTTAAGGGTAATAAAAATATTTTAAAAATATTTTGAGTTATTATATTTTGGCAATGGTTTCATTAATAATTTGATATTAATTAAATATTAATGATAATAGAATTATTTAATATTTAAATAAAAACCTTGATCAACAGTCAAGGGGAAGTACATAGGAGAGAGATATAATTTACATCAAGAAGAAAACCAGAAAAGACGAGGTACGCAGACTCCATTTAATAAAATCCATTCATTCAAACATCCAACCAAAATAAATCAAATCGCATTGGTCAATAATCCATAATCAATCTCATTTATTATCATACATAACATCATATATATCAATAAATAAAATCATTCCATATATATATGAATATCATTTAATGAGCATTTTTATATTGCATGAAATCCAATTTTAAGATTAAAATAAACTCTTTATTTTAATTATAAAATTATTAAAATATTACTTATATATATATATATATATATATATATATATATATATATATATATATATATATATATATATATCACCTGATCCTGGGGACCTGGGCCACAAATCACAGATAGTATTATTATATATATAAAATATATATTGCAACCGTTAATCAATTTCGTGATTCGCGAATATATATTATTTATATTAAATCAGATAACACTTATAAGATCAGGAAGATGTATATATACTATATATTAACATAATCATCATGGGAGTCACTTGTATATATATATATATATATATATATATATATATATATATATATATATATATATATTAACCATACTGCAACTTATAAAAATATATATAAGATATATATCATGTTAACAATAATATAAAGTTGCAGTACCGAAAAAACACGGACTCCAATAATGAAAGAGATTTTGTTTTTGTTTTTTTTTTTTTCATAAAATAATAATTTTATATAATAAATTATGCCCAATAAATTATTCTAAATACATACCCATACATATATGGAATCAAAATAACTAATAATTTGCATAAGTTTGGCTCTGATACCACTGTTAGGTTTTATGAAAATCAAAGTAGCAATCAAATTACAAAAATAGCGGAAGCAAAATAAAATTAGATTTTAAAATTTTTCACAAACCAATTACCCGGATCATCCTTTATGCATATTATTAATTAAAACGAAGAACAAGAAGTTATGGAATCATACCCTTGTAAATACGAGCTTCCACAGGTACGAGTTCACCTCATACTTCTTTTCAATCTCCTTGAATCTCCGGGTAGATTCCTTCTTTTGATCAATGTTAGCCACCCAAGTGTATGACCTCTAGAGGTGATCCACTAAGGAAGAAGAATTTTTAAAAACAAGGGTGTATTGGCTCAAATCCTAGTTTTTTCTATCTCTATAGAAAAAGGGGGCGTACTCTCCAACCAACTGAAATTACGTATATTTGATATCTGATATAAGACTCCTTTTATAAAGATATCATGTAACCCTATTTTAATTAAAATAAAGTATTATTCATTTAATTAAACTCTTTTAATTAAATGGGCTCCCTAATCTTATTAGGGATAATTAATTAAACTCCTTTAACTAATTTTCCCTCCTAATCCTATTAGGAATAAATGAGAGTACTTATATTAAATTAATTCTTAAATTCTTTTAGAAATTAAAATAATAATAATTGTAATAATATTAATAAGACTCCTCTTATTAATTTATATTTAATATTTTTAAAATATTAAATATTAAGTTATTTAATTTATTCTATCACCATAGATTAAATTAAATATACTCAACATATTATTATGATTATTCCATTAACTTCTTAAATTATTATTCTACTTTTTATGGTGTGACCCTTTAGGTTCTCCATATTAAACCGGTTGTGAATAAATCAATTAGAACAATTCTAATCTTTTTTAAATAAATAAATTAAACGATTAATTTATTTAAATAAATAACATTTATTTTACAATAGGGATAAGCCTGCCTAGCGATAAATGACTTTTCAGATAATATAGATTTCAACATTAATCATAAAAGAACTTTTGAGTAAATAGTTACCGTATGTCCCAATTAAATATTAGACATGAAATTACTGTCAAGTTTTATTTTATTTAATTATATGTATTTCGATTCCTAAATGCACAACTCCTAATGAATGCAAATTAGAAACTACTTTCTAATTTCATTCCACCTTGGCCAAGGATTCCTGAGTTGTCATTTATTGAATCACATAGGATATTTCTCTTCTTTTACTAGAAGTGGTAGATTCTTTATTGATCATTCATTATCTCCATATATAACTCATTACGCCCAAGTATACTCTTTGATATACTCTAAGAGTCTTAAGGAATACGTCAAAGTGTAATTCATTATATATAAGATACTATGATGATCTCAAGTCTAAGGATCATTTGTACTATTATCACTACAGGAATTCCTATTGGTAGGCAAGTAAAACTCCATTAGGTATTCCTTAGCGAGTTACGTTCAGTGAACTTATTTTCTAATAAGCACCTACATGCTTGCTTTAGTGTCTCCACACAAATGATCATGAGATCAATCATCGTTATCCAATGAGCAAGCAACGTACGTACCAATCTATCCGGATTCACTAATCCCCTTTTTAGTAATCCATTGATTGGGAACATTTTAGTTTTAAGCTATCTAAGAATCTAGATCTCATTAGCATGATCTCATCATGATTCTAAAAGTATTGCTTAAAACTATGTTTATCACATATTATTAAAACGCACCATGTAGTTAATAAATGCCTTTAATAAATAATTATTTTTATTAATAAATAAATAAGATTGATTACAAAGTATATGCTTTATCATCATACATGATTGGCTTGTATGCATACTACTTTCAATCCGAGCCTATAAATGTTATGGATCTAACATCTATCAACCCAGATCATCAATATACACTATAAACAACATGTTTTAACACTCCATCATAACTTTTAACATAGGAAGCAAGATCAGATTTTAAAATTTGGGTTATACCTCTTTTAAACAAATTCTTGATTCTTAACTACTGATCTGTTAAAGGAAGTAGTGGGGCTTGGTTTAGGGACTGATCTACTATAATATTTCGTAGGTTAGAGAGAGAGAGAGAGAGGGGGTCTTGGATGAATGTTGGTGATCAAATGAGCTAAATGAAGCACTTTCTCTTTCAAATGCTGTAAATATAATGTTGTAATGAAGTGGTTGAGTTGTTGAGGCTGACTTGTTGGAGTTTATTTAGTCACATGGGAGTCAAGGTTAGTTTACCAACTCCAATCTTGGCAAGATTTGCAAGTAAGCTTCAATTATGCACAAGAGTATTTTTGTCATTTAGCTTATAATTTTAATGGCACAAGTGTAAACTTGCCAAACCCTTAGGGTTTGACCCTAAGGTTTTTTAAAAAATGTATTTTTAGGATTTTAATTAGGGCTAAAATAAAATAAAAATAAAATTAGTTTCCTAAAAATGTAATTTAGAGTTTACTAATTATAATTAGCTTTCTAATTACATTACTTGAACATTTAGGGTTTAAGATCCCATAATTAGTATTAAGACTAACAATTAGCAATTAGGGTTTTATTTTAGCAAATTAGGGTTACTAATTTAGAAATTAGGATTTTAAATTAGAAATTAGGATTTCTAATTTATAATTAGGGTTTCTAGTCAATAATTAGGGTTTACCTAATTAGCATAATATAATAATTGTTATTAATCACGTACCGCAATTTCTTACCAATCGTAAACTCCGATTTGTGTTTCAAGTTAGGGTTTAATGAATTAATGCTAGGGTTTTGACATGCCACACAGTACATATACATACAGTACATATTTATAGCACTGAAATATATTTAATATAATATTATTATTCTCATTCCTTATTCCAAATCCAGAATTAGGGTTTGAATTCCATATCTGATATATCTTTCAAATACATATACCATAATTAATTAAATTAAAATAATTAACTTAACTAATTTGAATAACTTCATATAATAAAATATTTAATATAATAACTCTAATACTCCATTCATAAATTATTTAAATAATATAATAATCATATTTTCATTGAAAATAAATAATAAAAACATTTCTACTATAAAATTAATTATTATAAGAATATACTTTATAATAATCAATAATTCTAAAATAAAATTATTTGAAATTATTCATGGAATAAATAAATCTTATTTATCACATATATACATACACATTATATGGCACATATTTCCACCTTTAATATATATATATATATATATATATATATATATATATATATATATATATATAATTATAAACAAAATTTCTTATTTATTTATATATAAAATATCGAGTTATTACAGCTGACTCGTGCGCAGTGCAAAATAAAGAAGGAAAGCTAGCGTCGCAGCGCCAGCACTAGGGTAGAGGTAGAGAAGAAAGATCATGAATTAAAAGAAAATGGAAATTAATTGATGGTGAATTATATACTTAATACACCTAAAGTAACATCATTAATGATGATAATAACCTTATGAATTACCACTAAAGGTTGCCGAAAGACTTTAAGAACGTAAGAGCAATGTAATACGATAAACCGTAACCAATGTTAAACAATTTAAAGAATGATTAAATTCAGAAGAAGGGTAAGATATAGTAGTAAACATACTTGATTATATATGACCTAATGTGGTATGTTATGTGATCATGTATTGTAGAAACCTTAAAGACACAAAGGAAATTTGTATTAACGGTAGAAGACGCTAAAGGCAAGTATTCTGACCCTTGTCTGAATTCTTTGGACAAGCTTTGTAATTCATGTACCTTATGCATGAATTGTTGTATGATGAAGTCGAAGCCAATTCTGTCGTCTAAACTTAAGATGTTTTATGGATTTCTTATAATCTATCGAACTATTGTCAACGTTTTCAAGTTTTACCAAACTATTTTGGTATGATTTTTGAAGGAAGACTGAGTATGCATAAATAAATATTTCGTCGTCAAACGATAGGCACGTGAGGTTGCCAAACCTTAAACGTACATACGTTTAAAGAAAGTAGTGTTGTATAACATAGAGTACTATAGGCTGATCACCTAGATGTGCTCGTAAGACATGCCGAACTTACGGACTTGGTGTTGGGATGTCCTTTTCAGAGAAAGAATGAAATGCTCAAGGTCTTGGGCCAAAATTGATGTTTTACTGAATGTTGTTCATTGTGAAACGTTTTAAAGAAAAGAGAAGTGCTATTTTGAATTATCGACAGTACTTCATAACTATTGTTTCAGTTATTGAAGATATATGATTTATATGATTCTAGCTTCTTGTTTAAATGGAATTGTCATACTTGCTGAGCTAGTTATGCTCATTCTTGCATGAACCATATGAATGCAGCTAAGATCGAACAGACCGAAGCATCTAATAAAGATAAAGGGAAGGCTAAGGCGAAACAATAGATTGTCTTTGTAATAGTATAGCAGTAATGTTATAATTATTTGATAGTATGACAAGTAAACATGTAATGGTTATAAAGAACCTGGGATTAGTAATATTATTTTAGAATATATAAAAGATATTTTCACTCTTTCGAGGTATTTCAATTGAATGAATGTGTGAACTGTAGCACTATGTAGCACCATATGTCGGGTTAGAAGATACCCAGATTTGGGGGCATCACAGCAACGATGGAACAAATTCCTATAGTCAAAGAATTCGTGGATATATTTCCAAGAAAATTACCAGGTCTTCCACCGGATAGGGAGATCAAATTTGTAATAGATATTGTGCCAGGAGCAACACCAGTTTCAAGGGCACCGTATCGTATGGCACCAGTAGATATGAAGGAGTTGATGGTTCAATTATAAGAACTGTTGGACAGAAAATACATTCAACCGAGTGTTTTGTCGTGGGGAGCGCCGGTACTGTTTGTGAAGAAGAAGGATGGATCGTTAAGACTTTGTATCGACTACCGAGAGTTGAACAAGTTAACGATAAAGAATAAATACCCATTGCCCAGGATCGATGATCTCTTTGATCAATTGAAAGGGGCAAAGTATTTTTCTAAGATAGATTTGCGAATGGGGTATCATCAGTTAAAAGTCAGGAAATAGGATGTACCTAAAACAACATTCCGGACTCGTTACGGCTATTACGAGTTTTTGGTAATGTCATTTGGGTTGACAAATGCACCAGCTGCATTCATGGATATGATGAATAGAGTGTTCAAACAATATTTGGATAAGTTCGTCGTAGTGTTTATCGATGATATTCTAGTCTATTCTAAGACGACATAAGATCACGCTGAACACCTAAGATTAGTGTTGGAGACACTAAGGAAGGAAAAGTTATATGCAAAATTCACTAAGTGTGAATTTTGGCTAGAAAGGGTACAGTTTTTAGGACATGTTATCGATCGAGATGGAATTTCAGTAGACCCAGCAAAGGTAGAAGCAGTGATTAATTGGGAACAACCGAAAACACCAACAGAGGTACAGAGTTTCCTAGGGTTAGCGAGATACTATCGAAGATTTATTTGAGATTTTTCTAAGATAGCTACTCCGTTAACTAATTTAACAAGAAAGACAGTGAAGTACGTATGGACGGAGAAGTGTGAAGAAAATTTTCAAGAACTGAAGAAAAGGTTGAGTGAAGCACTTGTATTATCTTTACCCGATGATACAGGAAATTTTGTAGTTTATAGCGATGCTTCGCATAGAGGACTCGGTTGCATGCTCATACAGCATGACAAGGTCATTGTGTACGCATCACATCAGTTAAAGGAATATGAGAAAGTTTATTCTACTCATGATCTGGAACTGGTAGCAGTAGTATTTGCCTTAAAGATTTAGAGGCATTACCTATATAGAGAAAATTGTGAGATATACACGGACCATAAGAGTCTAAAATATATTTTCACACAAAAAGATTTAAATATGAGACAAAGGAGATGGCTGGAGTTGATAAAGGATTATGATTGCGATATCCTGTATCACTCAGGAAAAGAAAATGTAGTGGCCGACACCTAGGAAGGGTTGGGAAACGTTGTCTATGTTAACGGCTCAAACTGAGTTAATAACAGAGATGGCTAGAATGGAGTTAGAGGTGAAGTTACCGAGTAAGTTGGGTCAGAAACTGTTTACAACGGAGACTCGACCTACCATTGTAGAGAGAGTTAAGGAGGTACAACTCAGAAATGATGAGTGTGACCAGATGAAGAAACGAATAGCAGATGAAAAAGAGATAAAGTATAATATTGATAATGAGAGATTATTAAGATTTGAAGGAAGAATTTGGGTTCCGAGTGAAACCGATTTAAAGGAGGAAATATTACAAGAGGCCAATAGTTCAAGGTACTCGATTCATCCTGGTAGTACTAAGATGTATCAAGACCTTCGACAGAGTTTTTGGTGGCCGAACATAAAAAGAGAGATAACAGAATATGTAAGTAGGTGCTTAACTTGTCAAAAAGTTAAGGCCGAACATCAACAACTAAGCGGCTTACTACAGCCATTCGAAATTCTGGAATGGAAGTGGGAACACATCACGATGGATTTTATGGTGGGACTTCCAACTACATAGAAAGGGTGTGACGCTATTTGGGTAATAGTGAACCGGTTGACGAAGTCGGCTCACTTTTTGCCAATAAGAGTAAAGTTTAACCTAGATCAGTTAGCTAAACTTTATGTTAAGGAAATTATTTCCAGACATGGGGTACCAGTTTCGATTGTGTCAAATCATGATCCACGATTCACATCAAACTTTTGGAGAAGTCTGCAAGAACAGATGGGAACACAATTAAAGTTAAGTATAACTTATCATCCATAAATAGATGGGCAGAGCGAAAGAACAATTCAAACGTTAGAAGATAAGCTACGATCTTGCGTTATGGATTTCAAAGGTAGTTGGGATAATCATCTACCGTTAGTAGAGTTTGCATATAATAACAGTTATCATATATGCAAGCATAGGCATGCCGCCTTACGAAGCTTTATATGGAAGGAAGTGCAGAACACCATTGTGTTGGGATGAAGTAGGAGAACGCTGAATGCTAGGACCTGAGTTGGTGCAACAAACAACAGATATAGTTAAGTTAATACGAATGCGACTGGTAGCAGCTCAAGATAGACAGAAAAAGTATGTAGATCCACATCGAATGAAAAGAGAGTTTGAAGTCAGCTCGTATGTATTTCTAAAGGTATCTCCCAGGAAAGGAAAGCTACACTTTGGGAAGAAGGAAAAGTTAAGTCCAAGGTTTATAGGGCCTTTTGAGATATTAAAAGGGTAGGAGATGTAGCTTACATGGTAGCATTACCTCCAGACTTAGAACACATACACAATGTGTTTCATGTATTAGTGTTACGTCCTTATAAGCCAGATTATAAGCACATAATAGAGTATGAGCCTATTCATGTTGAGAAAGACTTGACGTATGAAGAAATGCCTGTTCAAATCGTTGATAGGAAAGAGCAAGTTCTGAGGAATAAAGTTATACCTTCGGTGAAGGTAGTATGGAGAAATCACGATGCCGAAGAAGCAACGTGGGAACTTGAAGAAAAGATGATGAAGAATTACCCTAAGTAGTTTGACTAACTTATGGCGAGATTTTGGGGACATAATCCTTACAAGGGGGGATAATGTAACAACCGAGAAAATCGGAGTATAATGTAAAATAATTTTATTTGAATAAATAATGAATAAAATTATAATATATGTTATTTATAACGAGTAAGCATGATGAAGGTTCTCCTATAACCTAAAAGAGGAATGATATCGTAGTATTCTGGCTACGTGATTGAATTAAGGTGTTTAAATTTTCAAGACGAAAATAAAAGCTTTTCGAGAAATTCTTTGAAAAATACTATTCATCCATTTTTGCTCTGGAATTATTTTTGAACTTTCGGGAAATACGTAGCGATAGAATGTTAAGGAAAGATAGATTATTTAATAATAATTCAGTTATGACAAACGTAGTTTTTCGCCTGCGTACTAAGTTTGAGAATGTTAAAGAAAGTGAAGATTTGAATAAATGACGATCGTGTAATAAGAAAGTTATTATACGATGTAATAAATACGAGTATAATACGAAGTATTGTACAAGTATATACGAAAGATAATATAACGTATATGATGAACGTTATACGAACTAGTATACGAGGATTAAACGTTAAAAGCTTAAGCCAATTGTAATGGACTAGTAGGATTTGCTTATGTATTTGGCAAGCCCAAGTGAAGTTATGTTAAGGCCCAAAGATAAGTTATGCAAGCCCAACGTTAGGCCCAAAGTTAATTAAACCTAAGCCTGAACCAAGAACCGAACCCGTGGATCGAACCGATGGGTCACCGGGTAAGAAAAACCCATAGGGCACATGGCCGGCCAACTTGGTGGCCAAGCAAGGAACAAAACTTAGCTTGCAAGACATGAATAGTAAAGAGGTGGGATAGCTTTTTGACCCTTTTGCCCTCACTTTGGAATTCTATAAAAATGGAGCTTTATTGGTCATTTTGTTGCTTGTTCAAATCACCAACAACTTAGCACAATTATATTGAGAGAGAAGTGAGAGCTAGTTTTACTAATCCAAGAAGAAGAAGAAGAATAGTCAAGTTAGAACATCAAAGGTAATGAATCCTTAGACCATTAATCTTCATCTCTTTATTTATAGCTATGATAGAGAAATGGATATTAGTGGAGCATGTGTCATAAAGAGTAACAAGGATGGCTATTAGTGGACTTAAACATTAATAAACCATGTTACAAGAGGAATCATAATCACATAATTGTGAACTAATGAAGAAAACATGAAAATTTATCTTATGTTGTTGATGGACAAGTTTAAAACCATCGTATATAGGATTAGATGATATATGCTTGGTTAGGATGATAGATGTATGAAAGATGGAATGAATCCATTTTGAACGGAGTAAAAATCTCAAGTAACGAAGTTATGGTAAAATTTACAAGATTAGACGATAATCGTCGAAATCGTGAAATTCTCGGAATGAAAGTCAAAAGTCGTCATTTAACTCAGAAACCTTAGTTTTCAATGGCGTATCATAGAACTTTGCATTTAAGAGTTGCAGACTCAAGAATGGTCGAAATCTGACTTAAAACGAAGAAACGAGCTACGAACATTCACGAACGTTTAACGAACGCGTAATAAGTAACTTAAACTGTGAATTTAGCGTTAATGGATTCAAAAACATAAGTTTTCCTAATGAAATCGTAGTATATTAGATATGTGAGAAAATGGTTTTGAACGAGCCAATTTTGACTTATAACGATTGAGTTACGAGCTCGGAAAGGATTTAAATTGAAAAACTTAAAAAAATTCAAAGGCTTAGGGTCGGCGCCGTTACACCACCAGAGCCTATGAACATGGCGCTGTAGCGCCATGCCCAGATCCCAAACACTGGTAAGTCGCACTGCAGCATGACATTTATAAAGGAGACTGGCGCCGCAGCGCCAGTACTAGGCAAGAGGTAGTGAAGAAAATTAATAAGTATAAAGGAAGGGAAGTAGATTGAAGGTGAATTATGATCTTAATTAAACCTAAAGTGACATCATTAAGGATGATTAAAACCTTAAGTTTAACCATGAAAAGTTAATGAAAGGTTACGAGAATGTAAACACAAAGTAATACGATAAACCGTAATGAACGTTAACTAAACTAATGAATGTTAGTTAATAAAATGAATGAGTATACCGAGAAGAAGGAGAAGATAGGTTAATGACGATACTTGATGATTATTTATGATCTAATGTGGTATGTTATATAATTATGTATTGTAAAATTTATAAAGACTCAAAAGAGAAGTGAATTAACTGTAGAAGACGCTGAAGGCAAGTGTTCTAAACCCTTGTCTATGTTTATTTTGGACAAGCTTTATGATTCATGCATCTTACACATGGATTGATGTATAAAGAAGTCGAAGCTAATTCCTTTGACTAGACTTAATGTGTTTTGTGAATTTCCTTATAATCTATCAAAATATTATCAATGTTGCTATCTTATGCCAATTGTTTTGGTACGAATTTTAAAAAAGACCGAGTATGAATAAACAAATGTTTTTTCGTCAATCGACAGGCACGTGAGGTTGCCAAAACTTAAATGTAGATACATTTAATGAAGTAGTGTTGTACAACATAGAGTAGTATAGGATGATCACCTAGACGTGCTCGTAAGAAATGCCAGACTTACGGACTTGGTGTCGGGTTGTCCTTTTTAAAGAAAGAATGAAAATGCTCAAGGTCTTGTACCAAAATCAAGGTTTAACGAATGATGTTCAATGTTAAACATTTTAAGGAAAAGAGAAGTATTATTTTGAGTTATTTATAGTATTTCATAACTATTGATTCAGTTATAGAAGATATATATTCATATGATTCAAACATATTTCTCAAATGAAATTGTTATACTTGCTGAGCTAGTTATACTCACCTTTGCTTGAACCATATGAATGCAACTAAGAATGAACGAACCGAAGGATCCAGTAAGGATAAAGGAAAGGCTAAGGCAGACAAATAAGTTATCTTTGTAATAGCATAGTATGAATTTGTATTTATTTGATACTATGACGAATAACATATGTAATGGTTACAAAGAACCTGGGAAGGAAAATATTAATTTTTTAATATATAGAATACATATTCACTCTTTTGAGGTATTTTAATTGAATATATGTGTGAACTGTAGCACTGTGTAGCACCATCTGTCAGGTTGGAAGATACTCGGATTTGGGGGCATCGCAATAAAAGCACTCAGGGTCAACAGATACCCATTAACCCGAGTCCTTCGCACAAGGTGGTAGTAATTGTACTGACAAAAAGAAAGAAACTCAGATACCTGAAACTCATTCCAATAAAGGAACCAATAAAACCTCTGAAATCACCAATCTTAAAAATGATTGGGAAACTGGGGACATAAGAAAGAAAGTCCAACAAATGGAAGAAACCATCCGGTCAATCAAAAGGACTAGCACTTATGGGAGTGTAAATTACTCAGATCTCTGTATATTTCTAGGGGCTCGTTCTCTGGAAAAATTCCAAGTCTCGGATTTTAAAAAGTATAATGGGTTAGGAGATCCTTATACTTATTTGAAAATGTATACCGAAGAACTAGGGTCATATGTTGAGGATGAGAATGTGACACCCCCAAATTCGGGTACTTCATTCCCGTAAGATTTGGTGTTCACTTGATAAAACATTCATTTCTAACTACCCAAATATAATAAAATTTAGGGCAATTTGGGGCAACGTGACCCTCCTGGTCACAGTTGAAGCATACCCACTTAACCCTTAAGCACATGCCAGTGTGATTCTTTCCGCATGTAGCACATGCTTCAAACTTCTTTTTCTGCTGGTTATCTTGTTGGCTTTTAGCACCAACACTCTCATTCCACTTCCTCTTTAAGTTACTACTACCATTTCCACCACTATTACCACCATTCTTACCTTCACCCTTATTCTTCTTCTTTCTTTGTTCTTGATTGTACTTTGTCACAACCTCGCCTCCACCCTCAGCGAGAATTTCCTTCTCCAGTACCGCTGCAAACATCTTTAACTGAAACAGGGAGACTCTGCTATACAACCATGCTTTTAGTCCCTGTTCAAAGCTCCTCGCCTTGCGCTCATCCGTGTTCACTTGATATGGCGCGAACCTCCCCAACTCATTAAACCTTGCTGCATACTCCGACACTGTTACTGTGCCCTGCTTTAGCTCTAGAAACTGCACTCCCATCTAATTCTTTGAACTCTTTGGGAAATATGTCTCGAAGAATATTTCCTTGAACCTTTCCCAAGTCATTACTCCCTGGCCTCCTCTAGTTTTATTGGCTTGCCACCAATAACTGGCCTCTGCTTTCAATATGAATATTGCAAAAACAGTCTTCTGGTTCTCACTGACCTTAGCAATATCAAACACCTTCTCTATTTCTATGATCCAGGTCTGTGCGTCAACCGGATTCATGGTTCCACGAAATTCTAGTGGTCCAACCGCCTTGAAATCCTTAAAAGTTATAGGTTGATTCTGTAGTGCTCCTGCAAGAAGTGTCACCAACTGCTGAACTGGATTAGCTTTAGCGTTGTTATTGTTGATAGAACCCTCAGGGGTTTGTTGTCATGGTTGTCGTCTTCTTGGAGGCATTTTTTGATTAAAATACACTTTTTAGACTATTACTCAATTTCATTTAAGTATTTTCTACTTAACTTGCAAATCATTAAAGATCATCACATAACTCATAGCATCTTGAATAAAAATTAACATTTTATTCATTTATCATCTTTAGAAAACATAAGCACGATAGCATAACTGCTATTTACATTACTTTCCTGAACTACTAAATTTTCAGGATAACATCATCATCATATCCCATTGGTTACATCACACATGGGATTTACATCTTATTTAACATATCACTAATCACATATCAAGTATATTCCCTACGATGACCTACTAAAATGCTGCGTAGCCTTACGACGCTCTTCTTCTATAATACGGAACATTGTTCTGCGATCTAACATGTACGGTGACAGCGTTTTGAACTGAATCGGATAATACATAACTCGATCTTGAGCTCGATTAATCACAGTGTTGAATACGCCATTCATCTCCTCCATCTTTATCTTCTTTGCTTATGCTTCCCCCTTTGCTACTCCTGCACGCTAAGAAGCTTTCTCAAACGCGTCTTCAACTCTTGCTCTCTTGCCGGATTCTTCTTTTAATTTGTTCTTCAGCTCCACGATCTCCTCTGTCATTTGCTTGTTCTCTCCTTTAGTGTGAATCAACTTCCATTCAACATTACTCAGACGTCCATCCAGATCCCGGATCTCATCATCCTTGTGTGCCATCGAGGTTTGCTGTTCAGCTACTATCTCTTCCAGCTCCTCGACTTTATCCTGAAGTTCCACATTGCGGTCGTATACTTCGTCGTACATACGGGCTGCAATCAAGTTTGGTGGAAACTCATCTTCCTCGTCATCCTCATCCCCATCCGACTATGGCAGCTCAACGGGGTCCTCCTCATCCATTTCTACCTCATCATCCTCATCAGGTAAACCCCCCTGCTCAACCACTGTAACCAACAGAGATGACTCCCGTGGCAGTAGTTGTTCCCAAACCACCTGAATGTCACAAGGCTCCTCCTCTCTAGGCATCTGGGGTCCTTCCTCCCTTGCCTGGCTAGATTATCCTACATTACCCATCCTGACAACAAATTTTAAGTTTTAATTACTAATCAACACTACTCGACACTCACGAGCACATAGGTTTCAACCACATAAGCACATAAGTGTTTTATTATTTCTTTCTTAAAACTCAATAAGAGTTTATCACCACTATCTTTTCAAAGGTTACTTCCTAAGGCTTTTCCCTACCTAAGGCTCATAACCTAAAGCTTTGATACCAACTTGTGACACCCCAAAATCCGGGTACTTCATTCCCGTAAGATTTGGTGTTCACTTGATAAAACATTCATTTCTAACTACCCAAATATAATAAAATTTAACAATAAACTTTCCTATTAAAGGATTGCATCAATAAGTTCAATAAAATCTCCCAAGTTATCTAACCTTTAAATATAAACATCAAGTGAGGAAAATTAAATAACTACATCACAATATTTAAAATAGAGTCTGACAATATACAAGTCAACAGGTTTACAAGTCTTCAATACTTGTTCATCTTTCCTTTCCCTTTACTGGTGGTAGGTTCTTTAGCTATAATAGTTATATAAGCAAGAGTGAGCAAACAAATGCTCACTTGAAGTGACAATGAATAATAATATCATAGCAACTGCCAAACAAATAGGATCAATCGGATTAAATAATATTCTTTATCAATGATAATCAAGAACAGAAATTGAAGTAGATATCTGAGGGTCATAATACCACGAACTATGTCCAAAGTTATAAGTATTCTTTCAACTTAAACCTAAACAGTCATAAGACTGTAGGGACTTCTTGTACTTAGGGGGATCAACCCTTCGTACAATGTATTGTGCATAAACATCTAAACGCTATGCGTAAATTATCCCCTATAATAGGGTTGTTCATCTCAGTATTTAGAATACAAGTCCGCACCAAAGTAAGTTTGGTTTGGATAAATTTTAAGGAAATTTTGAGTTTAACGAACATCAACTAAGGATTAGTTGAATAAAAATGTAATAACAATATACTATGGAATAAGTCATAACTGAATCAACATTGTATATTAAGGTTATGCTTTAGCAAAGAACTAAAAGCATAAGCAATGAATAACGTAACATACCTTGCTTGAAAAATATTAAGCTAAGGTTAGAATTTTGTTTCGTAATAGAATTGAGTTATTGAGCATGCATAATAAATAGCAAGTTGAACGATAAACTTGTTTAACATAAGTGTATCATAATTTAGAAACTTTTATACTAAGAAACAAGTTAAAAGTAGGAAACCTTCTCAAAGTAAGAGTTAGGTTAAATAACTTTGCATGAATATGATTAAATTGTATAAATAGGATTAGGAATAACTTGCTCAATATAGATGTAACAACCCGATATTTTTTACATAAATAAATAAGAAATTTTGCGTATAAATTTTTTTTTTATATTAAGGATGAGGATTTGTACAAGATAATGAGTATATGTATTTATGTGGTAAATAAAAATATATTTATTGCATAAATGTTTGTAAGTAAATTTATTTTAGAATTATTGATTATTAAAAAATATATTCTTATAATAATTAAATTATGGTAGAAATGCATTTATTAATTATTTTCCATGAAAATATAATCATATATTATTTAAATAATATATGAATTGATTTTTTAGAATAATTATAATAATTATTTTATTATATAAGTTTAGTACAAGTTATTAAGTGAATTATTTTACCTTAATTATTAAGGTTAAATATGAATAATAAATCAGATATGGAATTCAAACTCTAATTTTGGATTATTGTCAAGGTATGAAAATAATAATATAATATTAATTATATTTTGATTTTTTAGTGCTATGAATATGTAATGTATTTCTGTATTGTTAATGGTAGGTTAATTACGATGTATTATGACCAAACCCTAGTAATAATGTTAAACCCTAATTTGAGATCCAAATTAGAGTGCAAGATTATTTTATAAGTGTGTTATATAATTTATGTCGTGTATTAAATGTATTAATTAGGTGAACCCTAATTAAAATTCTAGAAACCCTAATTTTTAGAAAACCCTAGTTAATATTTCTAAAACCTTAATTTTTGGAAATGATAAACCCTAATTTTAAATTCAAATTAGAGTTCGAGATTGGTTGTAATTATGTTAATGTGTTTAATTAACAAGTATTAGATTTTATTGTTAATTATGGAAAACCTAATTAGCAATTTAAAGCCTTAAATATCTAGAACCCTAATTTGATAATTAGAAAATCCTAATTATATTTTAGTAACCCTAATTATCAAAATCTTAAACCCTAATTGCTATTTTAGCAAGGTTAATGATAATAATATGATCTAAACCCTAATGTTATTGTATAGTGTAATTAGAGGATTAATCATAATTAGAAAACCCAAATTTCAAAATTTTAAAAAACTAAAAGTTATTTAAATTTTTATTTGATTTTATTTTTGTGCAAACCCTAATTGCTAAATCCTTCAATTTGTGCTAAACCTTAGGGTTAAACCATAAGGGTTTGCCATGTTCCAATTATGCCATTAAATGGAAAATACAAATGACCATTTTGCCCCTTTGCATTATTAAAGCTACAAACTAGGTTTTGACAATAGGTTGAGTGGGTGAACCATTTCAACCACTCCACATGCTCATAATTGACAGCAACAAGAAACCCAATCAGCCAATTCATGCACCTTGTTGGTCTATAAATAGATTGAAGGAGAGAGAAAATGCATTTGTTTACTAAAAAAATTACACAACACCTAACCAAGACTTCCTCTCTCAAAGACCCACGAAATTTGTAAGTTTTATAGTCCCAAAACGCAGCCCCACGTCCACCATAAACAAATCAGCAACACAAAATCAGAAATTTATCAAAGAAAGGTATAAAACCTTAGCTTTAATTTCTGTCCAAAAATCTGTGTTAGATGTTATGATTAAGTGTTAGAATATGTTGTTTATGTTGTCTAATGTTGATCTGGGTTGGTAGATATTAGATCCATAACACCTAGAGGCTCATATTTAAGTTTTAAAGAAATCTGGAATTTTTTTTTTGAGGTCTGACAATGAATGTCAGGCCTTATAAATCATTGTTCGTTTGTTGTTTGTTTGTTTTAAAGCTTCAATATGTAGCCTCGTATATGGTCTTTAAGATGTAAGTGGTAGAATAGCCATTTGATGTCTGAAATCAAAGATATTTAAGGTTAAATCCCATTGACTGACGTTGACTGCACGAAATTCTGGGCAGCCCAGAACCTAAAAATCGTGTTTGTCAGTTTTTTGAACAGCCCAGATCTTTGTGTTGTTAGACGTTTTAGTTTGATTGTTGTATCTAGCTTGTATTCTTGTATATGAACTCTAATATTATGCCTTATAATATCCCAATCATCAAACGGTGTGATTATAGAGGACGGTCAAACCAGGCCAAATGATCATGGAAGCTGTTTTCTGGGTAACCTAGAAAACGCTTGACCATGTCGTCTGACATGGTTTGACCAGCACGAATCTGCTTGATAGGTTGTTGTTTTAGTGAACTACTGTGATATAACTCTTCCTTGTCATGTTGGCTATATACTGAATTCATTACATCACATAAATATTGCACGGATCATAAGTTATGGAAGCCCAAAAGTGCATGCTTGAACTGTTCTTCATTTCTGGGCAATCCAGAAATGAAGAACAGCCTCTGACAGCTACTTTGCTGGGTTAGATCTCTTTGATGTTGTGTGGTATGAACTTGTTTGTTGTTGGATCTTGTAGTCTTGTTATATTACTACATGATATGATCAACAAGTTTCCCAGAAACACATCACACACGAATTTAAGCTCGGTCAAAGTTGCTAGCTCGACCACTGACATGTTTTCTGGGTTTGGGCTCAAGAACATGAAGAACACCTATAGCGACAGTTTTGTCACTATAGGTGGCCTTTAGCGACAGACAACTTATTATTTTTCGGAAATTAATTAATAAATAGAAAAAAATAGTTTTTAATTATTAAAAATACAAAATAAATTATTAAAAATTATTTTAAATTCCAAAAATTAGTTTTAAATTATTTTTAATATATTTCATAGATATTTAATATTTTTGGAATATTAAAAGTATTTAATTTATTTAATTATAATATTAAATAAATTATTTAAAAATGATTTTAATATTAGAAAAATCATAAAAAATTATATTATGATATAAGAAAATACTTTAAGTTATTTTTAATGACTTTTAATATTCTGTGATGAATTTCATTGATAAATTGATATTAATGGTAATTAATTTATTTACTAAATGAATTAAATAAATTAATTAAAAATAATTTTATTATATTAAAAATTATTTTAAATAGTAATAAGGTATTTAAAAATATTTTAAGTTATAAAATATAACTTTTAATATTTAAAGATAAATTTCATTAATTATTATTAATGATATTAAAGTTATTTAATAATTAAATTAAATAATTTAGTAATCATTTTAAATGAAAATAAAGCGTTTAAAAATATTTTAAGTTATAAAACATAACTTTTAATATTTAAAGAATAATTTCATTAATAATTAAATATTAATGATTGTCAAGTTATTATTAATGATATTAAATTTATTTAATAATTATATTAAATAAATAGTTTATAAATGGTTTTATTTAAAAATCATTTAAAAGGGATATAAATGAATTAAAAATATTTTAAGTTATACTTAATGACTTTTAATATTTTGATAAATGGAACATTAATACTTTAATATTAATGATGATTATTTAAAAATAATATTAAATGTTGTAAAAATCATTTAAGGGTAATATTAATGATTTAAAAATATGTTGAGTTATTATAAATAACTTTAATATTTTAGAAATGATTTCATTAATAGTTTAATATTAATTAGATATTAATGATAATAGAATTATTTAGTATTTAAATCATTTAATAATGATTCCGAGGTTTGAAAATTTATGATAAATAAATGTTTAAAAACTATTATAAGTCATTTAAAAATAATATGACTGATATTAAGTTCAGTGCAGAGTCTTAGACTCGATAATTACTCGATAAAGTTGTCGGTACACCGACATGTTTCAAAAATTGATCTGGACTTAGATAATGTGATTAGATAAGTGATTATTTGTGATTCAATGGTTGTTAAACCTATGTGCCAATGTGATTAGGGAATATGCTGACTGCAATAAGCAGTATTATATGATATGATATGTTATTCTAATCAAACAAATGATCTATTTAATGATAGGGCTTGATAGAAAAGATAAATCTAAGTTGTGTAAGCAGCATACAAGACAAGTATCTAACTCTTTGCATTTACTTTATGCAACGGACACGCGTAAGATAATATCTGAATTGTTCATTTCAATTGTTCAAATATTTCAACCTTTGTATATACTTATGCAATGATTCTGTATAAGTAAGTTATTAAACTATAATTGTTGTACAAGTTCCTTTATTCTGTTATTATTGATCAAATTATATATTCTGTTCGTTAATTTCTAAAACATGGTTATACAAGTGTCCCCAATTGGATAATCATTATATTTTAACACATGTTGACACATACTTATCGGTGTTTAGTATGTATAAGTTGAATTAAAAGTCGTCTAAGCTATTTGATCCAGCTAGACATATATTTAAAGTTGTTGTTGAACAAGATAAAACTTTATCCAACTAAATTGTTTTGGTTTGGATTCAAGACTGGTATGAACATCCCAAATATGGGAAACTTTTATGCGCCTAAGGCGGGAATACTGGACGAAAATATCATCCTTTAATGTAGTATTGATCAATACAGGGCATAACGGGCTGATCACCCCTCGTGCCCGTAAGTAATGACGGTTTACAGATGAAGTTCTATTTAACCTTTTCGAAAATAGAAAATAATGTTCATAGTTTGTCAACTGATTCTCATTTATAGTTATTACGTAGTTTCAAAAATTTAAAATCAAAATGATATATTGTTTATTATCGGTTCAGTTTACTTTACAACTGTTGATTAGTTGTAAGTGTATCGTTCAAAGAGAATATTTAATTCGTTCAGCTAACTGTTATTGTTACTATTACTTGCTGGGCACTCAAATGCTCATCCTTGCTTTAATTTAAATGTTTTCAGCTAAAGGTTAACAACCTGGAGGCTCTTCTAAGAACAAAGGGAAAGGGAAGGTCGCTGAATGAATGATAAGGCTATCTTTTGTAATAACTAGATTTTATTAGGGTAATGATGATATATATTAATTATCATGTAATGAAACAAATGTTTGAAGGTTTCGTACTTGGGATTTAAAACTCTGATAATATGTAAATTATATTTGATAATCTATATTATTTTTATTATTATTAATATTATTCCGCTCATAGAAATGGTATCGTGAAGCACTAAGTTCGGGTTTCAAGTACCTGAATTTGGGGGCGTCACATCATGGTATCAGAGCTATAGGGTTAGAAACCTTAGGTGGGATAGACCTCAGGCTATAACCTTAGAACAGAGGGAAACGTTGAAAATATAAATAACTCATATAGAGTTTAAAAAGGAGATGAATTGAATAAATTCATCGTAAGACAAAATAAAAGATAACTTATATAAAACTCTTAATTGTTGTGTGTATCTTTTATTTGCTAATCAGGATAATTTATGTGTGTAGATGTCAGGTGAAAAAAGATTAGGATACCCTCGGATCGTAAAGAAGGAGCCGATATCAAAGCCAATAGCTGAAATAGAGGCTCAGGGTGAAAGCAACCTCGATGAGGTTGTTATTGTGGAAAATATCGTACCAGATCCGAAAATAGTAGAACTAACCGATAGTGATTCAGACACTGAAGTTGGAGCTGATCAAGCATCAACCGAAGTGCAGAATCTGCGGGACCAGGTTTCCTCTTTGAAACAGTTATGGGAAATAGAAAAGCTGCTAAATAGCCAACTGCAAAAAGCATTAATAGAAACAATGGAAGAACAAGATAAGCTTTAAATCCAAATTGACCAAATTGGAATAAAAAGCATCAAAGCATGCGCCGCTCCGAGCAAGAAGGGGAAAAGAAAGATGAAAGACCGTGATATAAGAAATCTTGATATCAACGAAGGAAAAATTAATCGAATAGAAAGGTGTGCAAATTATGACAAGAAACATGAAGGTGTATGCAGAAAAGGGGAATATGTTTGCTATAATTGTGGACAAAAGGGACATTTCACTACCAGAAAATTGAGCTATAGCGACGGTCGGTGACCGTCGCTATAGATGAAAAGACCGTCGCTATAGGATATAGCGACGGTCGGAAACCGTCGCTATAGAAGCCGTCGCAAAAACCTATAGCGACGGTTTTTTTCCCTATAGCGACGGTCAGACCGTCGCCAGAAAACGCCACAAAAACGCGCTTGAAGTTTTTTACCGACGGTCAGGATTTGATATAGCGACGGTCATGACCGTCGCTACAGAAAATTTGGCGCGAATGGCTGAGAGCTATAGCGACGGTCGGCGACCTTCGCTATAGGTAAATTTTGGCGCGAAAATGTGGTCTATTGCGACGGCCGGCGACCGTCGCTATAGGTGAAATTTGGCGCGAATGTACGGTCTATTGCAACGGTCATGACCGTCGCTATAGGTGAGATTTTGCGCGAATATAAGAGGTGTTGCGACAGTCGTGGCCGTCGCTATAGGTGTTTTGGCGACAAAAACTTCGTTATATAATATTTCTTATTTATTTTACCTGTTAAGAAGCATAACTACATTCAACCATCCAATCTGAATATAACATTTTCAACTAAAAGAGCAAAACAAATGAAGTCTATCAATGTATAATATCATCTAAATATACATAACCATCCAAAATACTGTTACTATGTATCAAAACAGTACATAACCAATAGCACATTTAACATATTTTCAGTAGCACATCTATAACAAATTTTCATCCAAAATAGTGTTACATCTAACAAATTTTCAGCAGCACGAGACATGTCACAGGTCCTCTATAGGATTATTTGATCCACTAATATCACCATTATCTCCTTCTGTGTAATGATCCTACAAATTAATTATAAAGTGAACTTGTTAATTATACAAACAGAGTGATAGAGCACAAATTTGAAGTATAAGTGGAATGAGAGAGCAACACCTGATTGTTGGAATGAGCATTTGGAACAGATGACTTCTTCATAAATTCTGTCATCATTGATAATAGTTCATCCACTTTCCTTGCAGTATCGTCTCCTTTTTCCCGCACCTTTTTCAACTCAGCTTTCAATTCTTGATTTTCACGTTGTACTTCATTATTTGTGTCACGAGGTCCCCAAGTGTTTGTAGCTGTGGCACCAACTCCACCTTGTCGAAGTCTACCATGTCGCTCTGGTCCAAGAACTTGTGCAAGTATATCATTCCGTCCTGTACTACTGCTTTCACCAGTCGATTCCTGAGTCTTCTTTAACTCAATAATTTTTTCCTGTGAAAATATACAATGCAAAATATACATAACTTAAATATACAAGGCAGTTCAACATAACACTTGACAAAGAGTAACAAATAACAAAATCTCATGGGATACTCCCATCAACCATCATGATATAACATAGACCTATGATGACAAGAAGCCCAACAGAGCATAATGCCTACACCATATACAAAACAACAAACTTCAATGTCATAAACAAATAACAAAATATTATGATCAACATCTCCCAGAATAACTTACAATTTCCAAAAACCTCAGCAGATTAACCAACACAGCAATTCCAAAAGATTTGCGAAAAACATCACCTTAGTAATATATACATAAATATATTAAAACATAGATGAATATGCTTTTATAATGCAACCAAAGAATCCAACAACTGGATTTCATCTTATAATACTCATATAAAGGAAAAAGAAGCTTAAAAATTTGCCCATCATCTTTTTCAATGAAATTGACAGTCTATAGATGTTCAAATCAGTCTCTCAAATTCTTGGTCCAATATGCTAGTTTGAGACCCAACCCTATGGAATTAAAAAATACTAATAATAACATTTAATATTGGGGAAAAACATGAAATTTCAGAAAATCCCACTAGTCAACCTGCTGATATTCACAACAAGCTTTAGTATTCCAAGAATATACAAATGACCAATTACCCTGATGAAAAAGGGGCAGCAAAAAATACCCATAAGCAAACATGTATTTGATAAACTCATCTGTTCCCCACATTGTGATCAAAGCCCAGAATTTAATCAACACAAAACATGAACTCTTTTGAACATGTATAGACTGTCAATTTCATTGAAAAAGATGATGGGCAAATAATTTTGCTTTGGAGAAATAATTTTTTTTAAATCTATTTGTTTTTAAATTTACTATAAAAAACACAAAAAAAAAATACCCAAGTTTGTTCTATGTTGAGCTTGATAAATAAATAAAAATTGACAATATATATAGATGAAAATAGTTTAGAAGGAAAAATAGGTAAGGGAATCTTTTTCTGACTTTTTCGGGTTAAATAATCAAAATAAAATGTGCATGTACGGTATAAAAAAGAGAAATAATATAATAACCAGTATATAGAATCATATCCTCGGTAAAGAATAAATAATAGAATAAATAATCATATAATAACCAGTATATAGAATCATATCCTCGGTAAAGAGCTTAAAGACAATATAGAATAAAGAGTTAAAAGACCCCATTGTTTGAGGATTGATAAATACGTACCACATTCGAGGATGCTCCAGGTACAATTGAGTTATCACTTCGAGTGTGGGATTGTATATACATATCCGCTCGATCAATCTCTTTTTTATTTATTTGGTACTACAAATAAAACAAAAAATAGTACATAATTCAAGAAATACTCTATTCATAGAAGTCTAATACATGATTAACGACAAAAAATAGGGAAATAACATCAAATTACCAATTCATGTTTCTTTTTTGGAATTGATTTAGTGCCCAACGTATGACCTACCATCAATTTTTTTCGATTTTCACAATTTTTTGTTGCTATATCCTGCATTACATGTATTTATAAATTAATAATAATATATAACAATAAGTAAGAATTGATAATACATAAATTAGAATAAACACAACCTGTGCATCATCATGCACAATTCGCTATCGATTTGGCACGGTCACCATGCACAAAATTATTACTCTTTAAGTTAGACTTCCAATCTCTCCACCTATTGTTCATGATAGCCATCAGTTTTCTTTTAGCATTGGGGTGATCTGTGGTAAATCGTTTCTACAACAAACAAATTTACACATATATTAAGTTACCTTCAAAGTGTTTAATGTCAAATTCTATAAAATGCTATTGATTAATAACCTGAATTTCATCCCAAGCCCTTGTCATGTTAGCCTCTGTCATATTAGACCATGTTGGAGTACTTATTGGAAAAAATTCTCCATTGCGAGCAAGACACCCAAGAAAGGTTGTTAACTTATTGGCGTCTCCCCCAACAGGATGACCATTTACATCATAAATTACTTTCTTGGGTGCATCGATATTTGACCATAACTTTGCTCCCATCGTTGGTCCACGCTTCCTCTTAGGTCGAGAACCTAAAAAAGAGAAAGAATCAATATATATGAACTAAACAAAACTGAAATATAACACGATTTATATATGTAAAAGAGTTTGTAAATAACACAAAGTTCGAAGAGCACTAATAAAGGCCTACTTCAGTCATTCTAAATCACAGACAAACTTTGTTTTTACCTTCATGACAATGCAAGTATAAGTGTAGATATATGCATGGTACCTTCAGCATTCTCATGAATGCTTTCCTCCTCTGCATGTGGTTCATCGACATGGATCTCATTATCATTAATTTCCGGGCCATTGGAATAGTTAGCACGAGATCTAGACGTTCTATTTGAAGCCATTAAAGTAACCTGAGAAACAAAAATATGAATTTGAAGCCATTGGAATACAAATTTGATGTCATTACTTAAAATACAATTTTAGTCGATAGTAATATAGAAGGTGCTAATTTTTACACATATTATTTCAACTTATATGCACTTAAAATTAGAAGAAATGAATTATTCATATTTGACATTTTCTAATGGCAAATATCATTTATTTAAAACTCATAAAAAATTGGAATAAAACTGATTAAAGCTCAGAACTCTTTTATTTAGAAGGCATCATGACTAATCATAAAAAAACACATAAATGTGCCAAATAAAATAAATGACCACTGTATTGATAAATAAGCATACCTAAACCAGCATAATTTTGTAAGACCTAGAGACCAAACAGCTTCTATTAACTCCTCACTAATCAGTATAAACACTTCCATAGTAGTATTGTTTTTAACAAAAGTTCAAATAACTAAACTAATATGTCCAAAGAGCCTAGTAAAAACTAATTACTAACTGGACAAAAACAAAACCAAAGAAACAGAAGTATTTCAATTAATTTCAGAAAGGAATAATGGAACTAAATAGCACAAAAATGATTGTTTCCTGAATCCCATTTGATGCAAGTATATCTTACTAATCATCAAAATTACATCAGTGCAATAGAATTCATTTTCCTATTAAGACATAAGATAGTCTAGATATTTGCTAATAGCACAAGGAGCACCAAGATATAATATCAGAAACAGAATATATTATACTAATACATAAGATAGTCTAGATATTATACTAATAAATAAGATAGTCTAGATATCTGCTAATAGTACAAGGAGCACCAAGATATAATATCAAAAACAGATCTATCAAAGTGTAATCGTTTCTCTTTTGGAGAAAATGGACAAAGTGTAACAAGACAGATCTATCAATTGTGACGTTTATCCTCTTCATTCTTCCTCATCTTCATTTTCCTCACTATCACCCTCCTCTTCATCTTCGGAACCCTCTTCTTCTTCTCCGTCTCCGTCTCCATTCTCATCTTCATCAACAATATGTTCAATTATTCGTCTTTTGAAACGAGATGTATCAATTTGAGATCCTGTTTTTCGCTTACTTTTAAGTCTTTTTCCACCATTTTCAACTAATTCAGCATCAACGTCATTCCTAACCCAATTTATGTTTTCAATATCAACTTCTGCAACTGGAGTGATGAATTCTTCATTGGTATTGGGTAACTCGTCACTATCAGAATCTACTTCAGCATCTTCACATAAATCTCTCGGCCTTGTTCGTATAACCACACGCCAATTGTTATCCCTTTGATCATCAACATAAAATATTTGTTGAACCTGAGAAGGCATTACAAAGGGCTCATCGGTTGAACCAAACTTTTGATAATTTACAAGCGTGAAGCCATAGTCATCAGTTTTGACCCCTCTATCACGTGCTAAACTGTCATACCACTTACATTTGAATAGAACAACTTTGCCAGATCCATAATAATCTAATTCAACAACATCTTCCAAAATACCAAAGTATTCAACTACATCTTCCTTAGGATTTCGGTCTCTAGCAGAGGAATATCCACGAGTAGTTGCTACCACATATACCCCACTATTCTGCGTTCTCCTCTTACTCTCACAACTTGTAGAATGGAATCGATACCCATTTACCAAATAACCATCTCCTCTCCTGCCTATCAAATTTGGGCCAAATGCAAGAGCTTGAACTTCTTTTGAAGCATCATTATTCATAGTTGCCATCTACAAAATGGTAGCAATATAAGCAAATTCCATCCATTTATTATTAATAACCATTACAAAATTTTGCATAAAATTATGTTCACATAATGTAGTACTTACATAATTCTTAAACCATTCAGGAAATTCCTTTTTCTTAGCATTGTCAATTTCCCTTGGAGTCAGTTTTTGTTTACGCTTTCCACGTCGTAACATATATGAATCTTGCCAAATACTACAAACAAATAAACAAACAAATTTTTTTGTCATAGCTAGCTGGCTAACAAAAGTTATTAATATTTCGAACAATAAATGTCATTCTTTATTTACTCACATTAGATATGACTCAACCTCTGTACAATTGAATAGCACATACAGGTGTGCACTCTTGACATCATCGCCACATAGAGTACAAACTTTTGGGACATTAAGAAATCGACCTATGTTTCTGAATACAGATAAACTTGATTCACCTTGTTCGTATCCATCTTCATTTCTTCCAACTCGTTTCCATGCAGCATTGTGTTGACTCAAATATCTTGAGCAAAATGTAACACATTCTTCAGCGATATACCCTTCTACAATTGACCCTTCTGGACGACTTCTGTTGCGAATATACCCTTTTAACTTGCCCATGTATCTTTCAAAAGCCCACATTTGTCGATATTTCACATTTCCGGCTATCTTTGCCTCTTCAGCAAGGTGGACACACAAATGTACCATTATATCAAAGAAAGCAGGAGGAAACACAATCTCAAGCTTGCAAAGTATTAACGGAATTTTCTTGTTCAACCGTTCATAATCTTCCGATGTGTTATAGTTGGAACATAATTCTCTAAAGTAGTTACAAAGTTCAATTATTGTTGAGCAGACATGTCTAGGCAAGTTGGTACATCGTATTGCTATTGGAAGTAATTGTTGCATTAAAATATGGCAATCGTGACTTTTAAGACCTAAGATCTTGCCCCCCTTCAAATTGATGCAACGTGAAATATTTGAAGCATATCCATCAGGTACCTTAACATTTTTCAACACTTGTAAGAAATCATGTCTTTCTTTCTTAGACATTGAGTAGCTTGCAGCCAGCAAAAGGTACTTTGAATTGCTTACTTGCACGGGTATTGGATGGAGCTCTCTTCGTATACCCATTTTCATCAAGTCCAATCGTGCTTTTAAATTATCTTTTGACTTTCCTTGCACACTCAACAATGTCCCAATCAGGCTATCACAAATGTTTTTGGCAATGTGCATTCCATCTAGATTGTGGCGCAACAAAAGTATCCGCCAATATGGCAATTCAAAGAAAATAGTTTTCTTCCTCCAATTATGTTTTGAGTCATGGGGAATGGTCTTCGTGCTAGTGGGTGTCTTTCCAAAAGTGACATTAATGGCATTAACTTGTTCGAGAATATCAAATCCTGATGGCACCACCGGAGCTTCACTATGGTCACATTGTCCGTTAAATCTTCGTGTATCAAACCTATAACTATGACCCGACTCTAGAAAACAACGATGCCCGATATAACATTCCTTACTTTGCAATCTACAAGAACGAGTGTTCATTTGACATGATGGACATGCCAACTTACCTTTAGTGCTCCAACCAGACAACATAGCAAGAGCTGGAAAATCACTAATTGTCCACAACAGTGCAGCACGCATTTGGAACTTTGTACCGGTAGATGCATCATACGTTTCAACCCCATTACTCCATAGTATCTTCAACTCTTCAATTAAAGGTTGCATATACACGTCAATATCATTACATGGAGAGTTTGGACCAGGTATTAACAATGGCATGATAAAATACTCCTGCTTCATACACATCCATGGTGGTAAGTTATAAACAACAACTGTCACTGGCCATATACTATACGGTGACCCATGGGTAAAGGGACTCATGCCATCAGTGGACAGTCCGAGTCTTACATTTCGATATTCTTGAGAGAATGTAGGGTACATTGTATCTAAATGCTTCCAAGCTGCAGAGTCAGCTGGATGACGATTCACTCCATCTTTCCGTCGCTTTACATGATGCCACGTCATGTATTTTGCAGTTTCTACAGACATAAATAGCCTCTGCAATCTCGGAATTAACGGTAAATAACGTAATTGCTTCACAGCTACTTTGCTCCTCTTAGCATTTGTATCTATTTGTGCATTCTCTGGTACAACCATCTCATTCTGCTTCCATCTCAATGATTTACAAACTGTACAAGACTCTAATTTTTCATTCTCCCTCCAAAAGAGCATACAATCATTCTCGCATGCATCAATCTTCTCATAACTAAACCCTAAATTTCCAACCATTTTCTTCATTTCATAAAAATTATCAGGCAAGTTTGCAAATGATGGAAATGATGACTTGAACTTACGGAGCAAACCATCAAAGGACACGTCAGTCCATTTGCTAACATTTTTATGATTGAAAAGCCATACAATGAATGAAAGGACAGTCTCAATTTCACATCCAGGATATAATGGTTGATTGGCCTCTGACATGTACTTTTGGTATTTTATAGCTTCAGCTGATGATTCCACACCGTGATCCCTAAATATATCATTTACCATCTCAGGCATACGATGATCATCTTCGGATTGTGATGGTTCGTCGTGAACATCATCATTACTCCCATTCTTGATAATCACATCTTCCCCTTGATGCACCCAATTCGTGTAGCCAAACATAAATCCATCACAAATCAAATGTTCACGAATAGTAGCTCGAATCTGGTATCGGCCATTTACACAATTCTTACATGGACAAGGAATTCTTCCCGTTACCATGCCCACTTTTTCGAAACCAAAGTCCAAAAATCTCTCTATGCCTGCAAGATATTCTCTAGAATATCTTGGTAATTCCATCCACGTCTTATCCATACTATTATGTCCCTAAATCAAATTGAACAACCATCAGAATGATATTGCGTATAGAAATCTATGCACCAACCAAACTCCCAGTTCACTCAAACAAAACAAAAAAGGTGTATATATGTAAGATTTATGCCAAGTCCCCTTCCCACCACTCAGATATTCTTATAATTGCTCCCTCCCTCCCTAAATTTACCACACATGCATTATTATATAATTAAATCAGGGTTTCATGATTTCAGCCCTCTATAACCATATATGCTCTAGTACCAAATTCTAATAATATACAAGGCTGCAATTACCAAAGAAAAAAAAAAGAATGCAAAGTATATATGTAGCTTAATTAATTACTTGAGCATTATGGCAGCTGGCAACCCCAACCCGAGAACCACATAAAAGTATATACAAATCCATCGATCACTTATCATATGTTCCTCAAATGTTTTTAATTTTTGTAAAATCATATAGTTTATATTATGAAAGTTATTCTCTTTTCCTTTGTCATAGGATGACAAGGACATGAGGATTAAAGAGCTAAATTCTGAGCTACATTGTGCAAATCTACAGTTGGCAGCTTGTCGAGAACAATTGCATATGGTTATGCAATATATCGAGGAACACACACAATGTCTATCAAGAACAGTTGAAGAAGTAGTAAGCAATGTCAAAGAAGTGGAATCTGGTGAGCGATAGCATTCGGGTCTGATAGGAGTCAACTCTCTTAGAAAATATTTATATTGTAGTAATCTAGTTAACAGGCCAAGGATCAACCACATTCTTTGTTTATGAACAACTTTATTGTGGAGGATCATTGTCCTCTGATTTGTGCGATCCATTTCCCAGATTCCATAGTTATTCACTGTAAATGATCTAAAACTTAGGAAAGTCCTAATACTAACCTTGTCCTCTTGGTTATTTATAGTATTTGCCAAAATGGTTTCAGGCAAGTACATTGTCACACTACTGTGTCTACAAAGCTACCTGGCTTATTTTTAAGGTACGATTGGAAACACTATTTGTAATCTTTACTTGCACATGTATAGAGTTGTAAACGAACAGAGCTGCCTGTGAGTTTGGTCCAGTTTGGCTCTAGTGAATATGGTCCAGCTCAGCTCGGCTCGACTGAAAGCTCGGCTCGAGCTCGACTCAAATATAATATACTCAAAATGAGCTCTACACATTGATATATACCACCAAATATCATATACTAGCTAGTCGGCTATAGCTCTACATATGCTTGCCAATAAATGCTACCAACTCTCTAGGATGCAGCTCAAAGGTTTTCTTTTCTTGATCTTAGATAAGTGTGATAGTTTGTCTGATTAAAATGAAAAAATAGACAGCATCCGGATAAGGTTGGCCTGAATTCAAACATTAAGAATATGAACTCCTGAAGAACTAAAGTGCTTCGAGAATGGCGTATTACCAAAGACAGAAGCAACCATAGCAGCACATGGAGTGAATAGAACACAGCCAAAACAGTGATAACACCGATACAGACCTAGTGTACTTGGAATTGCCCAGCAGATAAGTTTGTGATGCAGTGGAATATTTATACGACAGAACACACATGTGAATGCACTCCACATGCCGCCCCATAACTCTTCTTTTGCAGTGAACAAAAACCAAACAATTGCAATACTTACACGGACACAAACAGATGAATTCTCATACAAGCAAAAAACTCATGCACACCCACCCACAAAGACACAGAGAGAGAGAGAGAGAGAGCTTTTTAAATAGTTCATAATGTTACTTCCGAAGTTAGAAAGTTGCATTTTCTGAAGACTGTAAATGGAGAAAGAACTCGCTTCCTTGAGAACCTATTGCCTACTTCTTTCAAGTGTTAAAACACTAGTATATAATAAAAGGTGATACTAGGAAGAATACATTTTTGCCAAAACTTTCTTAATTACACTTCTAATTTCCGTGACTAGCTAGTTCATATACATACATTAATTCCCTAGAAAAAGCATATATACCAGACTCAAGCATATAACATGTGCATCATCAGTTAGCTGAAACGAATGTTCACTGCGAAAACTTTAGAATGCAAAACAAATTTTGAAATACTAGAAATAGTAGGAACAAGATGAAGAAGAATGACTTTATTTATATCATTTATTTTCCAAACTACATGATACAATGAGCACATAGTACATCTTAGCCATGATTGATTTCGAGTCAGAGACTTGTATTGGGTATTGGTTAAAATCTCATATCAGAAACATTATTCTTCTCTTAATGTTCTTCTTCTACTTACTAATTATTTCTACTTACTAATTATAAGCCGACCCATCATTGACAGATCATGGAATGTCCATCTCCAGGTAAAGAATCGAAGGAACTTTTGTTCCCTTTGGCCACCGCAATCCTCTGAGAGGAACAGCAGCAGCCCTTACATTCCATGGTGAATCCCAGAACCATGAAACACCCCACAGAAGGGTGTCCCAAAATCAGTAAATTTAGGGCTTGTTAGAGGGA
The DNA here is from genome assembly GCA_016801055.1 of Panax notoginseng. Classification (NCBI taxonomy): domain Eukaryota; kingdom Viridiplantae; phylum Streptophyta; class Magnoliopsida; order Apiales; family Araliaceae; genus Panax; species Panax notoginseng. Next base: position 119,739,099 of record CM029022.1, read on the forward strand.
TCGGAGAAATAGGGGAAATCATAACAACTAAGGGGTAAATAAAATTAAAAACCTAAAGAATGATATTATACCTGCTCAAACCCTCTATCAATATGATCCTTTCAAGCCAGACGAAGAGATGGAGTGAGACGAAGTCCGGCGGACACTCGGTCGTGTGTTTCCTCCTAGTCAATCAATATGATCCTTCCAAGCCGGACGGAGTGAGATGGAGCGAGAATACTGAAGAGGAGATGAAGAGTGAGTGAGATTCAATGACTGAGATCGAGCGACTGAGAGAGAGTTTGGTTTGGGGGAAAGAACAATACTGATAAAACGCCCCCTTTGTGACCCTCGTTAAAATCCCAAAAAAAAGACCTATACCGACGGCCATTTTGTGACCCTTGGAATAGAATACCTTCAAGGGCTTATACCGACGGTCATACAGTGACCGTCGCTATATATATCTATTGCTACGGTTCCGCGCCGACCGTCGCTATACCTCGTCGCCATATCTTGATTTTCTAGTAGTGTTTCTCTCCTCATTGTCCCAATCCAACACAATGTGTCTGTTTTAATTGTGGAATAGAAGGTCATCAGGCGAAAAGTTGTCCAAGGAAAAGATATAATAAATAGGCAGTATAGGTTCTGTTGTGTAGGTGTGTTTAATGTAATATGTGCTTAGTATGTCTGGGTAAGGTTATGTTCTCAACTTTTGTAATGATCAAGTTTGTAAATCCCGACTTTTGTAGTCATAAAGGGATAGCAGTATGTGCTATGTTATGTAAATTACTACGACTTAATGAAAATGAATTTATGTTTGAGTGATGAAACAAGTTTAAAGTATTAAACTTATATGATAAGGTGTAGAATATAAGTTAAATTTATGATTTTATTTAATCAGATAATGCCGCCAAGACGTCAAACTAGAAACCAAAGGGCAGAAGAATCTGTCAACAACGTTGAGGGACAACATGCAGCAATTCGCAAACATGGCAGCTCAGGCTATGCAACAAGAAATGCCAGTCGCAGGGAACCAGCAGGACAATCGCTTGGCAAACTTTAAGGACTTCAAAGCTGTAGGACCGCCCGAATTTAGAGGAACAACTGACCCTGTAGAATCCCAAACTTGGGTTAAAGAAATTAAAAAGGCGTTTGTATTAGCTAGGGTAGCTGAGGGGCAAAAGATCGCTTTTGCCACCTACATGATGAAGGGCGAGGCAAATTTTTGGTGGGAAGCGAATCAGGCGAGGGCTGGAGCAGTTGTAGGTGTAGTTGCTTGGGAAAGATTCAAAACTTTTTTTTTCGAAAACTATTTTTCATCTAGTATGCAGGCTAGGATGGAAGTAAAATTTCTTGAATTAAAACAGGAAAATATGACGGTGTCTGAATACGCCGCTAAGTTTACTGAGTTGGCTAGGTTTGCTCCGCATCAAGCTGATACAGAGACTAGAAAAGCATGAAGGTTTGAGCTGGGATTAAAACCCTGGCTCTACAACAAGGTGGCAGTGTTGCAAATCCCTACATTTGTAGCACTCATGGAGAAAGCTATTATTGCTGAGGAGGGGAGTGAGGCCATGAGCCTATACAGCAAAGAAAGAAGGAATAAGGGTAAGGTTGAGGGATCTGGGAAGGTGGAAATAAACGGTGGAAAAAGGAGTGAAAAGAGGAAGAGAAACAACTTTGGGGGTATACAGGTGAAGCAGGAGGGTACAAAGAAGAAGCCTCTAGTACAATGTGGGAACTGTGGCAAGAACCATTTGGGGGAATGCCTGAAAGGTAAATTTGTATGTTTTAAGTGTGGGCAGGAGGGCCATATCTCTCCCAACTGCCCCAATCCCAGAACTATTAATGGGTGTTTTCTGTGCGGATCAAAGGAGCATAAGGTGAAGGACTGTCCGAAAAGGAGGACGGAGGCAAAAAGCGGGAACATGCGGAAAAGCGGCGGAACTTTGGCAATCACAGGACCAACATCATCTAGCAAGCCGACAAAATCTACTGCAAGGATCTTCAACATGACAGTCCAGGATACGGCAGTAGCTGACACTGGAACTCCAGGTATTATTCGTATGCCTTTTATTTTCTTATGCATGATTTTCCTATATATAGTAAATTATTTTATAAAGAAATTTTGAGGAGGAATTTGAGTTCTTTTAGAAACCAATTTTTTTCGTTTAATCAGAAAGACAAGCTTTATGTGAATAGTTAAAGATCAGTTCGATCAAAGTTGATTGAGATCTACTTGCAATGATTATGTATGCTATGTGTCGTGTATGTATAGGTTTTAAAACGGTGATTCTGGGGACGGAATCTTTATAAGGGAGGGTGAATGTAACAACCCGATATTTTCTACATAAATAAATAAGAAATTTTGCGTATAAATTTTTTTTTATATTAAGGATGAGGATTTGTACAAGATAATGAGTATATGTATTTATGTGGTAAATAAAAATATATTTATTGCATAAATGTTTGCAAGTAAATTTATTTTAGAATTATTGATTATTAAAAAATATATTCTTATAATAATTAAATTATGGTAGAAATGTTTTTATTAATTATTTTCCATAAAAATATAATCATATATTATTTAAATAATATATGAAGTGATTTTTTAGAATAATTATAATAATTATTTTATTATATGAGTTTAGTACAAGTTATTAAGTGAATTATTTTACCTTTCAATTACGGTGTATTATGACCAAAACCTAGTAATAATGTTAAACCCTAATTTGAGATCTAAATTAGAGTGCGGGATTGTTTTATAAGTGTGTTATATAATTTATGTCGTGTATTAAATGTATTAATTAGGTGAACCCTAATTAAAATTCTAGAAACCCTAATTTTTAGAAAACCGTAGTTAATATTTCTAAAACCTTAATTTTTGGAAATGATAAACCCTAATTTTAAATTCAAATTAGAGTTCAAGATTGGTTGTAATTATGTTAATGTGTTTAATTAACAAGTATTAGATTTTATTGTTAATTATGGAAAACCTGATTAGAAATTTAAAGCCTTAAATATCTAGAACCCTAATTTGATAATTAGAAAATCCTAATTATATTTTAGTAACCCTAATTATCAAAATCTTAAATCCTAATTGCTATTTTAGCAAGGTTAATGATAATAATATGATTTAAACCCTAATGTTATTGTATAGTGTAATTAGAGGATTAATCATAATTAGAAAACCCAAATTTCAAAATTTTAGAAAACTAAAAGTTATTTAAATTTTTATTTGATTTTATTTTTGTGCAAACCCTAATTACTAAATCCTTCAATTTGTACTAAACCTTAGGGTTAAACCCTAAGGGTTTGCCACGTTCTAATTATGCCATTAAATGGAAAATACAAATGACCATTTTGCCTCTTTGCATTATTAAAGCTACAAACTAAGTTTTGACAATAGGTTGAGTGGGTGAACCACTTCAACCACTCCACATGCTCATAATTGACAGCAACAAGCAACTCAATCAGCTAATTCATGCACCTTGTTGGTCTATAAATAGATTGAAGGAGAGAGAAAATGCATTTGTTTACTAAAAAAATTGCACAACACCTAACCAAGACTTCCTCTCTCAAAAACCCACGAAATTTGTAAGTTTTATAGTCCCAAAACGCAGCCCCACGTCCACCATAAACAAATTAGCAACACAAAATCAGAAATTTATCAAAGAAAGGTATAAAACCTTAGCTTTAATTTCTGTCCAAAAATCTGTGTTAGATGTTATGATTAAGTGTTAGAATATGTTGTTTATGTTGTCTAATGTTGATCTGGGTTGCTAGATGTTAGATCCATAACACCTAGAGGCTCAGATTTAAGTTTTAAAGAAATCTGGAATTTTTTTTTTGAGGTCTGACAATGAATGTCAGGCCTTATAAATCATTGTTCGTTTGTTGTTTGTATTGTTTTAAAGCTTCAATATGTAGCCTCGTATATGGTCTTTAAGATGTAAATGGTAGAATAGCCATTTGATGTCTGAAATCAAAGATATTTAAGGTCAAATCCCATTGACCGACGTTGACTGCACGAAATTCTGGGCAGCCCATAACCTAAAAATCGTGTTTGTCAGTTTTTTGAACAGCCCAGATCTTTGTGTTGTTAGACATTTTAGTTTGATTGTTGTATCTAGCTTGTATTCTTGTATATGAACTCTAATATTATGCCTTATAATATCCTAATCATCAAACGGTGTGATTATAGAGGACGGTCAAACCAGGCCAAATGATCATGGAAGCTGTTTTCTGGGTAACCTAGAAAACACTTGACCATGTCGTCTGACATGGTTTGACCAGCACGAATCTGCTTGATAGGTTGTTGTTTTAGTGAACTACTGTGATATAACTCTTCCTTGTCATGTTGGCTATATACTGAATTCATTACATCACATAAATATTGCACGGATCATAAGTTATGGAAGCCCAAAAGTGCATGCTTGAACTGTTCTTCATTTCTGGGCAATCCAGAAATGAAGAACAGCCTCTGACAGCTACTTTGCTGGGTTAGATCTCTTTGATGTTGTGTGGTATGAACTTGTTTGTTGTTGGATCTTGTAGTCTTGTTATATTACTACATGATATGATCAACAAGTTTCCCAGAAACACATCACACACGAATTTAAGCTCGGTCAAAGTTGCTAGCTCGACCACTGACATGTTTTCTGGGTTTGGGCTCAAGAACATGAAGAACACCTATAGCGACAGTTTTGTCACTATAGGTGGCCTTTAGCGACAGACAATTTATTATTTTTCAGAAATTAATTAATAAATAGAAAAAAATAGTTTTTAATTATTAAAAATATAAAATAAATTATTTAAAATTATTTTAAATTCTAAAAATTAGTTTTTAATTATTTTTAATATATTTCATAGATATTTAATATTTTTGGAATATTAAAAGTATTTAATTTATTTAATTATAATATTAAATAAATTATTTAAAAATGATTTTAATATTAAAAAAATCATTAAAAATTATATTATGATATAAGAAAATATTTTAAGTTATTTTTAATGACTTTTAATATTTGTGATAAATTTCATTGATAAATTGATATTAATGGTAATTAATTTATTTACTAAATGAATTAAATAAATTAATTAAAAATAATTTTATTGCATTAAAAATTATTTTAAATAATAATAAGGTATTTAAAAATATTTTAAGTTATAAAATATAACTTTTAATATTTAAAGATAAATTTCATTAATTATTATTAATGATATTAAAGTTATTTAATAATTAAATTAAATAATTTAGTAATCATTTTAAATGAAAATAAAGCGTTTAAAAATATTTTAAGTTATAAAACATAACTTTTAATATTTAAAGAATAATTTCATTAATAATTAAATATTAATGATTATTAAGTTATTATTAATGATATTAAATTTATTTAATAATTATATTAAATAAATATTTTATAAATGATTTTATTTAAAAATCATTTAAAAGGGATATAAATGAATTAAAAATATTTTAAGTTATACTTAATGACTTTTAATATTTTGATAAATGGAACATTAATACTTTAATATTAATGATAATTATTTAAAAATGATTTTAAATGTTTTAAAAATCATTTTAGGGTAATATTAATGATTTAAAAATATTTTGAGTTATTATAAATAACTTTAATATTTTGGAAATGATTTCATTAATAGTTTAATATTAATTAGATATTAATGATAATAGAATTATTTAGTATTTAAATCATTTAATAATGATTCCGAGGTTTGAAAATTTATGATAAATAAATGTTTAAAAACTATTATAAGTCATTTAAAAATAATATGACTGATATTAAGTTCAGTGCAGAGTCTTAGACTCGATAATTACTCGATAAAATTGTCGGTACACCGACATATTTCAGAAATTGATCTGGACTTAGATAATGTGATTAGATAAGTGATTATTTGTGATTCAATGGTTGTTAAACCTATGTGCCAATGTGATTAGGGAATGTGCTGACTGCAATAAGCAGTATTATATAATATGATATGTTATTCTAATCAAACAAATGATCTATTTAATGATAGGGCTTGATAGAAAAGATAAATCTAAGTTGTGTAAGCAGCAGACAAGGCAAGTATCTAAATCTTTGCATTTACTTTATGCAACGAACATGCGTAAGATAATATCTGAATTGTTCATTTTAATTGTTCAAATATTTCAACCTTTGTATATACTTATGCAATGATTCTGTATAAGTAAGTTATTAAACTATAATTGTTGTACAAGTTCCTTTATTCTGTTATTATTGATCAAATTATATATTCTGTTCGTTAATTTCTAAAATATGGTTATACAAGTGTCCCCACTTGGATAATCATTATATTTTATCACTTGTTGACACATACTTATCGGTGTTTAGTATGTATAAGTTGAATTAAAAGTCGTCTAAGCTATTTGATCCAGCTAGACATATATTTAAAGTTATTGTTGAACAAGATAAAACTTTATCCAACTAAATTATTTTGGTTTGGATTCAAGACTGGTATGAACATCCCAAATATGGGAAACTTTTATGCGCCTAAGGCCGGAATGCTGGACGAAAATATCGTCCTTTAATGTAGTATTGGTCAATACAAGGCATAACGGGCTGATCATCCCTCGTGCCCGTAAGTAATGACAGTTTACAGATGAAGTTTTGTTTAACCTTTTCGAAAATAGAAAATAATGTTCATAGTTTGTCAACTGATCCTCATTTATAGTTATTACGTAGTTTCAAAAATTTGAAATCAAAATGATATATTGTTTATTATCGGTTCAGTTTACTTTACAACTGTTGATTCGTTGTAAGTGTATCGTTCAAAGAAAATATTTAATTCATTCAGCTAACTGTTATTGTTGCTATTACTTGCTGGGCACTCAAATGCTCATCCTTGCTTAAATTTAAATGTTTTCAGCTAAAGGTGAACAACGTGGAGGCTCTTCTAAGAACAAAGGGAAAGGGAAGGTCGCTGAATGAATGATAAGGCTATCTTTTGTAATAACTAGATTTTATTAGTGTAATGATGATATATATTAATTATCATGTAATGAAACGAATGTTTGAAGGTTTCGTACTTGGGATTTAAAACTCTGATAATATGTAAATTAAATTTGATAATCTATATTATTGTTATTATTATTAGTATTATTCCGCTCATAGAAATGGTATCGTGAAGCACTAAGTTCGGGTTTCAAGTACCTGAATTTGGGGGCGTCACAATAAAGGTAAATAGAACACACTCAAATAGAGGTTAGAGTTCGGAAACCTGCCTTGCGTGTAGGCTAAACTGTAATAACTCGATTCTCAATATCCTATACACATGTCATCATGACATAATTAGTTACTACATGTACTTCGTACACAATTAAGTACCTATTTCATGTATGGCTTGGTTTTAATAATATAGTCAAGTCACACTATTAATGTAATAACATAATTCATTAATTGTTAATAATATTCTCACTCTTGGTACTATAACACCACAACATAAAAATCACATTTTAACAGTCATAACATTGCACCTTATCAACAATTACAGATTTTGTATAATTTAAACAAACTTTTTGGCCAACACTGCTAACCGGCACTACGACGTCCCAGTTTGCACTGGGAACGGCGCTACGGCATGGCCCTAGCACTGCGACGAGAGACACAGGCCTGTGATAGGCGCTGCGGCGCGAGACCTGGCGATGCGGCACGAGAGTTGGCTCTGCAGCGCCGAATTATAGTTCCCGGCGCGAAGAACACAAATAAAGTTAATTTGACCCAACACTTACTTTCTAACAACCAATTTAACACGTATAATTTATATAGACTTCACAGAAACATAACTTAAAGTCTCTAACATATTTTTACCCATATAATTAACACAAACATCAAATTTAAAACCTTTAAATTCCATGTTTTATGCAAAAATTCCATTTTTAACATCCTTAACAAAATTAACACTATGATCACCATTGTACACGAAATTAACTCATTCAAACTACGTTCTCTTCTTTACTTACTGATTTAATACATTCAAGGCTCAATTTACCGATTAGTTTACAAATTAACTTCCAAATTTTTGTACTTTCACAAGACATATATATACACATGCACTGTAAACCACTTTTCTTTCTTTTGAACGTAATTAGCACACTAATTCCTTGTCTAGATGTTAATTCTAACATCACAATTACACACAACTCACTAATTCAGTTTGTATAACTATAATTCATCAAACATGCAATTACAGAAAATTTTGAAACTCATGAATGAACATAAACTTTTCATAAACGTGAACTTGAGTTTTAGAAATTATACCTTCACTTGCTTGGAGATAATCTTTGATAAAAACACAGAGAATTGCTTGAAAATCTCAAAAATCCTCTCTCAAACTCTCACAACTTCTCTGTAAACTCTCTTCTTTTCTTTTTCTCAGGCTTAGGCCAAACCCTTTTTACGTAACACAAACTAAAACCAATGCACAAAAATAAACTAAACGTCTAAAATCGACGTTTAAATAAGTATAGTAATAAATTGTCAGTTATAAAATATATTTTATTTATTATTTGATTTATTTATTATAATTCAAATTCAAAATTGAAAAAATCATAAGGCTATGTTTGGCAAAACACTTTTAAAAATAAAGACTTAATGTCTTTAAGTCTTGTTTGGGTAAATCCATTTAAAACTACTTTAATTTATTTTAATAAATCATTTATACCATAGTTTATAGTCCCATATTATTTCTTTGGATTTTCATATCCAATAAACATACTAAATAAATTTTTCACTTACTCCAATTATCACAAAATTATAATCTTATTATAATTTTGTTTAATAAATTAACATACCATTTCAAATTATTAAATTAAAACAACAATGTAGCATATCATGTTATCTCTAACAACTCTCTAACTATTAAATTAAATTAGAGTATTATCTAATAACTTTATTTTGCAATTATCTACAAACAACAACTACATCAATAAAATATTTATTTAACTTAATAAATATTTTAAATTATAAATAAAATCTTGGATTGTTACAGAGAAGCTCCAAATGCAGTTATTCTAAAAGAGTCTAACTGGAGAAGCTAGAGCATGGTATGCTTGACTTGACAACTTCAAGATCCACAGCTGGGAAGAGCTGGCCCACGCTTTCCTCAATCAAAATAGTTTCTAGTCTCAGATGGCTCCGGACAGATATCAAGTGACCAAAGTTAAGAAATAGAACAGTGAGTCGTTCCGTGAGTATGCCCAAAGGTTGAGATAGATGGCGGCACAAGTCACCCCACCTATGACGGAGATTGAAATGGTCATAACTTTCATCGACATTCAAGAGATTCCATATTATAAAAGAGTCCTAGCTGGAATTGGAAAACCCTTTTCTGAAATGTTTAAACATGGAGAAATGGTTGAAATGGTGAAACTGGGAAAGATTAAAGACCTTACTGCTTTGGAAGTAGTAGCTGAGCACATCCAGACCGGGAATTACAGGAGTAACCCTAAGAGGACCCATAAGAAAAAGGAAGAAGATGTATCTGTAATACTCCAAGGTCAAACTCGACGAGGATATCAGAACTCGCCCATACAAAGACAAAATAACTATTCCCCATTCTAAACATCTGTAAATCCTGCAAATCCGTCATCCTAGAAAGTTAAAGAAGTCAAGCGCAGGAAAACATTCACACCCTTGGGGGATTCCTTTGAAAATATCTTCAAGCTTTTGACAACACCAAAGAAAATCACTTAACTCCTTCCCCTTACAAATCCAAATGGGAAAAACTTTGACCCCAATAAAAAGTGTGCTTACCATTCTGGTTCCCCTGACCATGATACATAAGAATGTTGGTCTCTGAAACACAAAATCCAAGACATGATAGATAGTGGTGAGATTATGGTGACAACACCGGAGCAACGCCATGTCCAAGAAAATCCTCTGCCTCAACACAATGAGGAAGTAATAAACATGATAAGTATTGGAAGGGGAGAAAGTTCTAAGTACCTTTAATCCATTGGAGAAACATCACAAATTAATGAAGGAGTACCTGCGGAGTTGGGTTATTCAAAAGGATGGTCTTCAATCAAGCATGAACTGAAATCCATCAAGGACCAGATTGATCAGTTAGCAGAATTGATGGTATATCATCACCAAGTAACTCGACAGCTGATCAGTCAGGGGCAAACAAACCTCCTCTCCATTGTAACAAGAGAACAACACCGATTCCAAGAAAATAAAATGTGGGAAGAAAAAGTTGCAAGAAAAGTTAGATCCCAAGCTCGTCGAGAGTATGCAGATAGAAGAAAGTTCACTCCTTTGGGTCAACCGATGGAGGAAATTCTACAGATGTTGATTAATGAAAGGAATATTACAGAACTGTTACCCCCAATTAATCCCCGTTCAAAGAGGTTTGATGCTACCAGGATATGTCAATTCCAACACTCCTGGCCATTACACAGAAAGTTGTTGGGCACTTCGTCACCTGATCCAGAATATGATTGACAACGGTGACCTATAAATAGTAAACAACGGTAATACTTTGCCTGAAGAAGAGGATATATTTCCTCCTGGAACATAGGGATGGAGGGAAGTTATAGCAGTCGTATCCTTTAAAGGAGACATAGATTCAGCAGCTTTAGTAATTTAAGGAATGGGGGATAAAAGAGGAAAGAATTATATAAAGATAGCTGCACCAGAACCACTGATGTTGCCGTATCTACCCCAATATCCAATTACCAACTTAAGGAAAGTCCTGTGGAATTATGGGAAAAGCGAGGGATTAACCTCAGACTGCACTGCTATCATGCCTAAGGATAACCTATTATTCTTACCTTAGAGGGTAATGACGTCAATTAACAAAGCCTCGGGGAAAGTACCTGAGAAGAAGATTGGACAGTTCCTCCGAAAGATGGGGCACAATGAAACAAAAGTGGTGCAACATCTAAAAGAAGCACCCCGACAGATCTCTATCTTGGATTTAATCTTATCCTCAGAAGATTATTGTAAAATTCTGGTTCAAGTACTTGAAGAGGCTCATCTACCGAAAACGGTGGATATAGAAAAATTCTGTCACCTGATAGATCACATCCTTAACAACAATGTCATATCCTTCACTGATGATGACATACCTGTAGAAGGAAATGGTCATTATAAGTCACTACATATAGCAGTGATATCATTAGGATATGTGATAGGCGGTGTGTTGATAGATGGAGGGTCTTCCTTGAACATCTATCTTTATGATACCTTAGAAAGAATGAAAATCAACCCAAACAGAATTTGGAGTAGTCATGTCGTCATAAGAGCCTTTAATGGATCTCGACGGGATACTGTAGGAGAAATCGGGTCCGATGGAGATTGGCCCATATACATTACATATCTCATTTCAAGTATTAAACATCACTACTGGATATAATTTACTATTGGGAAGACCTTAGATTCATATGGCAAGAGTTATCCCATCCACACTTCACCAGTAAGTGAAATACATCATCAACGGTAACTTGGTGACTGTTAATGCTGAACCAGAATATCCAATCCATATGCAAGGTGAAATTCCTTTAATCAGTCTCAATAAAGGAGTTGAGCCTGCCAGTTTTCAAGCGTTCGATGTGAGCAACATTCACTATCGACCTATTAGGGCACCAACATTAAAGCAAAGAATCTCTTTTGAAGTAATGTTTGTCAGTCAAGAGATGGTATCCTTGGGATTCTAGCCTGGCAAGGGGCTAGAGAAAAATCAACAAGGAATAAAAAGTTTAATTTAGATGCCAAGACAAGTAGAGAAGATTGGATTATGATTTTCCTCTGGATCAAATCCCAGAAACCCGCATAAACATCTGCCAGTTCATCTATCCCATTCTGTTGCCCAATTTCACAGAAGCAGGCTTCAAGAAACCTGTAAGCAAGATTTCCTCCTCCTTGTCCAACATGATGATACCAAAGGTCAATTCAGTTAAAGACAAAAGAGACGCGCCCCTTCCCACCAAGGAAGAAAAGAAACAGAATGAACACTTCCTCTAGGAAGTTCAAAGTTAATTTACAGGAATGTTCTTCCTATCATCTACTAAGGGTAAAGCTACCTATGTCAAAGAAAGTGACCAGTCTAGAGACCATCTTTCTCTCCTTTTTATAAGCTGGGCCCATGTGGATGTTCCAGGGAAAGATGCTGACCCTAACATGGATTCATTCTTGGCTATCATTGAGGAGGAGGACATCAGTAACCCCTTCATCATAGCTATCAATAAGGACCTGACTCTGGACAATTGGAGCAATGCTCCTTACATCACTTGAAAAGGGTAAAAGGGTAGAGAGTCCATCTGCCCTAGTGTAAATATTATTAAACTGCTTATTTGTTGCTTAGCGCTAGCAGTCTACTTTTTTCATGTTTTTACTAATGTTTTGTATTGTCAAACAGTTGCATATATTAATGTAAAAGCATTATTAGTTTTAGGTCTCCAAAGTTGGATTTGTTTAGCCTTGCTGATGAATCGCCAAATCTCAACAGTGACTACTACTTTGATATAGAAATGGACTTTGACCTGATGAGGATTGAGTAATAAGAGATAGATGACTATGAGGTACCAGAGGAGATCAAAGCATGGATCAAAGACAAACCTAAACCAAACCTCGAACAAACCACCACTGTCAATATTGGAACCTCAGAAAATCCCAAAGATATCCAAATAGGGAATGACCTGACCCCAATCTAAAAGAAAGATCTGATTAGACTCCTCACCTAGTTCAAGAATGTGTTTGCATGGTCTCATGAGGACATGATTGGATTTTTCACTGATATAGTCATTCATCGACTGCCCATCAAAGAGGGGTTCAAGCCAATCAATCAAAAACTAGGAAGACTAAAGCCTGAGTGGAGTCTGAAAGTTAAAGAAGAAATTGTTAAGCAATTCAAAGCAGGCATTATCATGGTATCAACTTATCCTGAATGGTTGTCCAATGTGGTTCCCGTGCCTAAAGCTGGAGGGAAGGTACGAGTATGTGTGGATTATAGGGACTTAAACAAGGCTAGTCTCAAAGATGACTTCCTAGTACGTTTAATCTATATTCTGATAAACAATACGACACAATTCAACATGTACTCATTTGTTGACTGTTTTTTCGGATACCATCAAATCATGGTTGTTGAGGAGTATAGGGAGAAAACTACCTTTATCACCCCTAAGGAACTTTCTGCTATCGAAGGTTGGCTTTCGGTCTTACCAACACCGGTGCCACATATTAGAGGGCCATGATGGCCTTATTTCATGATATGATGCATAAGGAGATAGAGGTTTACGTGGATGATATCATCATCAAATCCAGAAAGGAAGATGACCACACCAACCATCTCAAAAAGCTATTCAACCGGCTCTGCAAACACAACTTGAAGTTGAACCTTGCCAAGTGTGCTTTTGATGTCAAGTCCGACAAATTGTTGGAATTTCTAGTAAGCCACAAAGGTATTGAACTAGATCCAACCAAGATTAAAGTCATCATGGAGATGTATGTACCTCAGACAGAGAAGGAGATACAGGATTCCTAGGCAGAATCAATTTCATAAGCAGATTTATCTCTCAACTCACAACACCTTGTGAGCCCATTTTTAAGTTATTAAGGAAAAATTCCTTTGGGAAATGGAATGAGGAATGTCTGAAAGCCTTCATCGACATCAAGAAATAGTTGATTGGAGCTCCTATTTTGATGCCTATAAGGGACAAGGTTCCCCTGTTTATATAAATATCAGTCAATTCCAATGCAATGGGTTGCATTTTGGGGCAGAAAGATGATAGATGCAAAGAAAGAGTCATCTATTACCTCAACAAAAGGTTCAACAAATGTGAACAGAGGTACACTTTAATTGAAAAAACCTGTTGTGCATTAGCATGGGCCGCCATGAGGTTACAAGACTACCTCCATGGGCACACCACTTATCTCATATCCCACATGGATCCTCTAAAAAACATCTTCAGTAAGCCCATGTTGAATTGTCGATTGTCAAGGTGGCAATTAATCCTCCAATAATTTGACATTGTCTATGTGACTCAAAAGTCCATCAAAGGTCAAGGAATTACAAATTAATTGGTCGAAGCACCATCAGGAGACTTCGAACCATTGGAAACTTAATTCCCAGGATGCTGACCAATTCTGGAAACTATACTTCGACGGGGCTGTAGACATAGAAGGTGCAGGAGCAAGGGCAGTCCTTGTATCCATTACTGGGGAACAATATTCCATGGTCACCAAGCTATAGTTTGTCAACACTAACAACACAACTGAGTATGAAGGTTGTATAATGGGATTAAATTTGGCCCAATCAACGAGTATCAAACGGTTAGCGGTCTTTGGGCATTCCAAGTTAGTCATAAAGCAAACTACCAAGGCATATCACACCAAAGAGTTACACTTATTGCCTTATAATAGGCATGCTATCAAGATGGCTATGGAATTTAAAGATATAGCCTTCATCCACATTTCTCAGAATCGAAATGATTTCTCAGATGCATTAGAAACCTTGGCTTCCTTGATTATTATTTCCCCAAAGAGGGGAATCCTGGATGTCAAATTCACAAACCAGATGGCACCAGCCTATGGAAATTACACTGGAGAGGTATCTGATGAAGTACCTCCCATTAAATATGTAACGCCCCGAAATTCGGTCTATCTTCACACCCAGATTTCGTACGTCATGATTACATCATTCATCCAACATACATTATTATATACCAAACTATAACAACATACACTCTCAAATTCCAGGTTCTGGAAACCTTATAACCTCTTTCATTACAAATAATGATAATTACATTATTCATTTCATCTTATAAGAGTGACTTTTATCCGCCACCAAGGATACACAACAGTTCATTAAACTAGTCTATAATTCAATTTCATCTTTCTACATTACAAGTCTTCACTTGATCTTCTCGCTCATTCACATTCTGAATGGTACTTCATCTGGATACTGTCAGCTTGATCTTTACGGGATCCTTAAGTTCTTCTAATATCGTTCGCTGAAAATATTTTTCATTTAAAGTAAGTGTGAGCATTCAATTTCCCAGCAACTCATAACAGTTGAACAAATAACTTCAAGAGTTTAAGCATTTCTTTAGAACTTCGATAACCGAACAAAGGTTATGAAGCAGCTTGAATAATAGGAATAGTCTCGATTCCTATCATCTTAAAACATCAGTCACTTTCACTTTGAAATACTTTCAGTCCTCTACCTTTTTCATACACATCCTGTCTGCTAGAATCATTAGCACATACTTAACAATAACAGTTCAGGTATAAACGAATCATACTTGTATTAAACAACTCAATCACAGAACAGTTCATATCATAGAAACACCGAAGTGTTCACATTGTGGCTCAAGGCCTCATACGTTCTACTACCATGTACAGATATCACACATTCGTACATAGACAGAACTTCTCAAGTTCAACATCTGAGAAGTTTAAGAAACTAGCATTCATTTAGAGTATGAATGAAGTTACGAAACTTGCCTGACGCACAGCTACAACTTACGCTGAACTGCTAATTCCAATTCCTATATAATACATAAGGAGAAAATATAAACACCAATTAATCATATATTGAACTTATGCATTGATTTACTTAACTTTACTTCTTAGGGTTCGCGTTCTTGCAATATAAGTTTACGCGACTAACTTCCTTTCCAGTTTACGGCTTAATGACACACGGAGATGTCTTACTCATACGTTCATCATCTTAGATGATTTATATTCTTATCTTCTTCTTATAACTTCTCTAGGACTCAGCACACATCGCTTCTCTGCTAGTAGTCCATATGGTACTCTAAGTGGTTTCCCACAAACAACCAACAAAAAAGTTCCCATCTCATCTACACTGCCATCTCAGTGAGTTAGATCAGTTGTCAGTTTTGTATATACCTTCGCTCTCTGAAGGGATTGTTTAGCCCAGCTCCCATATGTCAACCATCAAAGTTTACGATTGTATCACAACCTAAATTCATCTAACTTATCCGAACTATTAAACTATAACGTTCGTTAAGTCAATTTCTTATTCCTTATGACTTTCTAGCAACTAAATGTCATACCTCAGGATTCATTCTTTATCTGCCTCCCATTCGACTTTCATTAATCTTATTACCGTTCATTCATTACTTTCTTGATAATTCATATCTTATTAATACTTTCGTTATCCATTACATGAACCCCATGTTCATTACTCGTTCTTAGTGTCGAAGCCATACTGATTGTTGTATGCTAAGACCGATCGTTCATCACAATAGTGTTGCGTTCACAGCGTCTATACGCTTTACACCTATCTCTTACTATCATGACATAACATCAAAATGTTATTCATTACCCTCGTCGCTCAACGTCTAAGGAATCACAACTATAGCAATCCCTCACGTTTGTTCATCACGACCACGGTCCTCAGACATCGGTTACGTAACCCGCGTTCACATTCTTTTAATCTAATATAATCTTTTCGTTCAACCTTTACTACATGTTTAATTCACTTGATTAAGTGTTACATTAATTGGACATTATGTTCTTTATTGTCCCTTACGTTTCCCCCAAGAGCTGAATAGTTAAAAGCTCATCTCTGGCTTTTTCCCCACACCGGCGCTGCGGCGCCACTCGCTCCTTTATCTCTCGCGCTGCGGCGCAAGCCCACGTCACTTCTCTTCCTTGGTCTGGCGCTGCGGTGCCAAACTCTTCCTTTCCTCTCGCGCTGTGGTGCGACTTAGCAGTGCACAACCTCCCCGGCCTGGCGTTACGGTGTTGCCTCTCAAGGCATAGCTGGCACTGCGGCGCCGAGCCTAAACCTTAGAAATATTTCTAAGTCTTGCATCAAGTTTGAGACGCGTACTTCCTGATCTCCTAACTTCTTTGTTATAACTCAGAACAAGGTCGTTCTAAAGCCATTCTCTTCCTTATCTTATGTATTTCAATACCCCTCAGACAGAACTTTGTTCTGAATCCGTTAACATGTCATTCGATTGGCTTGATCTTCACCCTTTATTCATTTTACGTTTTTAATGCTCTTCGTTCGTTCATCCGTAATTCGGTCATCCGAACTCGGAACTCGTTCGTTCTTGAGTCCACGACTCACGTTTTCTATATTCTATTACTTTCTTATGAAACCCTACACATTTGGGTTCATTTACATAATTTCTAATTCTCGTTCGTCTTTTACAAAATTTTTGCCATAACTTCGTTATAGCTAAGTTTTAATCCGTTCTTCATGAACGTTTCTACCGTTCCTAACCAAGCAATAAGCAACTAAATTATACGTGATGGTTTTAAACTTGTCCATCAAAAATAATTATCCTACGATGGTTTTAAATTTGTCCATCAACAACGTTCTTCGTGTTCTTCGCGTGTTCTTCGTTCGTTCCTCATTTTAATCGATATTTTGGATTACGATTTCACCTTTTATTGGAATTTGGTGTTATAGAACATCATTTCTTACTTATTTCACCTACTTGTTCATATAATCCACTCGGATCGTTCTAATTCATTACGAATTTTATACTTTCTTTAGAAATTTATAAAATAACTTCAAACTTGCATTTTCTTCTTTTCTCAATGATTTCAACCATATGAAATCATTCATAATCTCATCTACTTCTTATTCTCATTAAGTTATGTTTTAAACATATAGGCCTTAAAGAGAAATTAAATTCGATTAGGTTTTAGGTTACCTCTCTTCTTTATTTTTCTTCCGCTAGACAAAGCCGGTGATTCGCAAGCTTTTCTATTTCACGATCACCTTCGATTCGATCATTCATACTCATTCTCTTCCTTCTCCATCTTCTCCAAGCTCTCAAGCTCTCTCTCTCTCTCTCTCTCTCTCTCTCATGTTATAGGATTTTCAAAATCCCATTTAAATGAAAGTTAGCTTCCTATTTATAGAAAATTCAAAGCTAGGGAAAAATAGTCATTTCGCCCCCCAAACCTCCTTACTATTCATTACTTAAGCACTAAGTTTACTTGACCTCCACATTTACTTAGCCATTAAGTCTACTTAGCTCTTAAGTTTACTTAACCCTTAAGTTTACTTAGCCCTTAAGTTTAAGTTTTCTTAGCCTTTAAGTTTACTTAGCCCTTAAGCATAAGCACTTTACTTAGCTATTAAGACTAATCGTATTCTACGCATCTCATTCTCGTATTCTCTTCGTATATAGTTTGTACGATATTTGTATTATATGTCATAATAATCTTCTCACTATACTCGTATAATAACTAGTATTATACTCGTATTTCTTACACATAATAACCCTAATTATTATACGAAATCATTAAATTCTCGGAACTCACTTTTTCTAACCCTTAGGTTTTAAGTCTGCAGGCGAAAACTTCATTTTTTTCATAACTGAAATATTATTGCATATTCCATCACGTCTTAAAATTCTATCATTACTCGTTTCTTAGAAATTCAAACTAAATCTCCGAATAGAAACGGATGAATAGTGCCTATTTCGTCTTCCGAAAATATTTTTGTTCCCAAAAAAATTCTATTTTCGTCTTGAAAATTCTTATTCATTCAATCTAGCTCATAGCCAGAATCCTCCTGACTTATAATCATCATAGGTTATAGAACGATTAATAAACATATATCATAGAATAGTATTAATAAAAATTCATTTTATTAATAACTAATTCTTTAAACTTAAATTCTGAACAACTCGAATTTTCAGGTCGTTACATTCTTCCCCCCTTATAAAAATTCTGTCATCGAAATTTCTTAAAACCACACCTTTACCCGGGTCCTCACATTCTCCCCTTCTTCACAGAATTTCGTCCTCGAAATTTTAGCTTACCCCTATTCTCAACTTCCCTTCAACAGAGTTCTTATCTTTCCATCATTCCTAACCTTCATAACCTATCAAGAATCAAGAAGTAGAAGGAATAACAAGGAATATAAAATTTCCTTTTAAAACATTTCATACTTTTGCTGAGGGGTCAAATCGACCATGAACTCTTACTAGGTTTAACAGCATGACGCTGTAACCTTTCTTCCACGGTCTGTTTACAATCACAAAGAAAGCAAACTACCTCTTACCCATCGTATAACCCATTTTAGGATATGTTCACTTCAGACTTAATCATTAGATTCCACACCAAAACAATTTGGTTTGGCACAACTTCTTCAAAGAAAGCTCGATTTTCTTTTAAACATGACATACCATTGGTCTTAGCCAGAACAATTAGCTTAGACCATACCAATAAATTGGACATCAACTTGAAACATTCGTCTAGTCAACTCAATTGACATCGACTACTTCTATAAATCCTTTTTGCAATACATCAAAACGTTTTATGACGTCATGATACCGTACTTTTCACAGTACGTTGAGGACTTCGTCATTATGTGACTTCGTCATTATACATCATACCATAGCAGGTTGTTGATCCTAAGATCACATCCAACACTAGGTTTAATTGCATTAATAACTCTATCTTTTTACCATCCTTGCATCAAATGCACTGATGATATAAAATTTATTTTGATATTTTAAATTAATTTCTGTCTAGCCGAAGCAATTAGCATAGACATACGAAGAATAGCTTTTTTAAAATACGTTGGTTCCAAAAGTTGAACCAATTCTTTCCTTTTAAAAATATACATATCAGCGCGAGTTTAATAAACTTCAAAATCTAGCATAGCTAGATGACTTGAAATATCCTATTCTCCATCTTCCTTCATTGTCTTACTGCGACAATACTTAATCTTCTCTAGCACCTTCAATGCTAAGTCTACTGAAAATACTTACTTTTAGTCTAAACATTCCTATATCTTAGTACAGTCCATCAACTTACCACACATTATGAGTTCAGGAGCTTTTCACAATAATATGAGTTTAAGAACTATCTAGTTAGACCATAGGCATCCATTCGCTGAGAAGTTTAAAAACATACCATATTATTATGAGTTACGAACTTACCATAAGTATGAGTTTCAAGAACTCGCACCTACCTTATTGTTCTCTACCTATCAAATATATACATGAGAAAAGATTCACCTTCTCGCCATATACATATTGATAGCGCGACCAATCCCAATGATTATCACTGTAATAAGCTAAGCAATTGTTACACCAAGCATAAACCTCTACCCATAACAAAGGTTCATACAACTCAGCTATCATATGAGTCCTCAATTAAAATTTTATAACTTCTAACTTTCTCTTTACTTAATACAATTTTTCTTTAATTCGTATGCTATCCTTCACAACTCAATCTGAGTTCTTCTTCCCGTACTACCTTGTAATACAATTCATTCATTGCATTAGCTATAAATCATTCATCGTTTAACAGCTCATCTGTTACTATGATTCACTATGATCACGTGGTGATCTTCTTATCTTTCTCTCTCCGATTATAGTCTTAGTTACTCCTACCTAAGGTTTATAAGCTATCAGCTCTGATACCATTTGTAACGCCTCGAAATCCGGTCTATCTTCACACCCAGATTTCGTACGTTACAAGTATATTATTCATCCAACATACATCATTATATACCAAAATATAACAACACACACTCTCAAATCCCAGGTTCTGAAAACCTTATAACCCCTTTCATTACAAATAATGATAATTACATTATTAATTTCATCTTACAAGAGTGACTTTTATTGGCCACCAAGGATATACAACAGTTCATTAAACTAGTCTATAATTCAATTTCATCTTTCTACATTACAAGTCTTCACTTGATCTTCTCGCTCATTCACATTCTGAATGGTACTTCATCCGGATACCGTCAGCTTGATCTTTACGAGATCCTTAAGTTCTTCTAACATCGTTCGCTGAAAATATTTTTTATTTAAAGTAAGTGTGAGCATTCAATTGCCTAGCAAGTCATAACAGTTGAACAAACAACTTCAAGAGTTTAAACATTTCTTTAGAACTTCGATAACCGAACAAAGGTTATGAAGCAGCTTGAATAATAGGAATAGTCTCGATTCCTATCATCTTAAAACATCAGTCACTTTCACTTTGAAATACTTTCATTCCTCTACCTTTTTCATACACATCCTGTCTGGATAGAATCATTAACACAGACTTAATAATAACAATTCATGTATAAACGAATCATACTTATATTGAACAGCTCAATCACAGAACAGTTCATATCATAGAAACACCGAAGTATTCACATTGTGGCTCAAGGCCTCATACGTTCTACCACCTTGTACAAATATCGCACATTGATAAAACTTCTTAAGTTCAACATCTGAGAAGTTTAAGAAACTAGCATTCATTTAGAGTATGAATGAAGTTAGGAAACTTGCCTTACGCACAGCTACAGCTTACGCTGAACTGCTCATTCCAATTCCTATATAACACATAAGGAGAAAACATAAACACCAATTAATCATATATTGAACTTACGCATTGGTTTACTTAACTTTACTTCTTAGGGTTTGAGTTCTTGCAATATAAGTTTACATGACTAACTTCCTTTACCAGTTTATGACTTTATGACATACGGAGATGTCTTACTCATACGTTCATCATCTTGGATGATTTATATTCTTATCTTCTTCTTATAACTTCTCTAGGACTCAGCACACATCGCTTTTCTGCTAGTAGTCCATATGGTACTCTGAGTGGTTTCCCATAAATAACCAACAAACAAGTTCCCGTCTCATCTACACTGCCGTCACAGTAAGTTAGATCGGTTGCCAATTTTGTATATACCTTCGCTCTCTGAAAGGATTGTTTAGCCCAGCTTCTATATGTCAACCATCAAAGGTTACGATTGTACCATAACCTAAATTCATCTAACTTATCCGAACTATTAAACTATAATGCTCGTTAAGTCAATTTCTTATTCCTTACTGCTTTCTTGCAACTAAATGCCATACCTCAGGATTCATTCTTTATCTGCCTCACATTCGACTTTCATTAATCTTATTACCGTTCATTCATTACGGCTTTCTTGATAATTCATATCTTATTAATACTTTCGTTATCCATTACATGAACCACATGTTCATTACTCGTTCTTAGTGTCAAAGCCATACTGATCGTTGTATGCTAAGACCGATCGTTCATCGCAACAGCGTTGCGTTCACAGCGTCTATACACTTTACACCTATCTCTTACTATCATGACATAACATCAAAATGTTATTCATTACCCTCGTCGCTCAACGTCTAAGGAATGACAACCATAGCAATCCCTCACGTTCGTTCATCGCAACCACTGTCCCCGGACATTGGTTACGTAACCCGCGTTCACATTCTTTTAATCTAATTTAATGTTTTCGTTCAACCTTTACTACAGGCTTAATTCACTTGATTAATTGTTACATTAATTGGACATTATGTTCTTTACCGTCCCGTACGTTTCCCCTAAGAGCTGAATAGTTAAAAGCTCATCTCTGGCTTTTTCCCACACCGGCGTTGCGGCGCCACTCTCTCCTTTATCTCTCGCGCTGTGGCACAAGCCCACGTCACTTCTCTTCCTTGGTCTGGCGCTGGTGCGACTTAGCAGTGCACAACCTCCCCAGCCTGGCGTTACGACACCGCCTCTCAAGGCATAGCTAGCACTGTGGCGCCGAGCCTAAACCCTAGAAAAATTTCTAAGTCTTGCATCAAGTTTGAGACGCGTACTTCCCGATCTCCTAACTTCTTTGTTATAACTTGGAACAAAATTGTTCCAAAGCCATTCTATTCCTTATCTTATGTACTTCAATACCCCTCAGACAGAACTTCGTTCTTAATATGTTAACATGTCATTTGATTGGCTTGATCTTCACCCTTTATTCATTTTACGTTTTTAACGCTCTTCGTTTGTTCGTCCGTAATTCGGTCATCCGAACTCGGAATTCATTCGTTCTTGAGTCCACGACTCACGTTTTCTACATTCTCTTAATTTCTTATGAAACCCTACACGTCCGGGTTCATTTACACACTTTCTAATTCTCGTTCGTCTTTTATGAAATTTTCGCCATAACTTCTTTATAGCTAAGTTTTAATCCGTTCTTCATGAATGTTTCTACCGTTCCTAGCCAAGCAATAAGCAACTAACTTATACGCGATGATTTTAAACTTGTCCATCAACAACAATTATCCTACGATGGTTTTAAATTTGTTCATCAACAACGTTCTTCGTGTTCTTCACGTGTTCTTCGTTCGTTCTTCATTTTAATCGATATTCTTTTTATTGGAATTTGATGTTATAGAACATCATTCCTTACATATTTCACCTACTTATTCATATAATCCACTTGGATCGTTCTAATTCATTACGAATTTTATACTTTCTTTATAAATTTATAAAATAACTTCAAACTCGCATTTTCTTCTTTTTTCAGTGATTTCAACCATATGAAATCATTCATAATCTCATCTACTTCTTATTCTCATTAAGTTATGTTTTAAATATATAGGCCTTAAAGAGAAATTAAATTCGACTAGGTTTTAGGTTACCTCTCTTCATTATTTGTCTTCCGCTAGACATAGCCGGCGATTCGCAAGCTTTTCTATTTCACGATCACCTTCGATCCGATCATTCATACTCATTCTCTTCCTCTCCATCTTCTCCAAGCTCTCAAGCTCTCTCTCTCTCTCTCTCTCTCTCTCATGTTATAGGATTTCAAAATCCCATTTAAATGAAAGTTAGTTTCCTATTTATAGAAAATCCAAAGCTAGGGCAAAATAGTTATTTAGCCCCCCAAACCTCCTTACTATTCATTACTTAAGCACTAAGTTTACTTGGCCTCCACATTTACTTAGCCCTTAAGTTTACTTAGCCCTTAAGTTTACTTAGCCCTTAAGTTTTCTTAGCCTTTAAGTTTACTTAGCCTTTAAGTTTACTTAGCCCTTAAGCATAAGCACTTTACTTAGCTATTAAGACTAATCGTATTGTACGCATCTCATTTTCGTATTCTCTTCGTATATAGTTTGTACGATATTCGTATTATACGTCGTAATAATCTTCTTAATATACTCATATAATAACTAGTATTATACTCGTATTTCTTACGCATAATAACCCTAATTATTATACGAAATCATTAAATTCTCGGAACTCACTTTTCCTAACCCTTAGGTTTTAAGTCCGCAGGCAAAAACTTCATTTTTGCCATAACTGAAATATTATTGCATATTCCATCATGTCTTAAAATTCTATCATTACGCGTTTCTCGAAAATCCAAACTAAATCTCTGAACAGAAACGGATGAATAGTGACTATTTCGTCTTTTTCCCAAAAATATTTTATTTTCGTCTTGAAAATTCTTATTCATTCAATCTAGCTCATAGCCAGAATTCTCTCGACTTATAATCATCCTAGCTTATAGAACGATTAATAAACATATAACAAAGAATAATATTAATAAAAATTAATTTTATTAATAACTAATTCTTTAAACTTAAATTCTGAACAACCCGAATTTCCGGGTCGTTACAAAATATCTTTGGTACCAGGATATTAAAGATTATCTACGGGATATATCATCACCCACTGGGGCAAGTCAAGCTGAAAGAAAGCGGATCCATAAAATGGCTATAAAATTCTATCTTAGTGGAGATGACCTCTACAAAAGAGATGTAGGAATGGGACTCCTAAGGTGTCTCGATAAAAATCGAGCCTAGAAGCTTGTAGATGATGTTCATACTGGAGTATGTGGGTCACACATGAGCGCTCCCTTACTTGCCAAAAAGATACTAAGAACATGACATTATTGGATTTCTCTCAAAGTTGACTGTGATGATCATGTCAAGAGATGTTATCAATGCCAAGTCCATGGAAATGTTGTCCATGCACCTCCAAACGAACTACATTGTATGAGTTCGTCATAGCCCTTTGCTATGTGGGGAATGGACGTGATCGGGCCGATAGAGCCCAAAGCCAGCAATTGTTGTAAGACCCCAACTTTTTATGAATAAAGATTTAATTTTCTCTAAATATTATTTTGAATAATAATGTGTTGGTTTGATATAATGCTATAGTTATGGGTGATATGTGCAAATTTTTCAAAGTAAGCAAGTTGTCATACAATATTCATTTATTGGGGAATATTCTTTTTGTCGGGTAATATTCGTACGACGACGCAATCATTGGTGGTCCACATAATGGAATAATAGTCAGATATAGAAAGCGATAGAAATAACCTTTTTATAAAAAAATAACGATAAAACTTTTACCGTTAACTGTTGAAATACCTGGTGATAAAAGTACAATAATACGCGTGCTTGCACAGTAGCACACGGTATTGCACAATATCTCTGATTATTAATTCTTACGTAAGAAGTCACTCAGTATTCAATAATAGCCACAGTAGTTGATGCATAGTATCTTATGTCATTGATTCAATAATTGTTACAGTAACATCTGTATAATATTTTATATTATTTGAATAATATTATTAGTTAGCATTATTGACAATGTCTAGAAAGTTCTGTCGAGGAAAGGGTTAGGTTATATAATTGCGCGCCAATAAGGATAAATCCTTATCAAAAAGCCTTCTCTTTCCTGGGAATGATCAAGTTGTTAATATTGTGAGCTTATAATATTAATTGTGAATAATTATTATGTGGTGGATATTGGTTCAATTTTGATATGAATGAAGGAATTTAGTATGAAACATTTGTTAAAAGTTTGACATATTTTTCTATGGAATCACAATTATCTTCTCCGATAATTTATTCATTCAAATATATTATTATAATATTACATTATAATAGTATAATGTGATAATATTATAGTATAATTTTATAAAAATGGTAATATTATTATAATAATATATAATTTTTAGCATGTGAATAAAAGTGTAGTGAAGATTATCATTTTGATTTTGAATTCTTTCTTTTTAAAACCTTTCCGTGCACATTTTGAATTCTTTCTCTCCTGCACATTTTTTTCCCAAAGTGGAGGCTTGAAACCTTCTCCTTCAAAGTGATGCTTTCCAAATTAGTGGGCCCTCAAGCAATAAAATGTGAGTTAGGCATGAAAGTAGGTAGAAGAAAGTAGGCAAGATTGTTTAAATTTTCCTCCGTGCTGCACTATAAAAGGGGAGGTAACCCTCCATCCTAAACACACCAAAAATTATAAGCATTCCTACTGTAATATTGTGAGTATTTCTTTTGAGTATAAGAATACTTTGAGTGTAGCTTTTAGTGCAAAATTTTCTCAGGATAATATCTGATATTCCAAGTCAGATCTAGTTTCTACTAAGGTAAATGATGTTATTTTCTTTCAATACTCGTAAGGGGTATCATTTTCTTTCATACTCCATATTATGTAAGTGATATTATTTCATTTCATATTCCTAAATTTAAACTTACTATGGTAAGTATTGCTTCTATAGTTCCTGAAATGATTAAAAATTCCTTAAGGTTTGCGCTTCATCTAATATCATTTCACTAGAATATTGGTCTAACCTTTCTTATTAAATTTTAATCTTTTCATGTCGAGGTACTATTTATGGGTACTATTTATATGTTACTATTCATGAGCACTATTCATACGGTACTATTCATGAGTACTATTCACAACAGAATTTAATTTTCTTTCCTGTCCAAATTATTTTTGATACATAAATATCATTCTTGAATTTTACTTCATAATTAGTTATTATGTTGACAATTTGGACATTCTTGAACTCTGGATAAATTGAATTATAAATTTTTAATATTTATCCTTGATCTCACTTGATTGGTTCTTTATATCATTGTCATCATCCTCATGCTTATATTGTGCTGAAAGTCATCTTTGGCCCGTAGTGCAAAGATATACTGTTGATTGGTATGATTATGACTAGGAATTTTGCATTGGTATAATCATGACCTTTAATGTTACAGATAAAAGTTTGTGGTGAAAGTTCTCTTTGGCCCGTAGTGCATAGATGAACATGTGTTTAACATGATCATGACCACTGGTAATACAAACGATTATCTTTGGCCCATAGTGCATAGATAATTCATTGATTAGAAATAATTATTGATTGGTGTTACAAGGATAAAATATTGGTGATGGACTTTTAAATCATAGAAGATAGTAGATATTATGCTCTAATTGACTCTTCTAATGGATTACTATTTCCGCTGCAGTTGTTGATCTAAAACTTGTTGTCTACTGTATTCTAACAAATTTTTTCTTGTTGAGTACTAAGGATAATTTGTTCTACATTATCTTAGTCATAATATCCTTTACCGGGCAAGTTTAGTTCACCCTTTTCCTTTTGGTTCCATTGTTCTTCTCAGGAGGCGAGAATGTAGCTGTGACTAGTCGGAGAATGGAGTAATGGTCTAAGATGGTTATTATAGTAGTCCTCACTATTTTGTAAAATAGTGTGACAATATTTTGTAATGAGGACTTTATTTGAGTTTGGATATTATCTACGAGATAATATTTGTATTGAAACTCACAGTTTATGTTTTGTCGTATTTTACACGACAATTAATAGATGTATACATGAAGTTTCTATTTGAATTCTGTGCCATGTATTTGGCAACTCAGAATGGGTTGTGTGGACCTATTTTAGGGGTGTCACAATTGTCATAGGTTTATCTTCACTATGATCGATTACTTACCAAGTAGGTGGAAGCAGCCTCTTTTCCCAAAGTCACAAAAGAGGTTATCATCAGTTTTATCAGAAACAATGTAATTTGTCGATACGGACAACCGGAGGTGATCGTGTCAGACAATGCCAAGAACCTGAATAACCAGCTGGTGAAAGAATTATGTAGCCAATTCTACATCAAACATCTTAATTCTGTCATCTATCATCCGAAGATGAATGATGTTGTTGAAGTAGCCAACATAAAAATAAAAAAGATCATGCAAAAGATGGTTGCTAATCACAAAAGATGGCCAGACTTATTTCCTTTGACTCTGTTAACTTACAGAATGTCAATACGTAATTCTACTGGGGCCACCCCCTATTCACTGGTCTATGGCATGGAAGTTGTCCTCCCCATAAAAGTAGAAAAGACGTCGTTAAGAGTGGTGATAGATGCTTAGATGGAAGAAGATCGATGGTTACAAGAGCGATACAGTTAGTTATCTCTGATAGATAAGAAAAGAGTTGCACCTATATTCCATGGTCTGCTGTATCAACTAAGGATGGCTTGGTCCTACAACAAGAAGGTCTGGTCTCGGTAGTTCAAAGAAAATGACCTAGTGGTAAAAAAGGTCATCTCCAATCAGGATGCAGCTAAAGGAAAATTCGCCCAAACTAGGAAGGTCCCTTTATTGTTAAGGAGGCATTATCCGAAGGAGCCCTTAGATTGTAAGAAATGGACGATAAAGAATTTCCCCAGATTATCAATTCAGACTATGTCAAAAGATACTATGTCTGAATCCCCTACAGCGGCACATCCTTGTCCGAGGAAAAAAAATCATCAAATCAAGTCATTCAGGCCAAGCCTGAACTACGAAAGACCTGATCTCCCTTCATCAATGGGAGTACGTATGCAGCCATCTATGGTGTGGTCAAACCAAACAAAAACCCCAAAGACCCATTCAAACCAAACAAAAACCCAAAAAACCTACTCAAACCAAACAAAAACCCAAAACACCTACTCAAACCCAAATAAACACTTTTCAAACCTTTTAGACCAAGCCTGAATTACGAAAGACCTGATCTCCTCATCAATGGGAGTATGCAGGCAACCATTTATGGTGCGGTTTAACCTTCAAAAGAAACTGCCAATGCTTTATCAATGTCAAGGCTAGTCCCAATACACCAAAATCAAAAAACTGAAAGTTCATACACCAGGAAATCATTGAAGATCAACGACCTATTTTGAGAGACCCTATGACACCTCAATGTTAGTTCATCAGGAAAGAGTTTGGGATACATAAGAACAACAAGTTATAAAGAAAGTGGCAGCCATCAAGCAAAGTCAAAACATATCTAAAAGGGAAGTGAACCAAAAGATATTTTCCTTATATATGTTACTATTTGATATATACAATGTGTCCTGTACGACAAAAGTGGCTAATCTAGTTTATGCATGAAATAAAAGCTAATCTATAAACCCGCAGTTAAACGAGTTAGCAAATCGAGTATCATATCCCTCTTTGAAGATGGAGGTGCATCTATGAGCTCTTGCCTCGCGGTCTCCATACAAGTTATAAGAGCTACCATAGTCTGCAGAGTACTACCATGATCATTCATAAAAGCACCCATCTGGGTGATGACGTCCTCTATGTAGGATCTGAAAGTAACACTTTCAGCAATAGTAGCATCTCTGGCAGCTTAGGCCTCATCCCTCGCTAAATAAGCAGCATCATTGCCAGATAAGGTTGTCAACATCGAGGACATAGCTTGATCTAGCTTAAAAGTCAGAAGCTGTACTCGCTGCTCTAAAACCTCTCTAGGTAATAATAGGACAGAGGCAGAAACAGAGCTGGGAGTCGAAATGTCTACAACTGCTGTCAAGGCATCAAACAACACATCCTCTATGGGGTGGGTGGATCCTCCATTGGCTCCTCATCATCTGAGTCAGTACTCAACCCTGAATGAGCAGCAAGAGCCGCTGCTATGTGTGCCTCTAACCATGCAGTATACTCTAAAGAACAACCTAGGTAACTATCTGAAAAATCAGCTCTCCCGATGAGTCCAAAAATTATACACTTAGGATAGATCATCCTCAGATAATGACAAAGCAGAGTATCTATGGTCTGAAGCTCCCTCAATAGGGTAAAGATTCTGAAACTGGTCAAACTGCCCCATAACCGACAAAGGATGATAAGTAGTCACACCTCTCAATCCAGCCAATAGGAGAAAGTCCATACCAATAGCATGTGTGATGAAGCTAAAATGGGAACAATAGCCAGAGTAAATTAATATGGAAAATGGCTCCTCAATCACATCTAGAAAGACAGACCAAGATGCCGCATCTATGTTGTTAGTTCTCAAAGGCACAATAGTTATCTAGCTAGAAGGGGGGTTGAATAGATATTTTTAAATTTTCTTTTTCAAAATACTCGTCAGATTTGTTAATAAATTAACCACAACGGAATATAAGATTTGTTTGTTCCTCTTCAAGATAAACCAAGTTAATAGGTGATAAGCAGTTATGACAGATATAACACCCATAGCAAGAATATAAAAGACATAATATTTTTAAGTGGTTCAAAGCACTCAAGGCTCCTAGTCCACTCTTCTACTCCATGAGTAGGAAATCTACTAAAGATATCTTTACAATCTTTGAATCACTTAGATTCCTTCAAGACCAGCATTCTTGGAACTTCTTAGTTCACTTAGAACTTTTCAAGTCCAGCAGGCTTGGAATACACTTGATGAGAGTTGAGTTCTTGGGTAGTGCTAATCAGTTGGTGTTAAGCATGTGTTCGAAAGAACTGAGTAGCTGAGCAAGCTTTCTTTTTAGATCGTAGAGTTGAGCGTTGAGTGTTCTTTAGCTTTTGTTGTGTACTTTCTTACTTATTGCATCTGTGTCTGATTTGTATATAAAGAAACCTTTGAAATATGTTCGTTTGAAGGCGTCCGTTGAAGCATTAAATGCATCAGACATTTCTGAGCACCGATGGTGACTTTCTAAAAATATGTTGTTCAGGTGTCTGACCCACAGACACAGCAGACTGCTATCTCACCTAACACCTGAAAAGATTTTTTCAATAGGCATGCAGTCCTTTCCTTAACTTCTTTAATACGCTTCTTCGATACATACCAGGGATGAGTGTTGGATCATTGGAATTCCCGAAAGCCTCAACATCTATAATTCATTCCTCATTTGTTGTACCTTATTCTTAAACAAATGGATAAGGCTTGATGCTTCTGATGCTGACAAGAGATACACTACGATCATGATTGTTGTGTCTTGTCATATTCGTGCTTGATTTAGTCTGATAGAGGAGAACACTACAATTTTTCTTAAGCACTGGTAGACTACGATTTTTACTTGCTTATTTTGCAGACTCTACGCTTCTGAGAGCAGACTACGATTCTTGACTTGGCTCGGCAAATGCTTGGACCAACTCTACGATTCTGAGTGAGGCCCTCCAAAGCAGACTACAATTCTGTAGCAACTTTCTCGATACTCTACGATTCTGCCTTAGCTTCTGCAATCCCTCGTCTGGCTCGACAGACTATGATTCTGTTGATGCCTATCTATTACATTTCAAAATAGATCAACCTAACAGTTTTGACCTTTTCTTCCATACATTCATTTACAGAATGATAAACATAAAGCACAAATCAAACCTAACAGTCTTTGATTTATCACTAAGTCCTTGTACATGTGCTCTTTTGAAGGACTTTATATATAATCATGTTTATTTACTTTCAACATTAAATTTTAATATGCAATTTCCAACAATCTCCCCTATTTGATGTTGACATAACCAATGAGATTTGTATCATAATCATCAATTTCTAAATGCGGGATGTTAGAAAGTAAATATGACTTAGTGTTTCAGTGAGCAGCTGAAATCTGTGACGCCCCCAAATCCGGGTCCCAAGAACCTCAGACTTGGTACGTTACGGTACTTCATCATCATACATATTCTATGATCTAATGCAAAATAAATAAACATATATTGTTTATTTTACATAATTCTATAATATTTTCTCATGTTTATTAACCTTAACTGAATACATACCTTCAAAATTACAAAGGTTTACAATAAGATAACTAAATAGTTATTCTTATAACAATCTATTATTGTATTTTGCTTTTGTCTCTGTCCTTCTTCAAGCTTTCGCCTTTATCTGAAATTTATTATCATGATATAGCAAGGGTGATCAACTACTTTGCCCAGCAAGTTTAAATTCAATAAAGATATATCATGATTGAAAGAATAATAAGCTTTCAAGTTTTCAACAATTTAATAATTGTGAAGGAACATGAATCAAGATGTCATGAATTGAATGACTGAATCAATAACGTTTAAAGTCAACCAGGACTAGGAATAACTTTATCTAAACCTTAGGGTAATGAAGGTGATCAGCCTTTCATACCTGATGAACATATTCAACATGCACTAAGTGCTAATCAAATATCAGTTTAGACGTGAATAATCATCAATAATCATTCACTAACATGCTTTGAAATATAACTCGAGTTTGAGTTACGAAAATTTGCCTACATAGTCAATTACCGCTACGTAATTTAATTTATTCTCTTTTTTGAAAAGACCTATCAGGTATAAGATTGATCTTTCAATTAGCATATCATACCTTATTTCATAATACTATCTAACAATTAATCACATAGTTAAATATTAGATACTCTTAACACCATATTCATTTACTTACTTATAATCTCATCATCTTATATTAACTTATCTAACCTTCACTCGCAAAGTTAAGTATTAGACATTACACCTTAGTCTTAGTATTATCATTATACTTGGATAATCTTTTCATCACTTATAACTTATACTTATAAATTTTCCCTTTATATGTTATCTTAGTAAGCTAGATAACCTTTCAGTAAATTGAAATATCATTTCAGTAAATCGGATTACATTTCAGCATCCTGAAATTACTATTTCAGCAGACCACAAAATATTTCAGCAGACTGAAACCATTTCAGCAATTCGAAATCAAATTCAATACCCTTGATTCCTATTTCAGCAGATCATACACATAATATAGTTCATTGAATACCAAATTCAACAACTACATTTAAAAAAATAACTTAACTCTCTATTTAATCTTCCTAAAATGTCATAAATATACTATCTCATCTCAAATGATCCAAACCCCCATCAAAATATGCATCAACCATATTTAGGGTTCTCAGATCATAAAATCTCATTTTCCATAATTCTAACATCACATAAATAATTAAACTCATTTATCCATAATATCATCATTTATATGAAAAATACCAAAACATCTCCAAAAATATTTCTTTTCTAGAAATCAACAATATATGATCCCCTTATGAAAATATATTTTTCTTTGAATTTTTAAAATTCATTTATTATTTTTCAAAAGTCTTTTTTTAGTTTGTAACTTAAGAAAATTAGCTACATCATGCTCAACTACAAAAATTCCCAACTCTTGGAAGAACCTTACATGTACTAACGTGAACTTCCAATTTAAATTTCGTGGCCATCGGAGTTATAGAACTTCGGTTATAGTCATTTTCGTTAGAAAATCCCAAAAATTGAAATGACAATAACTCGATCGATTTAAGTCGAAATAATCTCATCTTTGGACAGGAACTACCTTATATCATGTATTTTAATGTCACAAAATACCTGATTTTATTTCAATAATCAAATGGCCGAAAATGCCCCTATAAGTTTTTGGATAGTTTATATTTTGATATTTCTAGATTTTACCCTGTCTCGCTAAAACAGTCATTACTCTCCCGTTTTAAAACATTTTTGAGCGATTCTTAAGCCCACGCGAAGCTAACTTCTAGGACTACAACTTTTATCTAATGATGTTTTTCTAAAATCCGAACACATCAGTCCAAAATATTTGAAAAAGGAGACTGTTCGGGATTTGGTTGGACGGTTTTGATTATGCTTCTTCCGAACGTCATAACTACCTCCTCCGGAGTCGAAATTAGTCCGTTTTGGAGTCTATGGAAAGATTATTCAGTGCACTATAACATACCAAAAGCCCAGATTTTTCTGAATAGTTTAGAAAATCCCGAATTTTCCTTTTAGGGACAGCAGTCTATTAACTTTTCTAAAATTCGTTCTTCGCGAAAATATTCAACTCTTTATCCTTCAATCTTCATAAATCAAGTTT
The DNA here is from genome assembly GCA_016801055.1 of Panax notoginseng. Lineage (NCBI taxonomy): Eukaryota > Viridiplantae > Streptophyta > Magnoliopsida > Apiales > Araliaceae > Panax > Panax notoginseng. The sequence goes on from CM029022.1 coordinate 119,772,747, forward strand.
TACACATCCAAATCAGTTCATTTTAGATTCTATGGAATCATAACTCATAGAAACACAACTTATCCAACAATCAACAACTTACATACACATTTACTTAGTAGATCTGAAGATTTAAGAAGAAAAATATAAATTTAAAATTTCAAGAACTTACTTCCTTGATTCTTCCTTTAGATGCTAGATGATGATCTAGATCTTGGTAGAATTAGATTTTCTTCCTCCTTGAGTTCTCCCGTAGCCTTATCCATGCTTAAATATTCAAACCCATTTCTTTCCATCTCTTGCTTTCTTGGAGATTTTGATGGAGGAGAATGAAAAAGATGGTTATGGAGATTTGTAGGAGATTGCTTTGCTAATTTGGATTTATCTTCCTTCTTCTCCTCCCTACCTTATCTCGAATTCTCCCTCTCTCCTTCTTTGCTCTCACGGCTTTTCTCTTTCTCTCTCTTTCTTCTTATTCCTTATCCTCTTATGTCCTTATCTCTTCTTTTCTCTTCTTACTTGGACAAGTGTCCCATTTTTCTTCACCATTTGACCGGCCATGTGGCCTTCTCACCTCCCACATATTTTTTTAATTGCTTTATTAAAGGTCCATCACAAATGAGCTAAGCTTTGGGCTTTTAATTAATTCCATTGAACTTGTTATTATTATTAATTTTTTTTATAATTTTGCTTACTAAAAAAATAAAATTGGGCTTCCTCTACAAATTAGATTGGGCCATTACAATACTTGTCATATACATATTATATTGGACTAGATTAAATAATTTAATAACCCTTAAATCAATTAGTCACAAATCCATTGCTTAAATAAATAATTGGGCTACAAATTTAATATAATATCCTTAGTCCATTAAATCTTAATTCACTTGAACTCTAAATAAATTGTTGGGCTATGATATTATTATATTCCAATACTTTTAATTCTATTTTACGCTAATCATTTAATTAAAATTTTTATTTCTCACACTTGAAAATAAATTCCTTACTTATGCCTTTTTAATATTATAACCCAATTAGACTTGGTTATAAAATTAATTATTTGAGATATATAAAATAAATCTCTTAATGTTAGTATATATATTTATATATTAATATTCTCCCATATTATAACCTCTTAGGTTATTTAATTAACACACTTAATATATATATTAGGTTATATAACTTAATTCTTAATTCACTTTTACATACAAAATAAATGTATACACATAATATAATATATATTTATTTAATCATACACATAATTCATCTAATCATAACATATTTCACTTCTCACACTAATTTTAATTTTTCTCCATAAAAAGTCAACTGTTGACTTTGACCAAAAGTCAACCTTTACACATTTTGTGTTTACTGTCCATTATGACTAAACTTGACGTTTCGGACGCAACCGAGCAGTTCGTGCTTAAAAATTCTATCTCTAACTCAAATTTTGAGTTTTAAATTACTCTCTTCTTATTGCTAACTGTATTAACTAATGACTTTATAATTATTCAAATTCTTATTTGTCAGTCAAGGCCAACGTTCAAGCTATGTTAATTACTAACATAGTTTTATCTTGATCCTTATATCATTAACTTAATTCGTCATTCCTCTTGCTAAAATATATATAGCACCTTACTAAGTATATATATTTCTATACATATACTCATCTTCGTTTAACCTCATAGCATCTCTTCATGTGAAATCTTATCTCCTTAATAAAATTTTCATATGTACTTATATAACATTTCTTAGACTATTCAATTTACATCGAATTTACAGGTATCGTAATACCTTATTCTTGATATTCCTTCAAGTACATATTAATTCATTTATAGGATTTTGGAATTTTATAACCCATATTTCTTTATTCTCATTCAATTAAGAAACCATATAGATTCTTCTTAAAAATTTTAAATAAATCCTCAAATTCTCATCTAGGTTTTGTTCTTTAACCTTTATTCTAATCATTCAAGATTTTATAAATTTTTGGGTTATCACATTCACCCCTTCTTCTAAGAATTTCATACTCAAAATTAAAGTCTACTAATCACCACTCCTTTTATTCCTCAAAACTAGGTTTTCAAATTGGCCTTTACTTGATTTCATGCTCAATTTAATGAGTACATCCTGCTTCCTACTATGAGGAGCTCTGCTACTATCACATTCTTCCATGACTTCAGTCTAAGGAGTTAAAACTTTTCAAATCACGCTGAGGGGTTATATAGACCATGAACACGTAGTTTTAACGATATTTATATCGCAAAACAGTAAATTACTAGGTATGTTTACAATCATAAAGAAGGTAAACTACCGTTGCTAGTACTTTAGGTGATTAGCCTATCGTACTCTTACGTCATGCATAATGTATCAATAATGTCTAGCGAATATTTACGCTACTAGATTGGATTATTTTATCCAATCAACATAGTTCACCTCAGTCATATCATAGGATTCCGCACCAAAATAATTTGGTTCGGGATAAATTCTCAAAAATACTTTGAATTTTCCTATAAACACTCGCGAGATTCGAATTTTCTGATAAAAGGGCTATTTATTATGAATTAATGAAGTTCTGAAGTTCCGAAATAATTGATTTTTGGAAGTTTTATTTATTTTTATTAACAAAAACGTTTTTTACACTTTGGTGGGCCCCACTTGCACATGTTGATGGCTGAATCTAGATTTTCAAAGGTGGGCTAAGAAAAATTTATAATTATATTATTATTTTATTAAATTTTTTGCTTTTGTGTTCTAAGTAATTTTCTATAAATAGGGTGCTTAGGTTAGAATTGAAAATCACACCAGAAACTGAAGTTTTCTCTCTATTTCTCTCTCTATATATCGAGCGTATTCTTGTGAGTATTTTGATATCTTGAGTGTTGCTATACGGTGCAAGTTCGTTCAGCGTTATTCCAGTCAGAAGTACTGCTCTTTTGAGGTAAGGGATAATAAGGGATATTGTCGTAAGGGATGTTATTTTTTCAATGATATTATTTCTTTCAATATCATTATACCGGAATATTGGTAGGATTTTTCTTATAAAATTCTTATCTTTTCATGTCAGAGTTACTATTCACGAGTTACTATTCACGAGTTACTATTCATGAGTTACTATTCACGAGTTACTATTCACGAGTTACTATTCATGAGTTACTATTCACGAGTTACTATTCACGAGTTATTATTCATGAGTTATTATTCACGAGTTACTATTCATGAGTTACTATTCATGAGTTACTATTCACGAGTTACTATTCACGAGTTACTATTCACGAGTTACTATTCATGACAAAATTGGTTTCTTTTTCTAACCAAATTATAGTTGATTTATGAATATTACTCTTGAGATTAAAACTATATGTTGATCATATTATTTTTTTATCATATATAACATTTTTATAACCCTAATGATGATATTTCTCTTTGACTTGAGTGTAAAGATGGGTAAATTTTTGGTACGATCATGACTATGGGTTCTCTTTGGCCAGTAGTGCAAAGTTGAATTGTTGACTGGTATGATCATGACCATTGAATTTATAATTGAATATCTTTAGCTTAAGTGCAAAGGTGAAATGATCAACGTGGTTATAATTATTGGTTATATAAATTCTGAAATGATTATATATTTCTTTGAGATAATAATATATTTGGCATGTAGTGCAAATATGAACTGTTGAAGAATATCTTTGGCCTGTAGTGCAAAGATGAGTTGTTGATGAATATCTTTGGCCCGTAGTGCAAAGATGAAATTATTAGTATGATTATGAACAGGAACTGTGATTTGGTATAACCATGATCTTTGGTGTTTCAGGTAAAGACAAGTGATGAAAATTATCTTTGTTCTGGATGAGAAGAAGAATTTAAAACTACAATTATGATTATGAGTTATACATGTGATTGTGGACAGGAATTATTGATTGATGTTACAGGGATAAAACATTGTTGGTGGACTTTTAACATAGAGAAGATAATAGACTTTATAGTCTATTTGACTCTTCTAATGGATTGCTCGTTCCGCTGCAACTATGGTTGAAAAGTTTTATCATCTACCATATGTTCTAAATCTCTGATTTAATTCTGTTGAAGGCTATTGATAACTTATTTATCTTTAGTCATGATATTCTTTACTGGGTTAGTTGTGCTCACCCTTCTGTTTCACAATTTTTTTCAGGTAATAAGAGTGTAGCTGGGTCGAGCGGGAGTAACAGGGGAATAGAACGGTGGTCATCATTTAGTAGTTATATTTGGCGAATCATCTAGGGTGAAGCGAACCCAACGTTGGAAGGGTGTTTTGCCACTATCATACAAGATGTCTAACGACACACAACCTCGTGTCATCATAAGACATGGTTGTACACATCTACTTGCCGAGTATATCTACGAGCACTACCTATATAATCTTGGTGTTTGTTTGAAGTATAATTCTCAATTAGAGACAGTTGAGATAATGATAAGTCGAGAGAAGACTCACCATTGGGAAGAATATGATAATAATCTTCTCATTTTTCTTTGGGGTCTATTGGGTCAACCAATGATAATTCTGTGGCCATATGATATCTATCATAACCTAGAAGCATGGCCTCCCATGTACGAGGGTTTCCTTGAGCACTTCCCAAAGATTCTAATTTCTAAAACAGTTTTTGACTATACCTTTATGTAAGGTGTCATTGTGACGTGCTATCCAAGGTTGGGACATGAGTCACAGTTGGTATATATTTGTATCCAAACTCACAGCATATGTGTTGTTGTATTTTGCACGACAATTATTGTAATAAAGTTGTAGTTGTTATCTGTACCATGTATTTGGCGACTCAAAATGGGTTGGATGGAATAGACCTGTTTTGGGGGCGTTACATTTGGTATCAGAGCTTAGGGATATGATCTCTGGCAGAGATCGGGGAATAGGACTAGGAGGAGAGAGACGAGTAAATCCTTCGCTAGTGTGTCCTACCTAAGCTTATTTATTGGTCAGTCATAATATCGGGATATTATGTGATATGTTAATTTGTTCAATTAACCTTTGTTTTGAAGCTGTATTCTAGAATGATATCTGAAATACAGGAGATGAGCAATGAAGAAATTATGATGACAGGAAAGATGGAATTTGAAATGAAAGCAAGGTATTCTCAAATCTTTGAAATACCAGGTACGTAAATTTCGAGGACGAAATTTCATATGGAGGGGAGATTGTAAGACCCCGAATTTTATGAAATAAAAGTATTCAATTTTTTTTATAATTACTATTTAGTAAATGGTTAAATTGATAAATGTTAAAGTTAAGGGTGATATATAATTTTTTTTTTCGAAATACACAAGTGGTTATAAAATATTCATTGTTGTCGGAGAATATTCGTACGACGGCGCATTCTTTTGTGGGCCCCATAACGGAAAGTGATTGGATGAAGAAAACGACAAGAGTAAGTTATTTATAAATAACGGCGTAGTTATTACCGTTAATACTGTTAGAATACCCGGTGGTTAAAACACGGTAATACGCATTGTTGCACAGTAGCACACGGTATTGCACCAATTATTGATTCTTACGTAAGAATGCACCACTCAATAATGGTTAAAGTAATTACTGTTCAGTATTTTATTTTATTGATTCAATAATTACTGCGTTGATATTTTATATTACTGTTGTTTTAATAATTGTCACTACACAGTATTTTCTATTATCGGAGCAATAATTCATATTATCTGAATAATATTATTAGATAACATTATTGACAATGTCTAGAAAGTTCTGTCTAAGGAGAGGTTTGGTCATCTAATTGCGCGCCAGTAAGGAAGAGATCCTTATTGAAAAGCCCCCTCTTTCTTGGGAACGGCTTGGTTGCCAGTACTGTGATTCTGTAATATTATTTGTGTATAATTAATTATTAATTTATATGATGAGGAAAATATTGATTTTATGTGGATATAGATGGAGAAATTTTTTAATGTGACAATTGTTGTAAATTAATATTTTATCTTTTTCTGATAAAATAATTCATTTAAATATATTATTTTAATAATATATTAATTGTGATATTTTTACAATAAATGTGGGATATATGAATAAATGAGGAGGAATAGTATTTTTGTTGGATTAAATGTTTAACACATATTTTGTGTGTTGGTGGACACAATTCTTGACCGATAATTTATTATAGACTATAAAATCGTCTCTTTGTGGATTTTGGTCAATTTCTGTTTGGAATTTGGAAAAACTTTCTTCTGCAAAGTTGTAGAGAATTGAATTTCCTATAACAACTCGCGAGATTCAAATTTTCTGATAAAAGGGCTATTTATTATGAATTAATGAAGTTCTGAAGTTCCGAAATAATTGATTTTTGGAAGTTTTATTTATTTTTATTAACAAAAACGTTTTTTACACTTTGGTGGGCCCTACTTGCACATGTTGATGGCTGAATCCAGATTTTCAAAGGTGGGCTAAGAAAAATTTATAATTATATTATTATTTTATTAAATTTTTTGCTTTGGTGTTCTAAGCAATTTCCTATAAATAGGGTGCTTAGGTTAGAATTGAAAATCACACCAGAAACTGAAGTTTTCTCTCTATTTCTCTCTCTATATATCGAGCGTATTCTTGTGAGTATTTTGATATCTTGAGTGTTGCTATACGGTGCAAGTTCGTTCAGCGTTATTCCAGTCAGAAGTACTGCTCTTTTGAGGTAAGGGATAATAAGGGATATTATCGTAAGGGATGTTATTTTTTCAATGATATTATTTCTTTCAATATCATTATACCGGAATATTGGTAGGATTTTTCTTGTAAAATTCTTATCTTTTCATGTCGGGGTTACTATTCACGAGTTACTATTCATGAGTTACTATTCACGAGTTACTATTCACGAGTTATTATTCATGAGTTATTATTCACGAGTTACTATTCATGAGTTACTATTCATGAGTTACTATTCACGAGTTACTATTCACGAGTTACTATTCACGAGTTACTATTCATGACAAAATTGGTTTCTTTTTCTAACCAAATTATAGTTGATTTATGAATATTACTCTTGAGATTAAAACTATATGTTGATCATATTATTTTTTTATCATATATAACATTTTTATAACCCTAATGATGATATTTCTCTTTGACTTGAGTGTAAAGATGGGTAAATTTTTGGTACGATCATGACTATGAGTTCTCTTTGGCCAGTAGTGCAAAGTTGAATTGTTGACTGGTATGATCATGACCATTGAATTTATAATTGAATATCTTTAGCTTAAGTGCAAAGGTGAAATGATCAACGTGGTTATAATTATTGGTTATATAAATTCTGAAATGATTATATATTTCTTTGAGATAATAATATATTTGGCCTGTAGTGCAAATATGAACTGTTGAAGAATATCTTTGGCCTGTAGTGCAAAGATGAGTTGTTGATGAATATCTTTGGCCCGTAGTGCAAAGATGAAATTATTAGTATGATTATGAACAGGAACTGTGATTTGGTATAACCATGATCTTTGGTGTTTCAGGTAAAGACAAGTTATGAAAATTATCTTTGTTCTGGATGAGAAGAAGAATTTAAAACTACAATTATGATTATGAGTTATACATGTGATTGTGGACAGGAATTATTGATTGATGTTACAGGGATAAAACATTGTTGGTGGACTTTTAACATAGAGAAGATAATAGACTTTATAGTCTATTTGACTCTTCTAATGGATTGCTCGTTCCGCTGCAACTTTGGTTGAAAAGTTTTATCATCTACCATATGTTCTAAATCTCTGATTTAATTCTGTTGAAGGCTATTGATAACTTATTTATCTTTAGTCATGATATTCTTTACTGGGTTAGTTGTGCTCACCCTTCTGTTTCACAATTTTTTTCAGGTAATAAGAGTGTAGCTGGGTCGAGCGGGGGTAACAGGGGAATAGAACGGTGGTCATCATTTAGTAGTTATATTTGGCGAATCATCTAGGGTAAAGCGAACCCAACGTTGGAAGGGTATTTTGCCACTATCATACAAGATGTCTAACGACACACAACCTCGTGTCATCATAAGACATGGTTGTACACATCTACTTGCCGAGTATATCTACGAGCACTACCTATATAATCTTGGTGTTTGTTTGAAGTATAATTCTCAATTAGAGACAGTTGAGATAATGATAAGTCGAGAGAAGACTCACCATTGGGAAGAATATGATAATAATCTTCTCATTTTTCTTTGGGGTCTATTGGGTCAACCAATGATAATTCTGTGGCCATATGATATCTATCATAACCTAGAAGCATGGCCTCCCATGTACGAGGGTTTCCTTGAGCACTTCCCAAAGATTCTAATTTCTAAAACAGTTTTTGACTATACCTTTATGTAAGGTGTCATTGTGACGTGCTATCCAAGGTTGGGACATGAGTCACAGTTGGTATATATTTGTATCCAAACTCACAGCATATGTGTTGTTGTATTTTGCACGACAATTATTGTAATAAAGTTGTAGTTGTTATCTGTACCATGTATTTGGCGACTCAAAATGGGTTAGATGGAATGGACCTGTTTTGGGGGCGTTACATTTGGTATCAGAGCTTAGGGATATGATCTCTGGCAGAGATCGGGGAACAGGACTAGGAGGAGAGAGACGAGTAAATCCTTCGCTAGTGTGTCCTACCTAAGCTTATTTATTGGTCAGTCATAATATCGGGATATTATGTGATATGTTAATTTGTTCAATTAACCTTTGTTTTGAAGCTGTATTCTAGAATGATATCTGAAATACAGGAGATGAGCAATGAAGAAATTATGATGACAGGAAAGATGGAATTTGAAATGAAAGCAATGTATTCTCAAATCTTTGAAATACCAGGTACGTAAATTTCGAGGACGAAATTTCATATGGAGGGGAGATTGTAAGACCCCGAATTTTATGAAATAAAAGTATTCATTTTTTTTTATAATTACTATTTAGTAAATGGTTAAATTGATAAATGTTAAAGTTAAGGGTGATATATAATTTTTTTTTTCGAAATACACAAGTGGTTATAAAATATTCATTGTTGTCGGAGAATATTCGTACGACGGCGCATTCTTTTGTGGGCCCCATAACGGAAAGTGATTGGATGAAGAAAACGACAAGAGTAAGTTATTTATAAATAACGGCGTAGTTATTACCGTTAATACTGTTAGAATACCCGGTGGTTAAAACACGGTAATACGCATTGTTGCACAGTAGCACACGGTATTGCACCAATTATTGATTCTTACGTAAGAATGCACCACTCAATAATGGTTAAAGTAATTACTGTTCAGTATTTTATTTTATTGATTCAATAATTACTGCGTTGATATTTTATATTACTGTTGTTTTAATAATTGTCACTACACAGTATTTTCTATTATCGGAGCAATAATTCATATTATCTGAATAATATTATTAGATAACATTATTGACAATGTCTAGAAAGTTCTGTCTAAGGAGAGGTTTGGTCATCTAATTGCGCGCCAGTAAGGAAGAGATCCTTATTGAAAAGCCCCCTCTTTCTTGGGAACGGCTTGGTTGCCAGTACTGTGATTCTGTAATATTATTTGTGTATAATTAATTATTAATTTATATGATGAGGAAAATATTGATTTTATGTGGATATAGATGGAGAAATTTTTTAATGTGACAATTGTTGTAAATTAATATTTTATCTTTTTCTGATAAAATAATTCATTTAAATATATTATTTTAATAATATATTAATTGTGATATTTTTACAATAAATGTGGGATATATGAATAAATGAGGAGGAATAGTATTTTTGTTGGATTAAATGTTTAACACATATTTTGTGTGTTGGTGGACACAATTCTTGACCGATAATTTATTATAGACTATAAAATCGTCTCTTTGTGGATTTTGGTCAATTTCTGTTTGGAATTTGGAAAAACTTTCTTCTGCAAAGTTGTAGAGAATTGAATTTCCTATAACAACTCGCGAGATTCAAATTTTCTGATAAAAGGGCTATTTATTATGAATTAATGAAGTTCTGAAGTTCCGAAATAATTGATTTTTGGAAGTTTTATTTATTTTTATTAACAAAAACGTTTTTTACACTTTGGTGGGCCCTACTTGCACATGTTGATGGCTGAATCCAGATTTTCAAAGGTGGGCTAAGAAAAATTTATAATTATATTATTATTTTATTAAATTTTTTGCTTTGGTGTTCTAAGCAATTTCCTATAAATAGGGTGCTTAGGTTAGAATTGAAAATCACACCAGAAACTGAAGTTTTCTCTCTATTTCTCTCTCTATATATCGAGCGTATTCTTGTGAGTATTTTGATATCTTGAGTGTTGCTATACGGTGCAAGTTCGTTCAGCGTTATTCCAGTCAGAAGTACTGCTCTTTTGAGGTAAGGGATAATAAGGGATATTATCGTAAGGGATGTTATTTTTTCAATGATATTATTTCTTTCAATATCATTATACCGGAATATTGGTAGGATTTTTCTTGTAAAATTCTTATCTTTTCATGTCGGGGTTACTATTCACGAGTTACTATTCATGAGTTACTATTCACGAGTTACTATTCACGAGTTATTATTCATGAGTTATTATTCACGAGTTACTATTTATGAGTTACTATTCATGAGTTACTATTCACGAGTTACTATTCACGAGTTACTATTCACGAGTTACTATTCATGACAAAATTGGTTTCTTTTTCTAACCAAATTATAGTTGATTTATGAATATTACTCTTGAGATTAAAACTATATGTTGATCATATTATTTTTTTATCATATATAACATTTTTATAACCCTAATGATGATATTTCTCTTTGACTTGAGTGTAAAGATGGGTAAATTTTTGGTACGATCATGACTATGAGTTCTCTTTGGCCAGTAGTGCAAAGTTGAATTGTTGACTGGTATGATCATGACCATTGAATTTATAATTGAATATCTTTAGCTTAAGTGCAAAGGTGAAATGATCAACGTGGTTATAATTATTGGTTATATAAATTCTGAAATGATTATATATTTCTTTGAGATAATAATATATTTGGCCTGTAGTGCAAATATGAACTGTTGAAGAATATCTTTGGCCTGTAGTGCAAAGATGAGTTGTTGATGAATATCTTTGGCCCGTAGTGCAAAGATGAAATTATTAGTATGATTATGAACAGGAACTGTGATTTGGTATAACCATGATCTTTGGTGTTTCAGGTAAAGACAAGTTATGAAAATTATCTTTGTTCTGGATGAGAAGAAGAATTTAAAACTACAATTATGATTATGAGTTATACATGTGATTGTGGACAGGAATTATTGATTGATGTTACAGGGATAAAACATTGTTGGTGGACTTTTAACATAGAGAAGATAATAGACTTTATAGTCTATTTGACTCTTCTAATGGATTGCTCGTTCCGCTGCAACTATGGTTGAAAAGTTTTATCATCTACCATATGTTCTAAATCTCTGATTTAATTCTGTTGAAGGCTATTGATAACTTATTTATCTTTAGTCATGATATTCTTTACTGGGCTAGTTGTGCTCACCCTTCTGTTTCACAATTCTTTTCAGGTAATAAGAGTGTAGCTGGGTCGAGCGGGGGTAACAGGGGAATAGAACGGTGGTCATCATTTAGTAGTTATATTTGGTGAATCATCTAAGGTGAAGCGAACCCAACGTTGGAAGGGTGTTTTGCCACTATCATACAAGATGTCTAACGACACACAACCTCGTGTCATCATAAGACATGGTTGTACACATCCACTTGCCGAGTATATCTACGAGCACTACCTATATAATCTTGGTGTTTGTTTGAAGTATAATTCTCAATTAGAGACAGTTGAGATAATGATAAGTCGAGAGAAGACTCACCATTGGGAAGAATATGATAATAATCTTCTCATTTTTCTTTGGGGTCTATTGGGTCAACCAATGATAATTCTGTGGCCATATGATATCTATCATAACCTAGAAGCATGGCCTCCCATGTACGAGAGTTTCCTTGAGCACTTCCCAAAGATTCTAATTTCTAAAACAGTTTTTGACTATACCTTTATGTAAGGTGTCATTGTGACGTGCTATCCAAGGTTGGGACATGAGTCACAGTTGGTATATATTTGTATCCAAACTCACAGCATATGTGTTATTGTATTTTGCACGACAATTATTGTAATAAAGTTGTAGTTGTTATCTGTACCATGTATTTGGCGACTCAAAATGGGTTAGATGGAATGGACCTGTTTTGGGGGCGTTACATGAGTCCTCAATTGAAATCCTACACAATTTTAACTTTTTCTTTTCTTAATACAAATTTTCTTTAATATGTATCTAAACATTTATCACTCTTTTTTGAGTTTACATTGTACCATTTCATAGTACCTTCTTTTTATAGCATCAAGCTATATCATACCAATCACTTAACATATCATATGTTATTCAACAATTTAATCTGATCACGTCGTGATCTTATTTTATAATCGCATTATATTACGATTCTCTTCTATCTTATGATCGTTTTGTTTTACGATCTCCTTTTCCTTTATACTTTTAGTGTAACATTCCAGAATTTTATAATTATAATGTTAAATATTTATTAATTTGTATAAATATTTAGTGGATATGTTTATTGATGAATAAATAATTATTCAATTTGAGTTGATGTGGTTTAGTTATTTATTTGTTGAATAAATAATTAAGGAGCTAAGAAAATTAATTGTTTTGAGGTTATATACTAATTTAATTTAATAATTAAGTAAGAGAGCTAATAATGATTAAATGAATTATAATATTTTAATTGAAATTTGTGATTAAAATAAAGTGTTAGTTGGTTGAATAAAATTATAATTATAAAGGAAATTATAATTATGAGATAATGGTTTATGTGTTAAAGTAATTTAATATATTAATATTTAATTGATTAAATCGATTATTTAATTTTAATAGAAGTGTGGCAAATAACCTTGCTATAAAGGAGTTATTAAAATAAATTAAAAGAGTTTAATTTTAGTTTTTTTGCTAAACATGTCTTAATGCATAATAAGTCTTTAATCTAATGATATTTTATCAAACAAGGTATAAGGATTAATCCATTTGTTTTAATTAAGTTTACCAAACAATGTGTAAGGGTTAATAGGTTATTTTTAGTTAGTTAACCAAACAAGCCTTATGTCTTTTGATTTTCAAAACTTACATAACTGATATAATTTATATCTAGAGTTATATTATATATTTAATATATATTATTACTATATACGTTAGATATCTAGTATGTATGTTAGAGTTAGGGAGAAGCAAAAACTCAGAGAAGAAGAAAAGTGAGAGAGAATTGGAGAGAAGAAGAAGCTTGAGAATTAAAAAGGGTTGGCTATCATCTTCTTCAAACAAGGTACCATCTAAACTCTATTATTGTTGTTCTTTTCAAAGTTATAGTTGTATTCTCTCTCCCAATTTTCTCCATGAAAGCTTTGTAGAAGTGAAATTTTGTTATGTATGTGGTTTATATGATAATCTAGTGTTATTAAACTATTTTCTTAAGCTATAATTGAGAATAGTCCATGAATTTATATTATGTAATTGGTTGTGAAGAAAAAACTATTTTTACAGAGAGTTTTTGTGAATATATATTGTGAAGCTTAAAGTAGAAACTGAGAGTTAATTAGTTGTTTAATTGATAAATTGACCATCTAATTTGATAGAGTATGTATGATTATTGATAAAGATACTTTGAATTAATTGTTTTGGTTGAAAAACAAAATTTACAGTGTTGATCTTCATTGAAATATCAAAAAGTGAGTTTTTATCAAAAACAGTGATTTGGATCTTTTAAATTTGATGTTTATAATATTTTATGGTTAGAATCATGTTAGAAGTCTTCACAATATGTTTACATGAAGTCTCTATATGAATTTCATGTTAATTAGTCTATTAGATTGGAGCTTGTAGGCCAAATTGGTTTTTTCTTGTACTGTTGCCGAAGCTGTCAGTCGAAACTGCAGTTTCGCGCCGCGGCGCGACCTAGCAGTACATTAATGGCGCCGCAACGTGGCTTCGTAGTTTATTTACCGCGCTGCAGCGCCATCCCCACGCCGCAGCGCAACCCACAGTGTAAACTGTGGCGCCACGACGCGAGTTAGCAGAATGGTCTGACAGTGTATTTTCGTACACAAAAATGTTGATAAACATGTTATTAGCAATTAAATTATTTTGTAACTTGATTATTTGATTAAAAATCCAATTTTTAAATGATGAACGTACTTAGTTATGTTTGTAAAGTGGTAATGGCTAACTATGTCATGATGACATATGTTTATAGGATATTGTGATTCATATTGTTCGGTTTAATCTACGAGCAAGGCAAGTTTTCTAACTCTACATTTTCGTTGAGCTAGTTCTATTATTACACTGTATAAATTTACTCTTTTGATTGAGCAAGTTTTTAATCTATTATCTTGTTAATTCAATTATTGTTTTCAATTCGATTACAATATAATGATGTAAGTTATTCTGGAGCAAGTTATTCTTGTATTTAACTTGTTGTTTAGCATGCACAACTATATATACTAATGTCGATCATTTCTATCGTTTAATTTGTTGTGCATGCTTAGTATCCAATTCTAATTAACCTTGGCTTAGTATTGTTCAAGCAAGGTATGCTATAGTTATTCAAGTTATATGCTATTAGATTATTCCTAAAGCATGACTTTAGTCTACTATGATTGATTCAATCACGATTATTCTATAGTATAGTGTTATTGGTTTTATTCAACTACTCCTTAGTTGATGTTCGTTGAATTCCAAATTATCTTGAAAGCTTATCCAAACCAAACTTCCTTTGCTGCGGACTTGTACTCTGAATACTGAGATGAACAACCCTATTGTTATGATTAGGGGTTAACTTACGCATACCGTTAAAATATTTGTGCACAATACATTGTACGAAGGGCTGATCCCTCTAAGTACGAGGTCCTTATAGTCTTATGGGTGTTAAAGTTAGAGTTGAAAGATTGCTTGCAACTGTGGACGTAGTTCATGGTCTTACGACCCTCAGTAATGTATATTTTCCATATTTTGGGATTTCAGTATCTGATTATTATTGATAGAGTCCTATTCACTTTTGATGAGCCTATTTCGACAATTATTATTGTTATACTCCTGTTGATTCCATATTATATCCAGTGAGCAATTATTTTGCTCACTCTTGCATATTTATAAACTCATTGCAGTTAAAGAAGAGAAGGTAGGTGAACCTTCGTCTACCAAAGGAAAGGGAAAAATGTACAAGTGATGAAGACTTGTAATTTTATTTTTATCATTTTGATAATAGACTTTTAAATATGACGTGATGTAATAAATTTTAAATTCCGCATTTGAATGTTTATAACTAAAGGTTAGATAACCTGGGATATTTTTTATTTAAGTTTAATCCTGTATGGGCAGGTTTTTATTATTCAATTTTATTATGATTGAATAGTTAGAAATGAATGTTTTGATTAAGTGAACACCAAATCTTGAGGAAATGAAGTACCAGGATTTGGGGGTGTCACAAGTTGGTATCAAAGCTTTAGTTTATGAACCTTAGGTGGGGGGGGGGAAGCCTTATGAAGTAACCTTTGAAAAGATAGTGGAGATAACTCTTATCGAGGTTTAAGAAAGAAGTAATAAAACACTTATGTGCTTGTGTGATTATAATTTATGTACTCGTGAGTGTCGAGTAGTAATGATTAATAATTAAAACTTTAAAACTTTGTTGTCAGAATGACTAATGTCAGAGAATCCAGTCAGGCTAGGGAGAAGGGACCTGAAATGCCTATAGAGGAGGAGCCTCGCGACATTCAGGTAGTTTGGGAATAACTACTGCCACGGGAGTCAGCCTCATTGGTCACAGTAGTTGAGGATGAGGATGATGATGTGGAGACAGACGAGGAGGATCCCGTTGAGTTACCACAGGAGGATGAGGATGACGAGGATGAGGAGGAAGAGACTCCACTAACCTCGATAACCGCTCGTATGTACGACGAAGTCTACGACCGCAACGTGGAACTTCAAGATACCGTCGAGGAATTGCAAGAGATAGTAGCTGAACAACAAACTACAATAACACAAAAGGACGACGAGATCTAGGATCGTGAAGAACGACTGACAAATGTCGAGGAGAAACTAGTACAGACGAAAGGAGAGAAAGAACAACTGATCGAAGTGGTCGCTGAACTGAAGAACAAGCTGAGAGAAGAAGCTGTTAAGAGGGCAAGAGCTGAAGATGCTTACGAGGAAGCTTTTCAACAAACCAGATTAGCAACAAGAGACACACAAGCAAGGAGGATGAAGATGGAAGAGATGGATATAGTATTTGACACCGCAATTAATCGAGCTCAAGATCGAGTCATGGGATATCCGATTCAGTTCGAGACGCTGCCATCATTCGTGTTAGATCGCAGAACAATGTTTCGTTTCATGGAGGAAGAACGTGATAGGGCTAAGAAGTATCTTAATAGAACATTGTAGCTGTTGTACGATGAGTGAAAGGTTAAATAAATTGTAAATCCCAAGTGTTATGCAACCTATGGGATATGACTATGATGTTGTCTTAAAACTTTTGTGGTTTAGGAAAGGAATGCAAATAGCAGTGATGCCATTGTGTTTATGTTTTTCGAAGTAATGATGAATAAATAAAAGTTGTTACTTTATTCAAAGTGTTATGTGTTATGTGCTTATTTCTGTTTGGAGGCAAGTTAATTAGAAAATACTTAAAGAAGCTGAGTAACAGTCTAATAGATGTTTTGTTTTAACAGAAAATGCCTCCCAGACGTCAACCACCACGATAGAGAACCACGGAAGGAACCAATAACGACAATGTTGATGGTAATCCCGTTCAACAACTAGTGACGCTACTGCCAGGAGCGTTACAAAATCAACCACAGAACCAAGGAACAATGTTTAAGGATTTCAAGGCGGTGGGACCACCTGAATTCCGTGGGTCCATTAATCCAGTCGAAGCACAGACCTAGATTATGGAGATAGAAAAGGTGTTCTATGTCGCTAGGGTAGGGGATGATCAGAAGACTATTTTCGTAACTTTCATGTTGAAAGCAGAAGCTAGTTATTGGTGGCAGGCCAATAAAACTCGTGAAGGGCCATGAGTGATGACCTGGGACAGGTTCAAGGAGTTGTTCTTCAAGACTTATTTCCCGGAGAGTTCGAAGAGTCAGCTAGAAGTGCAGTTTTTGGAATTAAAGTAGGGAACGATGACGGTATCTAAGTATGCCGCGAAATTCAACGAATTGGCGAGGTTTGCACCATATCAGGTCAGCACAGACGAGCGTAAGGCGAAAAGGTTTGAACAGGGATTGAAGCCCTGGCTATACAGTAGGGTTTCCCTGTTCCAATTGAAGACATTTGCAGCGGTGATGGAGAAAGCAGCACTCGCTGAAGGTGGAGGCGAGGCAGTGATAAAGTTCAATCAGGAACAAAAGAAGAATAAGTATGAGAATGAGATTAAGAATGGAGGTGGTAGCAGTGGAAATAACAACAACAACAACAATAGCTTGAAGAGGAAGTGGAATGCGAGCATGGGTGCTGGAAACCATCAGGGTAACCAGCAAAACAAAAAGTTTGAAGCATGTGCGACATGCGGGAAATTTTACAAGGGTGCGTGCTTGATGGGGAAACGAGTTTGCTTCAATTGTGGCCAGGAGGGTCACATCGCCCCAAATTTCACTCAACCGAAGAAGAGTGCGTGCTTCACATGCGGATCCAAGGATCACTTTGCTTGTGAATGCCCTAAGAAGAAGGATGGAGTAACTACCAGAAGCAATGGAGGTAACGGTGGAGGTACATAGGCCATTGCAGGGCCTGCAGCATCAAACAAACCCACAGCTAGAACCTTCAACATGACTGTGCAAGATGCTGTGCAATCAAAAGAAGTAGTGTCAGGTATTATCCCAATCAATGAAATAAATGCTTATGTATTATTTGATTCAGGTGCTACTTGTTTGTTTATATTTGATGAATTTGCTAAGAGGTTAGAATTGCCTAGAGAAGAACTGAATTTTCCTTTGAAAATGGAAATTGCGAATAGGAAAGTAATCCCTGTTTGATTCGTATACAAGAATTGTAGGGTGAACATTAAGGAGAATATCTTGTTGGTAGATTTAATTTCGATTAAACTCGGGGAGTTTGATATAATTTTGGGAATGGATTGGCTGTTCAAATATAGAGCGGTAATTGACTGCCAAAAGAAGTGTGTAAACCTTATGACTCAGTCAAAGGTAGTATTTTATGGTAGCAAGTCGCCTAGACAAATGAGATGTCTGATGATTATGCATGCCAAGAAATTGTTGAGTCATGGCAGTGTGGGCTATTTAGCTTACATAGTCGATACTCAGAAGAAGAATGTAAAACTGGATGAAATACCAGTAGTGAAGGAATTCGAAGACGTCTTTCCAGAGAATTTGCCAGGACTTCCGCCTGACATGGAAATTGAGTTCGTGATCGACTTAGCGCTGGGTACAGCACCGATATCGAAGGCCCCACATAGAATGGCTCCAGTAGAAATGAAGGAACTGATGGTACAGTTGCAAGAGCTGCTGGACAAGAAATATATTCAACCAAGCGTATCGCCGTGGGGAGCGCCAGTTTTATTCGTGAAGAAGAAGGATGGATCAATGCGTCTTTGTATTGATTATAGAGAGTTAAACAAAGTCACTATTAAGAATAGGTATCCGTTGCCTAGAATAGATGACTTGTTTGATCAGTTGAAGGGTGCTAAATATTTTTTGAAAATAGATTTGAGAAGTGGGTATCACCAGTTGAAAGTGAGGAAGGAGGATATACCACGAACGACATTCAGAACTTGGTATGGACATTACGAGTTTCTGGTGATGTCTTTTGGTTTAACCAATGCACCTGCTGCGTTCATGGATTTGATGAACAGGGTGTTTAGACCATTCTTAGACAAGTTTGTAGTGGTATTTATTGATGACATTCTGGTGTATTCCAAAACTCAGGAAGAACACGTGGAACAATTACGTTTGACATTGGAAACACTAAGGAAGGAAAAGCTGTATGCGAAATTCTCTAAGTGCGAATTTTGGCTCGACCGTGTACAATTTTTGGGTCATGTTATTGACAAGGATGGGATTTCAGTGGATCCGTCAAAAGTGGAAGCTGTAATCAATTGGGAACAACCAAGAACACCATCAGAAGTGAGGAGTTTCTTGGGACTGACCGGTTATTATAGAAGATTTATTCAAGATTTTTCTAAGATAGCCACTCCGCTAACAAATTTGACAAGGAAAGCTGTAAAATTCGTTTGGACGGAGAAATGTGAAGAGAGTTTTCAAGATTTAAAGAAGAAGCTAACTGTGGCACCTATGTTGACATTACCAGATAATACAGGAAATTTTGTGGTGTATAGTGATGCCTCACACAAAGGGTTGGGTTGTGTTCTTATACAAAACGACAAAGTTATTGCGTATGCATCAAGACAACTGAAGGATTATGAGAAAGGGTATCCGACTCATGATTTGGAATTGGCTGCAGTTGTATTTGCTCTGAAGATATGGAGGCACTATCTTTATAGAGAGAAGTGTGAGATCTACACAGACAACAAAAGTCTGAAGTATATTTTCACTCAGAAGGATTTGAACATGCATTAAAGAAGGTGGATGGAACAGATAAAAGATTATGATTGTGAGATCTTTTATCATCCGGGCAAAGCGAATATGGTGGCAGATGCTGATAACAACTCAGGAGGAGCTCATTTCAGCAATGACAAAACTGGAGTTGGAAATCAAATTTCCAAAGGAATCTGTCGAACAACTATTCCAGATAGAAGCTGGTCCAACTTTAGTGGACAAATTGAAGAATACTCGACTACAAGATGAAGAGTGTGGGAAAATCAAAGAGAATCTGACTGAGAGTAATGATATAAAATACAAGATCGACACCGAAGGAGTACTATGGTTTGAGGGAAGAATCTGGGTTCCAGCAACACCAGAGCTGAAAGAAGAAATTTTGACCGAAGCTCATAGCTCAAAATATTCAATTCATCCAGGAAGCACGAAAATATATCAAGATTTGCACCGACATTTTTGGTGGCCGAATATGAAAAGGGACGTTGCAGAATGCGTAGCGAAATGCTTGACATGTCAAAGAGTAAAAGCTGAACATCAAAGAATTAGCAGATTACTTCAACCGTTGGAAATTCCGGAATGGAAATAGGAACACATCATAATAGATTTTGTGGTGGGTCTTCCAACTACTCAGAGAGGATGCGATGCGATTTGGGTGATAGTGGATAGACTGACGAAGTCAGCGCACTTTCTACCGATAAAGATTGGATTCAATCTTGATCAGTTGGCAAGAATGTACATTAAAGAGATCATTTCGAGGCATGGAGTGCCAGTATCAATTGTGTCCGATAGAGATCTGCGATTCACGTCCAATTTCTGGAAGAGACTACAAGAATGCATGGGGACACAGTTGCGAATGAATACGGCTTATCATCCATAAACAGATGGCCAAAGCGAACGAATGATTAAGACATTGAAAGATATGCTTAGGGCATGCGTCTTGGATTTCAAAGGGAGTTGGGAAGAATATTTACCATTGGTGTAATTCGCTTACAATAACAGTTACCACGCGAGCATCGGCATGCCACCTTACGAGGCATTGTATGGCAGAAAGTGCATAACTCCACTGTGCTGGGATGAAGTCGGTGAATGCCAACTGTTAAGACCAGAACTGGTACAACAAACTGCTGACGTTGTCAAACTCATCAGGACAAGATTAGTAGCAGCCCAAGACAGACAGAAAAAGTATGCTGATCAACACAAATAAGATCGTGCATTCGACGTAGGAACTTTTGTATTCCTAAAAGTTTCTCCCTAGAAGGGGAAAATTCGTTTCGATAAAAAGGGAAAGCTAAGCCCGAGGTTTATTGGACCCTTTGAAGTGCTGCGAAGAGTGGGAGAAATGGCTTACGAAGTAGCTCTACCTCCAGAGTTGGAAAACATTCATAATGTTTTTCACATTTCGGTGTTACGACCATATAAACCCGACTACGAACATGTCATCGAGTACGAACCGTTGCAGTTCGAGAAAGATTTGTCTTATAAAGAGGTTCCTATCCAGATAGTCGACAGGAAAGAATAAGTGCTCACGAATAAAGTAATACCTTTTGTGAATGTGATATGGAGGAACCACAATGCTGAAGAAGCTACGTGGGAACTTGAAGAGAAAATGTTGAAAGAGTATCCTGAGTTGTTTGTTTAATCCGTGTCTTCGATTCTGGGGACATAATCTTTGTAAGTAGGTAAGAATGTAATGAATGATTTATTTGAGTTGTGATTCTGAGAACAGAATCCTGGTAAGGAGGGAATGATGTAACATTCCAGAATTTTTAAATTATAATGTTAAATATTTATTAATTTGTATAAATATTTAGTGGATATGTTTATTGTTGAATAAATAATTGTTCAATTTGAGCTGATTTGATTTAGTTATTTATTTGTTGAATAAATAATTAAGGAGCTAAGAAAATTAATTGTTATGAGGTTATATACTAATTTAATTTAATAATTAAGTTAGAGAGCTAATAATGATTAAATGAATTATAATATTTTAATTGAAATTTGTGATTAAAATAAAGGGTTAGTTGGTTGAATAAAATTATAATTATAAAGGAAATTATAATTATGAGATAATGATTTATGTGTTAAAGTAATTTAATAGATTAATATTTAATTGATTAAATCGATTATTTAATTTAAATAGAAGTGTGGCAAATAACCTTGCTATAAAGGAGTTATTAAAATAAATTAAAAGAGTTTAATTTTAGTTTTTTTTTGCCAAACATGTCTTAATGTATAATAAGTCTTTAATCTAATGATGTTTTATCAAACAAGGTATAAGGATTAATCCATTTGTTTTAATTAAGTTTACCAAACAAGGTGTAAGGGTTAATGGGTTATTTTTAGTTAGTTAACCAAACAAGCCTTATGGCTTTTGATTTTCAAAACTTACATAACTGATATAATTTATATCTAGAGTTATATTATATATTTAATATATATTATTACTATATACGTTAGATATCTAGTACGTATGTTAGAGTTAGGGAGAAAAGCAAAAACTCAGAGAAGAAGAAAAGTGAGAGAGAATTGGAGAGAAGAAGAAGCTTGAGAATCAAAAAGGGTTGGCTATCATCTTCTTCAAACAACGTACCATCTAAACTCTATTATTGTTGTACTTTTCAAAGTTATAGTTGTATTCTCTCTCCCAATTTTCTCCATGAAAGCTTTGTAGAAGTGAAATTTTGTTATGTATGTGGTTTATATGATAATCTAGTGTTATTAAACTATTTTCTTAAGCTATAATTGAGAATAGTCCATGAATTTATATTATGTATTTGATTGTGAAGAAAAAACTATTTTTACAGAGAGTTTTTGTGAATATATATTGTGAAGCTTAAAGTAGAAATTGAGAGTTAATTATTTGTTTAATTGATAAATTGACCATCTAATTTGATAGAGTATGTATGATTATTGATAAAGATACTTTGAATTAATTGTTTTGGTTGAAAAACAAAATTTACAGTGTTGATCTTCATTGAAATATCAAAAAGTGAGTTTTTATCAAAAACAGTGAAATTGGATCTTTTAAATTTGATGTTTATGATATTTTATGGTTAGAATCATGTTAGAAGTCTTCACAATATGTTTACATGAAGTCTCTATATGAATTTCATGTTAATTAGTCTATTAGATTTGAGCTTGTAGGCCAAATTGGCTTTTTCTTGTACTTTTGCCGAAGCTGTCAGTCGAAACTGCAGTTTCGCGCCGCGGCGCGACCTAGCAGTACATTAATGGCGCCGCAGCGCCATCTCCACGCCGCAGCGCGGCTTCGTAGTTTATTTATCGTGCTGCAACGCCATCCCCACGCCGCAGCGCGACCCACAGTGTGAACTGCGACGCCGCGGCGCGAGTTAGCTGAATGGTCTGACAGTGTATTTTTGTACACGAAAATGTTGATAAACATGTTATTAGCAATTAAATTATTTTGTAACTTGATTATGTGATTAAAAATCCAATTTTTAAATGATGAACGTACTTAGTTATGTTTGTAAAGTGATGACATATGTTTATAGGATATTGTGATTCGTATTGTTCGGTTTAATCTACGAGCATGGCAAGTTTTCTAACTCTATATTTTCATTGAGCTAGTTCTATTATTACATTGTATAAATTTACTCTTTTGATTGAGCAAGTTTTCTAATCTATTATCTTGTTAATTCAATTATTGCTTTCAATTCGATTACAATATAATGATGTAAGTTATTCTGGAGCAAATTATTCTTGTATTTAACTTGTTGTTTAGCATGCACAACTATATATACTAATGTCGATCATTTCTATCGTTTAAATTGATGTGCATGCTTAGTATTCAATTCTAATTAACCTTGGCTTAGTATTGTTCAAGCAAGGTATGCTATAGTTATTCAAGTTATATGCTATTAGATTATTCCTAAGGCATGACTTTAGTCTACTATGATTGATTCAATCACGATTATTCTATAGTATAGTGTTTTTGGTTTTATTCAACTACTCCTTAGTTGATGTTCGTAGAATTCCAAATTACCTTGAAAGCTTATCCAAACCAAACTTCCTTTGGTGCGGACTTGTACTCTGAATACTGAGATGAACAACCCTATTGTTATGATTAGGGGTTAACTTACGCATAACGTTAAAATATTTGTGTACAATACATTGTACGAAGGGCTGATCCCCCTAAGTACGAGGTCCTTATAGTCTTATGACTGTTAAAGTTGGAGTTGAAAGATTGCTTGCAACTGTGGTCGTAGTTCATGGTCTTATGGCCCTCAGTAATGTATATTTTTCATATTTTGGGATTTCAGTTTCTGATTATTATTGATAGAGTCCTATTCACTTTTGATGAGCCTATTTCGACAGTTATTATTGTTATACTCCTGTTGATTCCATATTATATCCAGTGAGCAATTGTTTTGCTCACTCTTGCATATTTATAAACTCATTGCAGTTAAAGAAGAGAAGGTAGGTGAATCTTCGTCTACCAAAGGAAAGGGAAAAGTGTACAAGTGATGAAGACTTGTAATTTTATTTTTATCATTTTGATATTAGACTTTTAAATATGATGTGATGTAATAAATTTTAAATTTCGCATTTGAATGTTTGTAACTAAAGGTTAGATAACCTAGGATATTTTTTATTTAAGTTTAATCATGTATGGGCAGGTTTTTATTATTCAATTTTTTTATGATTGGATAGTTAGAAATGAATGTTTTGATTAAGTGAACACCAAATCTTGAGGAAATGAAGTACCAGGATTTTGGGGTGTCACAAGTTGGTATCAAAGCTTTAGTTTATGAACCTTAGGTGGGGTGGAAAAGCCTTTGGAAGTAACCTTTGAAAAGATAGTGGAGATAACTCTTATCGAGTTTTAAGAAAGAAGTAATAAAACACTTATGTGCTTGTGTGATTATAATTTATGTACTCGTGAGTGTCGAGTAGTAATGATTAATAATTAAAACTTTAAAACTTTGTTGTCAGGATGACTAATGTCAGAGAATCCAGTCAGGCTAGGGAGGAGGGACCTCAAATGCCTATAGAGGAGGAGCCTCGCGACTTTCAGGTAGTTTGGGAACAACTACTGCCACGGGAGTCAGCCTCGTTGGTCACAGTAGTTGAGGATTAGGATGATGATGTGGAGACAGACGAGGAGGATCCCGTTGAGTTACCACAGGAGGATGAGGATGACGAGGATGAGGAGGAAGAGACTCCACTAACCTCGATAGCCGCTCGTATGTACGATGAAGTCTACGACCGTAACGTGGAACTTCAGGATACCGTCGAGGAATTGCAAGAGATAGTAGCTGAACAACAAACTACAATAACACAGAAGGAAGACGAGATCCAGGGTCGTGAAGAACGACTGACAAATGTTGAGGAGAAACTAGTACAGACGGAAGGAGAGAAAGAACAACTGATCGAAGTGGTCGCTGAACTGAAGAACAAGCTTAGAGAAGAAGCTGCAAAGAGGGCAAGAGCTGAAGATGCTTACGAGGAAGCTTTTCAACGAACCAGATTAGCAATAAGAGACACGCAAGCAAGGAGGATGAAGATGGAAGAGATGGATAAAGTATTTAACACTGCAATTAAGCGAGCTCAAGATCGGGTCATGGGATATCCCATTCAGTTTGAGACGCTGCCATTATTCGTGTTAGATCGCAGAACAATGTTTCGAGTCATGGAGGAAGAACGTGATAGGGCTAAGAAGTATCTTAATAGAACATTGTAGCTGTTGTACGATGAGTGAAAGCTTAAATAAATTGTAAATCCCAAGTGTTATGCAACCTATGGGATATGACTATGATGTTGTCTTAAAACTTTTGTGGTTCAGGAAAGGAATGCAAATAGCAGTGATGCTATTGTTTTTATGTTTTTCGAAGTAATGATGAATAAATAAAAGTTGTTACTTTATTCAAAGTGTTATGTTTTATGTGCTTATTTCTGTTTGGAGGCAAGCTAATTAGAAAATACTTAAAGAAGCTGAGTAACAGTCTAATAGATGTTTTGTTTTAATAGAAAATGCCTCCCAGACGTCAACCACCACGACAGAGAACCACGGAAGGAACCAATAACAACAATGTTGATGGTAATCCCGTTCAACAACTAGTGACGCTACTGCCAGGAGCGTTACAAAATTAACCACAAAACCAAGGAACAATGTTTAAGGATTTCAAGGCGGTGGGACCACCTGAATTCTGTGGTTCCACGAATCCAGTCGAAACACAGACCTGGATTATGGAGATAGAAAAGGTGTTCGATGTCACTAGGGTAGGGGATGATCAGAAGACTGTTTTCACAACTTTCATGTTGAAAGCAGAAGCTCGTTATTGGTGGTAGGCCAATAAAACTCGTGAAGGGCCAGGAGTGATGACCTGGGATAGGTTCAAGGAGTTGTTCTTCAAGACTTATTTCCCGGAGAGTTCGAAGAGTCAGCTAGAAGTGTAGTTTCTGGAATTAAAGTAGGGAACGATGACGGTATCTAAGTATGCCGCGAAATTCAACGAATTGGCGAGGTTTACGCCATATCAGGTCAGCACAGACGAGCATAAGGCAAAAAGATTTAAACAGGGACTGAAGCTCTGGCTATACAGTAGGGTTTCCCTGTTCCAATTGAAGACATTTACAGCGGTGATGGAGAAAGCAGTACTCACTGAAGGTGGAGGCGAGGCAGTGATAAAGTTCAATCTGGAACAAAAGAAGAAGAAGAATGAGAATGAGATTAAGAATGGGGGTGGTAGCAATGGAAACAACAACAACAGCAACAACACCTTGAAGAGGAAGTGGAATGGGAGCATAGGTGCTGGAAACCATCAGGGTAACCAGTAAAACAAAAAGTTTGAAGCATGTGCGACATGCGGGAAATTTTACAAGGGTGTGTACTTGATGGAGAAACGAGTTTGCTTCAATTGTGGCCAGGAGGGTCACATCGCCCCAAATTGCACTCAATCGAAGAAGAGTGCGTGCTTCACGTGCGGATCCAAGGATCACTTTGCTCGTGAATGCCCTAAGAAGAAGGATGGAGTGACTACCAGAAGCAATGGAGGTAACAGTGGAGGTACATGGGCCATTGCAGGACCTGCAGCATCAAACAAACCCACAGCTAGAACCTTCAACATGACTGTGCAAGTTATTGTGCAATCAAAAGATGTAGTGTCAGGTATTATCCCAATCAATGAAATAAATGCTTATGTATTATTTGATTCGGGTGCTACTTGTTCGTTTATATCTGATGAATTTGCTAAGAGGTAAGAATTGCCTAGAGAAGAATTGGTTTTTCCTTTGAACATAGAAATTGCGAATAAGGAAGTAATCCCTGTTAGATTCGTATACAAGAATTGTAGGGTGAACATTAAGGAGAATATCTTGTTAGTAGATTTAATTCCGATTAAACTCGGGGAGTTTGATGTAATTTTGGGAATGGATTGGTTGTTCAAATACGGAGCGGTAATTGACTGCCAAAAGAAGTGTGTAAACTTTATGACTCCGTCAAAGGTAGTATTTTATGATAGCAAGTCGCCTAGACAAATGAGATGTCTGACGATTATGCTAGCCAATTGTTGAGTCAAGGCAGTGTGGGCTATTTAGCTTACATAGTCGATACTCAGAAGAAGAATGTAAAACTGGATGAAATACCAGTAGTGAAGGAATTCGAAGACGTCTTTCTAGAGGATTTGTCAGGACTTCCGCCTGACAGAGAAATTGAGTTCGTGATCGACTTAGCGCCGGGTACAGCACCGATATCGAAGGCGTCGTACAGAATGGCTCCAGTAGAAAAGAAGGAACTGATGGTACAGTTGCAAGAGCTGCTGGACAAGAAATATATTCAACCAAGCGTATCACCGTGGGGAGTGCCAGTTTTATTTGTGAAGAAGAAGGATGGATCAATGCGTCTTTGTATTGATTATAGAGAGTTAAATAAAGTCACTATTAAAAATAGGTATCCGTTGCCTAGAATAGATGACTTGTTTGATCAGTTGAAGGGTGCTAAATATTTTTCGAAAATAGATTTGAGAAGTGGGTATCACCAGTTGAAAGTGAGGAAGGAGGATATACCACGAACGACATTCAGAACTCGGTATGGACATTACGAATTTTTGGTGATGTCTTTTGGTTTAACCAATGCACCTGCTGCGTTCATGGATTTGATGAACAGGGTGTTTAAACCATTCTTAGACAAGTTTGTAGTGGTATTTATTGATGACATTCTGGTGTATTCCAAAATTCAGGAAGAATACGTGGAACATTTACGTTTGACATTGGAAACACTAAGGAAGGAAAAGATGTACGCGAAATTCTCTAAGTGCGAATTTTGGCTCGACCGTGTACAATTTTTGGGTCATGTTATTGACAAGGATGAGATTTCAGTGGATCCGTCAAAAGTGGAAGCTGTAATCAATTGGGAACAACCAAGAACACCGTTGGAAGTGAGGAGTTTCTTGGGACTGGCCGGTTATTATTGAAGATTTATTCAAGATTTTTCTAAGATAGCCACTCCGCTAACAAATTTGACATGGAAAGCTGTAAAATTCGTTTGGATGGAGAAATGTAAAGAGAGTTTCCAAGATTTGAAGAAGAAGCTAAGTGTGGCACCTGTGTTGACATTACCAGATAATACAGGAAATTTTGTGGTGTATAGTGATGCCTCACACAAAGGGTTGGGTTGTGTTCTTATGCAGAACGTCAAAGTTATTGCATATGCATCATGAAAACTGAAGGATTATGAGAAAGGGTATCCGACTCATGATTTGGAATTTGGCTGCAGTTGTATTTGCTCTGAAGATATGGAGGCACTATCTTTATGGAGAGAAGTGTGAGATCTACACAGACCACAAAAGTTTGAAGTATATTTTCACTCAGAAGGATTTGAACATGCATTAAAGAAGGTGGATGGAACTGATAAAAGATTATGATTGTGAGATCTTTCATCATCCGAGCAAAGCGAATGTGGTGGCAGATGGGTTTAAGCAGGAAAGGTCGAGAGAAGTTGATGCTGATAACAACTCAGGAGGAGCTCATTTCAGCAATGACAAAACTGGAGTTGGAAATCAAATTTCCAAAGGAATCTAAAGAACAACTATTCCAGATAGAAGCTGGTCCAACTTTAGTGGACAAATTGAAGAATGCTCAACTACAAGATGAAGAGTGTGGGAAAATCAAAGAGAATCTGATTGAGAGTAATGATGTAAAATACAAGATCGATACCGAAGGACTACTATGGTTTGAGGGAAGAATCTGGGTTCCAGCAACACCAGAGCTGAAAGAAGAAATTTTGACCGAAGTTCATAGCTCAAAATATTCAATTCATCCAGGAAGCACGAAAATGTATCAAGATTTGCACTGACATTTTTGGTGGCTGAATATGAAAATGGATGTTGCAGAATGCGTAGCGAAATGCTTGACATGTCAAAGAGTAAAAGCCAAACATCAAAGACCCAGCGAATTACTTCAACCGTTGGAAATATCGGAATGGAAATGGGAACACGTCACAATGGATTTTGTGGTGGGTCTTCCAACTACTCAGAGAGGATGCGATGCGATTTGGGTGATAGTGGACAGACTGACGAAGTCAGCGCACTTTCTACCGGTAAAGATTAGATTTAATCTTGATCAGTTGGCAAGAATGTACATTAAAGAGATCGTTTCAAGGCATGGAGTGCCAGTATCAATTGTGTCCGATAGAGATCCGCGATTCACATCCAATTTCTGGAAGAGACTATAAGAATGCATAGGGACACAGTTGCAAATGAGTACGGCTTATCATCCACAAACAGATGGCCAAAGCGAACGAATGAATCAGACATTGGAAGATATGCTTAGAGCATGCGTCATGAATTTCAAAGGAAGCTGGGAAGAACATTTACCATTGGTGGAATTCGCTTACAACAGCAGTTACCACGCGAGCATCGGCATGCCACCTTACGAGGCACTGTACGGCAGAAAGTGCAGAACTCCACTGTGCTGGGATGAAGTTGGTGAACGCCAACTGTTAGGACCAGAACTGGTACAACAAACTACTGACCTTGTCAAACTCATCAGGACAAGATTAGTTGCAGCCCAAGACAGACAGAAAAGTATGCTGATCAACACAGACAAGATCGTGCATTCGACGTAGGAACTTTTGTATTCCTAAAAGTTTCTCCCTAGAAGGGAAAAATTCGTTTCGATAAAAAGGGAAAGCTAAGCCCGAGGTTTATTGGACCCTTTGAAGTGCTGCGAAGAGTGGGAGAAGTGGCTTACAAAGTAGCTCTACCTCCAGAGTTGGAAAACATTCATAATATATTTCACATTTCGGTGTTATGACCATATAAACCCGACTACAAACATGTCATCGAGTACGAACCGTTGTAGTTCGAGAAAGATTTATCTTATGAAGAGGTTTCTATCCAGATAG
Source organism: Panax notoginseng (assembly GCA_016801055.1). Classification (NCBI taxonomy): domain Eukaryota; kingdom Viridiplantae; phylum Streptophyta; class Magnoliopsida; order Apiales; family Araliaceae; genus Panax; species Panax notoginseng. The sequence continues at coordinate 119,802,689 of CM029022.1, forward strand.
TCGACAGGAAATAACAAGTGCTCAGGAATAAAGTAATACCTTCTGTGAAGGTGATATGGAGGAACCACAATGCTGAAGAAGCTACGTGGGAACTTGAAGAGAAAATGTTGAAAGAGTATCCTGAGTTGTTTGTTTAATCTGTGTCTTCGATTCTGGGGACAGAATATTTATAAGTAGGGAAGAATGTAACAAATGATTTGTTTGAGTTGTGATTCTAAGGACAGAATCCTTGTAAGGAGAGAATGATGTAACATTCCAGAATTTTTAAATTATAATGTTAAATATTTATTGATTTGTATAAATATTTAGTGGATATGTTTATTGTTGAATAAATAATTGTTCAATTTGAGTTGATGTGGTTTAGTTATTTATTTGTTGAATAAATAATTAAGGAGCTAAGAAAATTAATTGTTATGAGGTTATATACTAATTTAATTTAATAATTAAGTTAGAGAGCTAATAATGATTAAATGAATTATAATATTTTAATTGAAATTTGTGATTAAAATAAAGTGTTAGTTAGTTCAATAAAATTATAATTATAAAGGAAATTATAATTATGAGATAATGATTTATGTGTTAAAGTAATTTAATAGATTAATATTTAATTGATTAAATCGATTATTTAATTTAAATAGAAGTGTGGCAAATAACCTTGCTATAAAGGAGTTATTAAAATAAATTAAAAGAGTTTAATTTTAGTTTTTTTGCCAAACATTTCTTAATGCATAATAAGTCTTTAATCTAATGATGTTTTATCAAACAAGGTATAAGGATTAATCCATTTGTTTTAATTAAGTTTACCAAACAAGGTGTAAGGGTTAATGAGTTATTTTTAGTTAGTTAACCAAACAAGCCTTATGGCTTTTGATTTTCAAAACTTACATAACTGATATAATTTATATCTAGAGTTATATTATATATTTAATATATATTATTACTATATACGTTAGATATCTAGTACGTATATTAGAGTTAGGGAGAAAAGCAAAAACTCAGAGAAGAAGAAAAGTGAGAGAGAATTGGAGAGAAGAAGAAGCATGAGAATTAAAAAGGGTTGGCTATCATCTTCTTCAAACAAGGTACCATCTAAACTCTATTATTGTTGTTCTTTTCAAAGTTATAGTTGTATTCTTTCTCCCAATTTTTTCCATAAAAGCTTTGTAGAAGTGAAATTTTGTTATGTATGTGGTTTATATGATAATCTAGTGTTATTAAACTATTTTCTTAAGCTATAATTGAGAATAGTCCATGAATTTATATTATGTATTTGATTGTGAAGAAAAAACTATTTTTACAGAGAGTTTTTGTGAATATATATTGTGAAGCTTAAAGTAGAAATTGAGAGTTAATTAGTTGTTTAATTGATAAATTGACCATCTAATTTGATAGAGTATGTATGATTATTGATAAAGATACTTTGAATTAATTGTTTTGGTTGAAAAACAAAATTTACAGTGTTGATCTTCATTGAAATATCAAAAAGTGAGTTTTTATCAAAAACAGTGAAATTGGATCTTTTAAATTTGATGTTTATGATATTTTATGGTTAGAATCATGTTAGAAGTCTTCACAATATGTTTACATGAAGTCTCTATATGAATTTCATGTTAATTAGTCCATTAGATTGGAACTTGTAGGCCAAATTGGCTTTTTCTTGTACTGTTGCCGAAGCTGTCAGTCGAAACTGCAGTTTCGCGTCGCGGCGCGACCTAGTAGTACATTAATGGCGCCGCAGCGCCATCTCCACGCCGCAGCGCGGCTTCGTAGTTTATTTATCGCGCTGTAACGCCATCCGCACGCCGCAGCGCGGCCCACAGTGTAAACTGCGACGCCGCGGCGCGAGTTAGCTGAATGGTCTGACAGTGTATTTTTGACCACGAAAATGTTGGTAAACATGTTATTAGCAATTAAATTATTTTGTAACTTGATTATGTGATTAAAAATCCAATTTTTAAATGATGAACGTACTTAGTTATGTTTGTAAAGTGGTAATGGCTAACTATGTCATAATGACATATGTTTACAAGATATTGTGATTCGTATTGTTCGGTTTAATCTACGAGCAAGACAAGTTTTCTAACTCTACATTTTCGTTGAGCTAGTTCTATTATTACATTGTATAAATTTACTCTTTTGATTGAGCAAGTTTTCTAATCTATTATCTTGTTAATTCAATTATTGTTTTCAATTCGATTACAATATAATGATGTAAGTTATTCTGGAGCAAGTTATTCTTGTATTTAACTTGTTGTTTAGCATGCACAACTATATATACTAATGTCGATCATTTCTATCGTTTAAATTGTTATGCATGTTTAGTATTCAATTCTAATTAACCTTGGCATAGTATTGTTCAAGCAAGGTATGCTATAGTTATTCAAGTTGTATGCTATTAGATTATTCCTAAAGCATGACTTTAGTCTACTATGATTGATTCAATCACGATTATTCTATAGTGTAGTGTTATTGGTTTTATTCAACTACTCCTTAGTTTATGTTCGTTGAATTCCAAATTACCTTGAAAGCTTATCCAAACCAAACTTCCTTTGGTGCCGACTTGTACTCTGAATACTGAGATGAACAACCCTATTGTTATGATTAGGGGTTAACTTACGCATAGCGTTAAAATATTTGTACACAATACATTGTACGAAGGGCTGATCCCCCTAAGTACGAGGTTCTTATAGTCTTATGACTGTTAAAGTTGGAGTTGAAAGATTGCTTGCAACTGTGGATGTAGTTCATGGTCTTACGACCCTCAATAATGTATATTTTCCATATTTTGAGATTTCAGTTTCTGATTATTATTGATAGAGTCCTATTCACTTTTGATGAGCCTATTTCGACAGTTATTATTGTTATACTCCTGTTTATTCCATATTATATCTAGTGAGCAATTATTTTGCTCACTCTTGCATACTTATAAACTCATTGCAGTTAAAGAAGAGAAGGTAGGTGAACCTTCGTCTACCAAAGGAAAGGGAAAAATATACAAGTGATGAAGACTTGTAATTTTATTTTTATCATTTTGATAATAGACTTTTAAATATGATGTGATGTAATAAATTTTAAATTTCGCATTTGAATGTTTATAACTAAAGATTAGATAACCTGAGATATTTTTTATTTAAGTTTAATCATGTATGGGCAGGTTTTTATTATTCAATTTTATTATGATTGGATAGTTAGAAATGAATGTTTTGATTAAGTGAACACCAAATCTTGAGGAAATGAAGTACCAGGATTTGGGGGTGTCACATTTAGTCTCATAGACTCTATTCATTATTACTTTTTATCTTTAACATCACAGTTAGGTAACTCTGGATCTTTATAACTTTTCAAGATTCTTCTTTGAATCTTATTAACTAAATAATGAATTTTCCAAATTCATCTCTTAACAAATTAAACTCTATTTGAGTTTATTCCTTATCCTTATCTCTGCAGTTATAGCCTAAGGTACACCTACCTAAGGTTTATAACCTACAGCTTTGATACCAACCTATGACGCCCCCAAATTCGGGTCCCAAGAACCTCAAACTTGGTACGTTACGGTACTTCATCATCATACTTATTCTATCATCTAATACGGAATAAATAAACATATATTGTTTATTTTACATAATTCTATAACATTTTCTCAGGTTTATTAACTTTAACTTAATACATACCTTCAAAATTACAATGGTTTACAATAAGATAACTAAATAGTTATTCTTATAACAATCTATTACTGTATTTTGCTTTTGTCTCTGTCCTTCTTCAAGCTTTCGCCTTTATCTGAAATTTATTATCATGATATAGCAAGGGTGAGCAACTACTTTTCCCAGTAAGTTTAAATTCAATAAAGATATATCATGATTGAAAGAATAATATGCTTTCAAGTTTTCAATAATTTAATAATTGTGAAGGAACATGAATCAAGATGTCATGAATTGAATGACTGAATTAATAACGTTTAAAGTCAACAAGGACCAGGAATAACTTTGTCTGAACCTTAGGGTAATAAAGGTGATCAGCCTTTCATACCTGATGAACATATGCAACATGCACTAAGTGCTAATCAACAATCAGTTTAGACGTGAATAATCATCAATAATCATTCACTAACATGCTTTGAAATATAACTCGAGTTTGAGTTAAGGAAACTTGCCTGCATAGTCGATTACCGCTACGCAATTTAATTTATTCTGTTTATTGAAAAGACCTATCATGTATAAGATTGATCTTTCAATTAGCATATCATACCTTATTTCATAATACTATCTAACACTTAATCACATAGTCAAATATTAGATACTCTTAACACCATATTCATTTACTTACTTATAATCTCATCATCTTATATTAACTTATCTAACCTTCACTCACAAAGTTAAGTATTAGACATTACACCTTAGTCTTAGTATTATCATTATACTTTGATAATCTTTTCATCACTTATAACTTATACTTATAAATTTTTCCTTTATATGTTATCTTAGTAAGCTAGATAACCTTTCAGTAAACTGAAATATCATTTCAGTAAACCAGATTACATTCCAGCATCCTAAAATTACTATTTCAGCAGACCACAAAATATTTCAGCAGACTGAAACCATTTCAGCAATCCGAAATTAAATTCAGTACCCTTGATTCCTATTTCAGCAGATCATACACATAATATAGTTCATTGAATACCAAATTCAACAACTACATTTGAAAAAATAACTTAACTCTCTATTTAATCTTCCTAAAATGTCATAAATATACTATCTCATCTCAAATGATCCAAACCCCCATCAAAATATGCATCAACCATATTTAGGGTTCTCAGGTCATAAAATCTCATTTTCCATATTTCTAACATCACATAAATAATTAAATTCATTTATCCATAATATCATCATTTATATGAAAAATACCAAAAAATCTCCAAAAATATTTCTTTTATAGAAATCAACAGTATATGATCCCCTTATGAACATATATTTTTCCTTGAATTTTAAAATTCATTTATTATTTTTCAAAAGTTTGTTTTTAGTTTGTGACTTAAGAAAATTAGCTACATCATGCTCAACTCCAAAAATTCCCAACTCTTGGCAGAACCTTACACGTACTAACGTGAACTTCCAATTTAAATTTCGTGGCCATCGGAGTTATAGAACTTCGGTTATAGTCGTTTTCGTCAGAAAATCCCAAAAATTGAAATGGCTATAACTCGATCGATTTAAGTCGAAATAATTTCATCTTTGGACAGGACCTACCTTATATCATGTATTTTATTCTCACAAAAGGCCTGATTTTATTTCAGTAATGAAATGGTCAAAAATGCCCCTACAAATATTTGGACAGTTTGTATTTCGATATTTCTAGATTTTACGCTGTCTTGCTAAAATAGTCATAACTCTCCCGTTTTAAAACATTTTTGAGCGATTCTTGAGTTCACGCGAAGCTAACTTCTAGGACTACAACTTTTATCTAATGATGTTTTTCCAAAATCCGAACACATCAGTCCAAAATATTTGAAAAAGGAGACTATTCGGGATTTGGTTGGACAGTTTTGATTATGCTCCTTCCGAACGTCATACCTACCTCCTCCGGAGTCCGAATTGGTCCATTTCGGAGTCTATGGAAAGCTTATTCAGTGCACAATAACATACCTAAAGCCCAGAATTTTTTGAACAACTTAACAAATCCCGAATTTTCCTTTTAGGGACAGCAGTCTATTAATTTTTCTAAAATTCGTTCTTCGCGAAAATTTTCAACTCTTTATCCTTCAATCTACATAAATCAAGTTTTACACATTCAAATCAGTTCATTTTAGATTCTATGGACTCATAACTCATAGAATCACAACATTTCCAACAATCAACAACTTACATACACATCTACTTAGTAGATCTGAAGATTTAAGAAGGAAAATATAAATTTAAAATTTCAAGAACTTACTTCCTTGATTCTTCCTTTAGATGCTAGATGATGATCTAGATCTTGCTAGAATTATATTTTCTTCCTCCTTGAGTTCTCCCGTAGCCTTATCCATGCTTAAATCTTCAAACCCATTTCTTTCTCTCTCTTGCTTTCTTGGAGATTTTGATGGAGGAGAATGAAGAAGATGGTTATGGATATTTATAGGAGATTGCTTTGCTAATTTGGATTTATCTTCCTTCTTCTCCTCCCTACCTTCTCCCGAATTCTCCCTCTCTCCTTTCCACTCATGGCTTTTCTCTTTCTCTCTCTTTCTTCTTATTCCTTATCCTCTTATGCCCTTATCTCTTCTTTTCTCTTCTTACTAGGACAAGTGTCCCATTTTTCTTCACCATTTGACCGACCATGTGGCCTTCTCACCTCCCATATATTTTTTTAATTACTTTATTAAATGTCCATCACAAATGAGCTAAACTTTGGGCTTTTAATTAATTCCATAGGACTTGTTATTATTATTAAATTTTTTTATAATTTTGCTTACTAAAAAAAATATAATTGGGCTTCCTCTACAAATTAGATTGGGCCATTACAATACTTGTTATATACATATTATAGTGGACTAGATTAAATAATTTAATAACCCTTAAATCAATTAGTCACAAATCCATTGCTTAAATAAATAATTGGGCTACAAATTTAATATAATCTCCTTAGTCCATTAAATTTTAATTCACTTGAACTCTAAATAAATTGTTGGGCTATGATATTATTATATTTCAATACTTTTAATTCTATTTTACCCTAAACATTTAATTAGGATTTTTATTTCTCACACTTGAAAATAAATTCCTTACTTATGCTCTTTTAATTTTATAACACAATTAGACTTGGTTATAAAATTAATTATTTGAGATATATAAAATAAATCTCTTAATGTTAGTATATATATTTATATACTAATATTCTCCCATATTATAACCTCTTAGGTTATTTAATTAACACACCTAATATATATATTAGGTTACATAACTTAATTTTTAATTCACTTTTGCATACAAAATAAATGTATACACATAATATAATGTGACGCCCCCAAAATAGGTCCATTCCATCCAACCTATTCTGAGTCGCCAAATACATGGTACAGATAACAACTACAACTTTATTACAACAATTGTCGTGCAAAATACAACAACACATATGCTGTGAGTTTGGATACAAATATATACCAACTGTGACGAATGTCCCATCAGTGGACAACACGTCACAATGACACCTTACATAAAGGTATAGTCAAAAACTGTTTTAGAAATTAGAATATTTGAGAAGTGCTCAAGGAAACCCTCGTACATGGGAGGCCATGCTTCTAGGTTATGATAGATATCATATGGCTACAGAATTATTCTTGGTTGACCCAATAGATCCCAAAATATCTATAGACCACCGTTCTATTCCCTTGTTATCCCTCGCTCGACCCAGCTACACTTTTATTACCTGAAAGGAATTGTGAAGCAAAAGGGTGAGCAAAACTAGCTCAGTAAAGAATATCATGACTAAAGATAAATTATCAATAGTCTTCAACAGTAATAAATCAGAGATTTAGAACATATGGTAGATGATAAAACTTTTCAACCATAGTTGCAGCGGAACGAGCAATCCATTAGAAGAGTCAAATAGACTATAAAGTCTATTATCTTCTCCACGTTAAAAGTCCACCAACAATGTTTTATCCCTGTAACATCAATCAATAGTTCCTTTCCATAATCATATGAATAATTCATAATCATAATTGTGATTCTAAATTTCGCATCCAAGACGAAGATAATTTTCATCACCTGTCTTTACCTGAAACATCAAAGATCATGGTTATACCAAATCACAGTTTCTGCTCATAATCATACTAATAAATTCATCTTTGCATCACGGTCCAAAGATATTCATCAACAGTTCATCTTTACACTACATGCCAAAGATATTCAACAACAAGTCATCTTTGCACTACGGGCCAAAGATATTCATCAACAACTCATCTTTGCACTACAGGCCAAAGATATTCCTCAATAGTTCATATTTGCACTACAGGCCAAATATATTATTATCTCAAAGAAATATATAATCATTTCAGAATTTATATAACTAATAATTATAACCATGTTGATCATTTCACCTTTGCACTTAAGCTAAAGATATTCAATAACAATTCATCTTTGCACTATAGGCCAAATATATTCAATAATTGTTCATCTTTGCACTACGGCCAAAGATATTTTTTAACAGTTCATCTTTGCACTATAGGCCAAAGATATTCAATAACTGTTCATCTTTACACTCAAGTAAAAGAGAAATTCAACATCAGGGTTATAAAAATGTTATATATGATAATAAAAATAATATGATCAATATATAGTTTTAATCTCAAGAGTAATATTCATAAATCAACTATAATTTAGTTAGAAAAAAAAAACCAATTTTGTCGTGAATAGTACCCGTGAATAGTAACTCGTGAATAGTAACTCATGAATAGTAACTCGTGAATAGTAACCCTGACTAAAAAAGATAAAAATTCTACAATAAAATACATACCAATATTTCGGTATAATGATATTGAAAGAATAATATTTCTTAAGCTTATAAACAATTTATTTAAATTGTTTACACTTTACTAATTAATGCATTTAATCATCATAAAATGCCAAACTCATAATATTTTATCACCAATAATCAAAACCCTCATCAAAAATCTGCATATACCTCATATATGATATTCAAGCCATAAAATCATATTTTCCAATTTTCTTACTTCACAAAACATATTTAATTCATTTACTCGTAACTAGACTATTTTCATGAAAAATACCAAATCAGTTCCAACAATATTTCTTTTCTGGAATTTAGCATAATATAGTCCCATAGTGAACATATATTTTTCTCAGAATTTTTAAAAGTCATTTACTATTTTTCATATGACCACAACAGCCGAATATTTAGACATTTTATCAAAAATTGTACTTTTATCTAAAAATTCTGAAATTCACAGAGTATACTTCTATCATATACATGTACTCCCAATAAAAATTTCATCAATTTTGGAGTTAACCACAAGGAATTATAAGCGGTTACTTTTAAAAATAGTATTTTCTCATAAAATCCACAACTCTTAATCCATACATCCAAAAATCGCCATTTTTGGACACAATCAATAAAACTCATCAAAATATCATCTCAAATTTTTTCAGAATTTTTGAAGGTCCGAAAAATTACGAAATTGAAAAACATAACAACCCTTAAAATCCCTTACTATCTCTTACCTCAAAAGAGCAGTACTTCTGACTGGAATAACGCTGAACGAACTTGCACCGTATAGAAACACTCAAAGTATCAAAATACTCACAAAAATACGCTCAATATATCGAGAGAGGAATAGAGAGAAAACTTCAGTTTCTGGTGTGATTTTCAATTCTAACCTAAGCACCCTATTTATAAGAAAATGCTTAGAACACCAAAGCAGAAAATTTAATATAATAATAATATATTTACAAAATTGTCAAGCCCACCTCTTGAAATCTGATTTCAGCTCATTGCACATGTTTAATGCAGCCCACCAAGCAAAAAAAACGATTTTGTAAATAAGAATAATTAAAACTTTCAAAAACCAATTATTTCGGAACTTCAGAACTTCAATAATTCATAATAAATAGTCCTTTTATCAGAAAATTTGAATCTCGCGAATTTTTATAGGAAATTCAATTCTCTACAACTTTGCAGAAGAAAGTCTTTCCAAATTCCAAACAGAAATTGACCGAAATCCACAAACGGGCGATTTTACAGTCAACAATAAATTTTCGGTCAAGAATTGTGTCCACCAACACACAAAACATGTGTCAATCATTTAATGCCACAAAAATACTCTTCCTCCTCATATACTCATATATCTCACATTCATTATAAAAATATCACCATCAATATATTATTAAAATAATATATTTAAATGAATTATTTTATCAGAAAAAGATAAAATATTAATTTTCAACAATTGTCAGATTAAAAATTTTCTCCATCTATATCCACATAAAATCAATATTTTCCTCATCATATAAATTAATAATTAATTATACACAAATAATATTACAAATTCACAGTACTGGCAACCAGGCCGTTCCTAGGAAAGAGGGGGTTTTCCAATAAGGATCTCTTCCTTACTGGCGCGCAATTAGATGACCAAACTTCTCCTTAGATAGAACTTTATAGACATTGTCAATAATGTTATCTAATAATATTATTCAGATAATATGAATTATTACTCCGATAATAGAAAATACTGTGTAGTGACAATTATTAAAATAACAGAAATATAAAATATCAACGCAGCAATTATTGAATCAATAAAATAAAATACTGAACAGTAATTACTGTAATAATTATTGAGTAATGCCTTCTTACGTAAAAATCAATAATTGGTGTAATACCGTGTGCTATTGTGCAACAATGTGTATTACTGTATTTTAACCACCGGGTATTCTAACAGTGTTAACGGTAACAACTACCCCGTTATTTATAAACAATTTACTCTTGTCATTTTCTTCATCCAATCGCTTTCCGTTATGGGGCCCACAAAAGACTGCGCCGTCGTACGAATATTCTCCGACAGTAAGAATATTCCACGACCAAGCGAATATTCCCCGACAACAATGAATATTTTATAACCACTTGTGTATTCCGAAAAAAAAATTTATATATCACCCTTAACTTTAATATTTATCAATTTAACCATTTACTAAATAGTAATTATAAGAAAAATTAAATACTTTTATTTCATAAAATTCGGGGTCTTACATATAATGTATATTTATTTAATTATACACATAATTCACCTAATCATAACATATTTTACTTCTCACACTAATTTTGACTTTTTTCCATAAAAAGTCAACTGTTGACTTTGACCAAAAGTCAGCCTTTACACATTTTGTGTTTACTGTCCATTCTGACTAAACTTGAAGTTTCAGACGCAACCGAGCAGGTCGTGCTTTAAAATTCTATCTCTAACTCAAATTTTGAGTTTTAAATTATTCCCTTTTTATTTCTAATCGTAATAACTAACGACTTTATACTTATTCAAATTCTTATTTACTAGTTAAGGCCAACGTTCAAGCTACGTTAATTACTGACATAGTTTTATCTTGATCCTTATATCATTAACTTAATTCATCATTCCTCTTGCTAAAATATATATAGCACCTTACTAAGTATATATATTTCTATACATATACTCATCTTCGTTTAACCTTATAGCATCTCTTCATGTGAAATCTTATCTCCTTAATAAAATTTTCATATGTACTTATATAACATTTCTTAGACTATTCAATTTACATCGAATTTACAGGTATCGTAATACCTTATTCTTGATATTCTTTCAAGTACATATTAATTCATTTCTAGGGTTTTGGAATTTTTTAATCCATATTTCTTTATTCTCATTCAATTAAGAAACCATATAGGTTCTTCTTAAAATTTTTAAATAAATCCTCAAATTCTCATCCAGGTTTTATTCTTTAACCTATATTCTAATCATTCAAGATTTTATAAATTTTCGCGTTATCACAAAATCTCTAGAGAATAAGCATGAATTTATTGATGTTGTTAAATAGATATTACATTATAACATAGTTACATCAATAAGAAACAAATTTCAACTTATCTCTATCTCCTCTGCCTCTTTCTCCTTGGAGGATTGGCATGCTTTACATCTCTCTTCTTTTGCTAACTTCATCTCTCTATGCAATATCTTCCATCTCGCTTTGACTAAGCCATTCTCCATGATCATGTTTGTTCATAAGGGCAGGGTCTCCAATCGACATATTTAAGCTTGTAGTGGTTACTCCTTATGAGCTAGGAGATTGCCCTTGACTCTTTAGTAGTTGCGCCATGAGAATTGGTTGGCGCTGTTGTTGATCTGTCCGAGGAGTTCGATAGCGAGGCTGTTTTAAGGGAGGACTCCTTGAAGATTGAGCAATTTATTTGCCTTTTCCTTTCTCTCCTTCCGCTTTATTCTCCCCCTTTATGTCAGCGTCAAGGGTTCAAATATCTTTTGACAGGCGATTCATGCCTTGCACAAGTTCTTGGAGATGATTTCTTGACTGAGCAATGTCTTCACGGTTTTCTTGAACCAGAGCATAAGTTTGTGATTTGTGTTTTTGTAGAATGACCAAGACATTGTTTGTTTGTTGCATCTGATTCATAGAATATGCTTGGAGTTCAGTCATAGAAGATCGTAAGATTGAGAGGCTTTTCGCAATGAGCTTATTTTGAGTTTCCCGAGTCTGTTGAAGAAGGATGACTGCTTCCTTGTGCTTCTGGGTAGATTTAAAGTGAATTTGATCCCTTTCATTTATACTTTGGATCATTTCCTTGATAATCTACCGTAGCTTCTTTATGAGCTCAGAACTCAGGTTAGTAGGAAGAGTATTGGTAGCATCTATTAGGTGATTCAGCCGTGTATGAACAAGCAGAGTGAGTTTCAAGATCTCCTTGAATATCCGTAGTCACTTTCTGTGATGCACTAGACAACTTAGTTTTGGTGGGAAGGTCAGAGAGAAGCTCTAGTATTTGCTGAGTGTTTGTAGGAGATGCTCTTGTATTATGGTCTTGCAGATTTGAAAGAGCAAGAGCAAGATCGAAATAAATGTTATTTATTGAGGAAGGAATGTCCGAAGGAGGTGCTGGTATAGAGGTTTGAGGTGTGGGAGTAGAGGCTGGTAGAGCAGGTGACTCTACGATTTGAGTGGGATTAATTATTGAAGATTGGGCTATTATGAAGTTAGGCGTATTTGGTTCGTCATTTACATAATGTTGGGATTCTATAACTGGAAATTGATTTTGTGGGTAAAGAACCACTTCCAACCATATTGGAAATTCATAGAATTAGTTGAAGTTTGATGGAGGACAGTGATTAACTCTGAAAAGGATGGGAATAATGTGTACCTCATGCTCAACTTCTAAAGAAGGATAGTTAGTGATCAGTTTCTGAGCAAAAGTAAGGTTGCTTGGAAATCCATAACCTAGCACTGAGATTACTAGATAAGCTTTGATGGTCCAGAACATGTGATCCTGGGAGTTAAGAATTAGGGCTCTGTGATAGGACATCATTGGCAAGTAGGAGAATGACTAATTGTAGTTTACTTTCCTATATCCATCCCAGCCAACTGTAATAATCTCAACTTCATCATCCTCTTCTTCTTCCCGATCTTTATTTTCTTCATTTGAAACTTCCACCACATCAATCATCTTCTCATTTCTTCTCTGTTCTTCTTCCTTATCCACCTCCATAACTTCAACCTTCTCAATATCCACAGTTTAAGAGGCTAAGATCTTTTAAGGAAATGAGGGAGGTTCATGATCATCTCTTTGTAGCTCCTCCTCAGCTGTAGCCTTCTCTGACACAGGGACTTCACGAGGCTCCCTCTCAATGTGATCATTTATTTGTTTCAGTTCTTCAGGAAGCTTCCTCTCAGTTGGAGCACTTACTTGTTTAGGGGCTTCAAGAAGCTCCCCTTCAACAAGAGTTGTATTTTCTTCAATGACTTCGGGAAGATCCTTTTTGGCAACTATTTTTCTTTCTTCTTCCTTCAAAGCAGTTGTGAGATGGTGGATCCGTCTTCTTCTTCTTCTTCAGTCTACTGCTTGTTCTTCTTTATTTCCTTTAAAATTTTAGTGTCCGGACTCTCTTGGGGAACATCAGTGGTTGAGCCTTGAGGCTCTTCTATTATTTGATCATTTAATTTCCCGTTACCCTTACTTTTTCTGACCAAAGTTATGGGTTCCTCTTGATTGACTTCTTCTTCTTCTGCTTCCTTCATAACTGATATATTTCTAGGTAGACCAGATATCTTTACTTCACCAGTCCTTCCACTGGATTCAGAGATCATCCTCATGTCTTCTGCAGGGCATCTTTTCCAGTTTTAAAATAGCTACTGAGTCATTCTTCTGTTGGGGTTGATGGGTTCTCCTTCCTTGTCTCCAATTTTGTCACCCAAAGCAGATTGCAGGATTATGCTTATGTACCTCCCATAGAGCATTTTTCCGTAGCTCTTTATCTTCTTTGAGCTGAGCATCCACTTCCCGATCCAATCTATGAGCAAAGCCCCATAGTTGAGTTGAATTCTGAAACAGATTGTTGTCATGAGTTTCAGTTGGACCTCTTTCATAGAATTGTGGCCAGAACTTTTGCAGCATATGCATTTTCCAACAATGTCAGCCAAAAATTCATACTTCTGGGGAAACTCTTTCTTTTTGTAGCCCTTGACACTCTGAGACTTCGTGTGATGCATTTTCTTCAGACCTTCATGAAAGTCGATGGCACTAATAGATGAGAGTCCCTTTGATTTAAAACCTAGGGCTAGGTTTATATCTTCAGCTTTGAGTCTAATCTGCTACCCCTTGACCCGTGTAGTGATGATGTCGTCTTTAAAGACTCCATTGTTGCAGAATTCTTTCACCAGCTTAGGATAAATCCTTGTGCTGGTGCTCAGAGCTTCTTCAAGACCAGCTTTCTTCAGAAGAGTCGGAATCTTGTTGAACGGTGGGTCAACTTTCTTGAATTCGCCGAAGTAGAGTTGGTAACCAAATATAACGTTGGAAACAACCACTGATTGATGTGATTTTCTTGAACAGAGGTTGGTTGATTGTTTTGAAAGCTAGGGTTTCTTTTGAGAGAGAAAGAGAAGAATGAGCTTTTGAAATTCTGGGGTGAATTTTCAAAAAGCAATTTTAAACTATATTTCTAACTTTCCTCCTCACAATCTGCAGAGTGGGGCACGTGTCGAGTTCTGTGGGACTCCACGATTTTAAATACTATGGAAAATATTGATCTGCCCTTAGCTCCCCCTGAGCTAGTGTATCCTTTGGGAAGACTACGATCGCTGAGGCTGCTATACGATTGTTGAGTTCACTGCTGATCTTGCTCTACGATCATTGTCTGTCCTGGTCCTTGTGATGAACTCCGACATAGCATACCTTTCAGGATAAGGTAGCTCAGGAAGGGCCAACCTCTTAGACTAAAACTAAGGGTCAGGTTTGTCCCTGAGACGCTTATCAGAAGGGCTGCTTAGATTTTAACAGGAATGTTGTCATCACAGCGTGCTTCTCTTGTCATGTCGAGACTGTTCTACGATCGTGGTTTCTCTTAGTCATCTCTACGATTTTAACATAACCTTTTTATCTGCATGGTTAGCACCAACTAGAGCATAGAGTTTATGGTTGTAGATTTAGCATACCTAACTCACTTATCAATTTATTAAATCTGGATTCATCTAAAGGTTTTGTAAAGACATTAGCAAGTTGATTTTCAGCAAGGATGTATTGTAAAGATATAGCTCCATTTTAAACATGACCCCTAATAAAATGATATCTTATTTCTATATGCTTAGTCCTAGAATGCATGACAGGATTATGTGTTATTGCTATGACACTTGTGTTATCACAATGAACATGTATAGACTTTAAATCAAATCCATAGTCTGCTAGCTGGTTTTTCATCCATAAGATTTGAGCATAGCAGCTACCAACATCAATGTATTCAGCTTCTACTGTTGATGTAGATACTGAATTTTGTTTCTTGCTGAACCAGAACACAAGTCTGTTTCCTAGCAAGTGACAAGTGCCACTGGTACTTTTTCTATCGATCTTGCAACCTGCAAAATCAGCATCTTTATATCCTGTCAGTTCAAAGGAGGACTCCTTGGGATACCAAAGTCCCAAGTGAGGTATGCCTTTGAGATACCTAAAAATTCTCTTTACAACAGTTAAGTGTGATTCCTTAGGATTATCTTGAAATCTAGCACATATGCATGTTGCAAACATTATGTCTGGTCTACTGGTAGTTAAACATAGAAGAGAGTCTATCATACCTCTGTATTGAGTAATGTCAATAATTTTACCTTTCTCATCTTTGTCAAGCTTAGTTGCTAGAGCAATTGGCGTTTTCATGTGAGAGGCTGATTCCATGCCATACTTCTTAAATAAGTCTTTATTATACTTGGCTTGGTTAATGAAGATACCTTCATCAGTCTGCTTCACTTGTAGTCCAAGAAAGAAATTCAGCTCACCCATCATACTCATTTCGAACTTGCTCTACATAAGCTTGGCGAATCTCTTGCATAGATTTTCATCAGTAGAACAAAAGATAATATCATCTACATATATTTGAACTAGTAAGATTTTATTTTGTGCTTTCTAAGAAATAATGTGGTATCTACTCTTCCTCTAGTGAAATCATTTTCAATAAAAAAGTTAGTTAGTGTTTCATACTATGCTCTAGGTGCTTGTTTAAGTCCATATAAGGCTTTGTCTAATCTATAGACATAATTAGAAAGAGTTGGAATGATAAAACCTAGAGGTTGCTCCACATATACTTCTTCTTGAAGTTCACCATTCAGAAATGCACTCTTGGCATCCATTTGGAAAACTTTGA
Source organism: Panax notoginseng (assembly GCA_016801055.1). Lineage (NCBI taxonomy): Eukaryota > Viridiplantae > Streptophyta > Magnoliopsida > Apiales > Araliaceae > Panax > Panax notoginseng. The sequence continues at coordinate 119,819,070 of CM029022.1, forward strand.
ACTTTATGTGGGCAGCAAAAGCAAGGAATATCCTGATGACTTCTAATTTGGAAACATGTGCAAATGTCTCGTCGTAGTCGATGCCTTCTGTTGGTGTAAAATCTAATTACGCATAACACGTAAGTATACGTGGTCAACAAGTAATATAATGATAAAAAAGAATCGTTCCCACAGAGAATAACAAAAATTAATCCTAACAATTACCAGTTTCGTATTAACCCAATTTTATTAAACTGATGTTGAAATCAATGATTATAACTAATAAAAACTAGAAACTAAAAATATCAATCAATCAACACGACTTAAAAACCTTAATTTCAAGAAAATAATGCAGAATTAGGCTTTACAACTTCACTTTAAGTATTGTTCCAATTATCACATCTTATTCCAGTTTAACTCATTATCTTAGTTTATTAATCAAGAACACTCATGTAGAATTTACCATTTCTCAATGCACTAAAACCATATCAACTTAAATCCACAAATTAAATTGAATTAAGCCAAACACTCTAAATAACTAATTCACTATATCTCTATGTGAATTACAATTAAGAAGAGTTTAATTCCAAGTTGTTATCAGATTACATGCGATGCTAGGGATATCTCTATCCTAACATAAATCAAGATTCCATTCAATCACAGAATTCAAGAACACATGCTATTATAACTAGGTCTAGACTCATACATCATCTCTCGAATCCATATAATCTACATAAAATTGGTGATCAAGCAATTATAAGTTAAGCATAAATCACAATAGATAAAATGAATTAATAATTTATTAAACTTAAATCAAGGCATAATAATTGTCATTCAACATTAAAGATCCATTGCAAGCTTAAAAAGTAATTTAGTTCATACTTAATGAATTAAATATTGAATAAATAAAAGAAACCATCCTCTTGAATTACAAAAAACTGAAATTAAAGAAGAATAGTAATACACCACCCTTCTCGTCCTTCAAATTTGTAATCTTTGTAAAATCACCTCCTTTATTCGTTCCTCCAAGATTGCCTCTCCGTTCTTGCTCTCTAAGTGTATGCTCAATTGTTGGATATCTTTAGCACTTTTCCTTAGCATAAAATTAATTCACCTCAGCTGAATTCAATCTAATTCTAATCCATCTCAAAGTCATCCCATAGGAATTATAATAAAAATCAAACTCCTAAATAAACCCAACAAGTTGTTAAACATAGAATCCCAATTAACATGTAATAACCTCCTTGACACTCCTAATATAACCTTATTATATAAAGAAGTTGAAAGTAGTATGCACACAAGCCAATCATGTTTGATGATAAAGCATATACTTTATAACAATTTTATTCATTTATTAATAAAAAGTATTAATTTATTAAAGGCTTTTAATTATCTACATGATGCTGCTTTATAATATGTGATAAACCCATAGTTTTAAGCAATGCTTTTAGAATAATGATGATGATCATTCTAATGAGATCTAAATTCTTAGAAAGCTTAAACCTAAAATAGTTCCCAATCGTTGGATTACTAAATTGGGGATTAGTGAATCTGGATATATTGGTTCATACGTTGCTTGCTTATTGGATGAGGATGATTGATCTCATAATCATTTATGTGGAGACACTAAAGCAAGTATTTAGGTGCTTATTAGAGAATAAGTTCACTGAACGTGGCTCGCTAAGGAATACCTAATGGAGTTTTACTTGCCTGCAAATAGAAACTCCTGTAGTGATAGTAGTACAAATGATCCTTGGACTTGAGATCATCATTGTATCTTGTGTATGATGAGTTATACTTTAACTTATTTCTTAAGACCCTTAGGGTATATATTCCTTAAGACCCTTAGGGTATATCAAAGGGTATGTTTAGGTATAATAACTCGTATATGGAGATAATGTATGATCAATAAAGAATCTACCACTTCTAGTAAAAGAAGAGAAATGTCCTATGTGATTCGATAAATGACAATCCAGTAGTCCTTGGCTAAGGCAGAATGAAATTAGAAAGAAGTTTCTAATTTGCATTATTTGGAGTTGTGCATTTAAGAGTCGAAATACATATAATTAAATAAAATAATACTTGACAGTAATTCCATGTCTTATATTTAATTGGGACATTGTATGGTGGAAGGATTGAATTGTACAGTAATTATTTACTCAAAGGTTCTTTTATGATTAATGTTGAAATCTATAATATCTGAAAAGTCGTTAATCGCTAGGGAGACTTATTCCTATTGTAGAATAAATATTATTTATTTAAATAAATTAATTGTTTAATTTATTTATTTAAATAAAATTAGAATTGTTCTAATTGATTTATTCACAATCGGTTTAATATGGAGAACCTAAAGGGTCACACCATAAAAGGAAGAATAATTATTTAAGAAGTTAATGACATAATTATAATAATAAGTTAAATATATTTAATTTAATCTATGTTGATAGAATAAATTAAATAGCTTAATATTTATTATTTAATATTTTAGAAATATTAAATATAAATTAATAAGAGGAGTCTTATTATTATTATTACTATTATTATTATTTAATTCTTAAAGGAGTTTGAGAATTAATTAATAAAAGCACTCTCATATATTCCTAATAAGATTAGGAGGCTAATTAATTAAAAGAGTTTAATTAATTATTTCTAATAAGATTGGGAGCCTAATTAATTAAAATAAAACTCAATTCCTTAATTTTTAAGGAGGGTTGCCCACATCTATAAATAAGAGGAATCTTATTTTAGGTGAAGGGGGTTGACACTTTCACAATACATGTGAATACGTAATTTCAATAGTTGGGAGAGTACACTCTTTTCTACGAGAGAAAGAAAAATTAGGATTTTGTCAAATACCCATCTTCTTGAATCTTTCTTCTTCATTGGTGGATCACCTATAGAGGCCAAACACTTGGGTGTCTAACGTTGATCAAAGGAAGGAACCAAACCCGGTGGATTCAAGTTGAATGCGACAAAGATTTGGAGGTGAACTTGTACCTGAGGAAGCTCGAATCTTCAAGGGTATGATTCTTGTTCTTTATCTTTTTGTTTAATTAATAATTGTGCATAAAAGATGATCCGGGTATATGATTTATAAAATTTTAAAACTCTATTTTATCACATTTCTGCTTATTTTTGCAATTTGATTGCGTGTATGAATCTTAAAAACGTAACAGAAGTTTATTTTAAGATTAAAATAAACTTTTTATGCTAACTAATTAGAGTTGGAATTGGATTCCATAATAACTAATTGGAGTTGAAATTGGATTCCATGTTTTCTTAAATAAAGATGTTTATTTAGATATGAAATAAGATTTCATATTATTCAAAATAAAAGAGTTTATTTGTGAATATGAAAGAGAATCTGTATTTTCTTAAATAAAGGAGTTTATTTAGATATGAAATAAGATTTCATATTATTCAAAAATAAAAGAGTTTATTTGTAAATAGGAAAAAGAATATGTGTTTCCTTAAATAAAGGAGTTTATTTAGATATGAAATAAGATTTCATATTATTCAAAATGAAGGAGCTATTTTTTTATTTAGAATTGGATTCCATAATTAATTAAAATAAATGAGTTTATTTTGATTAAAGATTTTGATTAAAATAAAATAATTTATTTTATTCAAAATTGGATAAATTAAAATAAAAGGGATTTTATTTTGATTTAAATTTGGATTAAAAATAAATGAGTTTATTTTAATTCAAAAATAGATTTTATTTTAACTAAATTTGTCCATTAAATGATATCAATATATATTGAATATTTATTATTCTTGAGATGAATGTTATTTATTGATGCATATGGTGATGTGTATGATAATAAATAGGATTGATTATGGACTATTGACCAATATGATTGAATTTTATTTTAGTTGGATGTATGAATGTATGGATTTTATTAAATGGGGTCTGCGTACCTCGTTTTTTCTAATTTTTTTTAATATAAATTCTATCTTCCTCCTATGTACTTCCTCTTGACTGCTGATCAAGGTTTCTATTTATTTTAAATAGTTTTGTAATTGGAATAGTTAGAATTAATTTTGAAGAATTAGAGATCAAGGAACAAGGAGCGCTTGAAGACCCGTTTGTAATGGAGCCCGGGTTTAAATGTAATAGTTATATTTAAATATTAATTCTTGCACCCCTAGGGTTTGACCTTTTGGTTCACTTGGTGGCTCTAGTGAACCAAACTAGAATAAAAGTCCATAATCAATCCAAGTAGAATATAGTATTCTATATGTGCATGCTTATACTATATATATTATATATTATGCAAACATACTTCGCATGTTCATTAATATGACGCGTATTTATATATATATATATATATATATATATATATATATATATATATATATGTGTGTGTGTGTGTGTGTGTGTGTGCATGCGCGCTATGTGACGCCCCCAAAAATAGGTATACATCACCCATCTTGGGTCGTCAGATACATAGTACAAAATACAAATACAACTTACTAATACAACTGTCGTGTACAATATGACAAAACATAAACTGTGAGTTTGAATACAAATATTATTTTCTAGAGAGTATTCATACTCAAAAGGAGTCCTCATTACATTTATTAACACACCATTACATAGAATAGTGAGGACTACTAACTAATACTATCATTCGGACCATCACTCCGTTCCCCGACTTGCCCCAGCTACGTTCTCATTTCCTGAAGAGAACAGTGAAAGAAAGGGTGAGCTCAACTAGCCCAGTAAGAAATATTATTATGACTAAGATAATGCAGAATAAATTATCATTAGCCTTCAACAATGTTAAACTGATAAAATATAATAGACATCAAGTTTAACTGCAGCGGAACAAGCAATCCATTAAAAGAGTCAAGTAGAAAATAAACTTTACTATCTTTTATGATTTAAAAGATTTTCCAACACTGTGATCGCTGAGACTCAGCTTAATAAAATAATTCACATCATCGAATCACCCCTGCATTATGGCCAAGGATATTCGTATATTCATTAATGGTCATGATCATGCCAACAACTGTCCATCAACGCACTACGGGCCAATGAGGACTTTTACCACATCATTTGTAACATTACGGTCATGATTATACCGAATAATCCCTGGTCATAATCATACCAAGTCCATCTATGCACTGCAGGCCACAGATGACTTTCAACATTTTATAAACATGAGGATGATGACAATGATATAAGAATTCAATAAAACAAGTTCAAGAATTAATTTATCCAAGAATTAACAACGTCCAAATTGTCAACATGATATTGCTTTGTGGAGTAAAATTCAAGAATACTTAGAAGAATATTTTCATGAAAAGATACTGGATGAACCACAATTATCAAGGATATTCCACAAATTTCATGGAGTATAGAAGTCAAAACTTAACCAACTGAGTACAATAAAGAATGGAATAACAAAAGAAATCACCATGCATGCGATAGACCGCACAGACAGGTTATTCCAACAGAATAATAAATAATGGAACCAGGTCCGGCGTAAACGCACAGACAGGATATTCCGACAGAATAATAAATAATGGAACCAGGTCCGGCGTAAATGCACAGACAGGATATTCCGACAGAATAATAAATAATGGAACCAGGTCCGGCGTAAACGCACAGACAGGATATTCCGACAGAATAATAAATAATGGAACCAGGTCCGGTGTAAAACACACAGACAGGATGTTCCAACAGAATAATAACAAGACGGAACCAGGTCCGGTGTAAAACACACAGACAGGATGTTCCAACAGAATAATAGAAGAATGTCACCAAGTATAGGGTAGACCACGTATACAGGTTATTCCAACAGAATAATAAGAAATGGAATAACAACAGTTCTCTTCATGAATAAGAAAGAATAACACCCCTTTCCGTTTTAAAGACGAGCTGAAATAAGGAAGTAGTTAAGTAGCAGAATACTCTTCTTCTCTCTATCTATAGTTTCTCTCTATAGTTTCTCTCTCTAGAGTTCAGTGAATTCGTAAGAAATAATGAAGGAATGAGCTGCTATTTATAGAAAAATAGAATGCATAGTAACTAATCCATGAACGGTCCAGATTGATTACTTTAATCTGACGGTCCATATCTAAAGAAAAATCTTTTAAATAAAATATAATATATTCTATTTATAGAATAACTTTAATAAAGTATTCTGTTTTATATAAAAAGATGTTTCTGTTTTATTACGTTAATAATACGAATAAAACAAAACGTCATTATCGCTAAATAATTCATATTATTAACTGACAATAATTGAATCAAACTGAATGACTTCTCACATAAGCATTAATAATCAATACCGTATGCTACTATGCAACCACACATATTACTGTACTTTTACTACCGAGTAGTTCAACAGTAACAATTGAATATTATATAATAACTTGCGTACTTTACAAAATTTCGTTGTGGGGTCCACCAATGATTGTGTCGTTGTACGAATATTCCCTGTTAAAACGAATATTCCCCGACCAATCGAATATTATATAATAACTTGCGTACTTTACAAAATTTATAAATATTACCCACAACTATAACATTATATCAAATTAACTCCATAATATTCAAAAATGATATTTATAGAAAATTCATCTTTATTTATAAAAGTTGGGGTCTTACAACCTCCCCTTCTTATGAAATTTCGCCCTCGAAATTAGGGTACGTACCTGGTATGTCGAAGAGGTAAGGATACCTTGATTTCATTTCAGATTCTAGCTCCCAAGTCATTTCCTCAACATCGTGGTTTCTCCACAAAACTTTGACTTGAGGTATAACCTTGGAGCGTAGAATATGTTCCTTCTTATCCAAGATTTGAACAGGAACTTCTTCATACGTCAAATCTTCCGCTATTTCGTCCGGTTCTAACTCAATAATGTGGTTCGGGTCTTTCACATATTTGCGTAACATGGATATGTGAAAAATGTTATGAACACGAGACATACTTGGCGATAAAGCGAGTCTATAAGCCACAGTTCCTACTCGATCGAGGATTAAAAATGGACCGATGAATCGAGGATTGAGCTTTCCTCTCTTTCCAAATCTCGTAACTCCTTTCCATGGAGCAACACGTAAGAACACATGATCTCCTACATCAAATTCCACGTCCTTTCAATGAAGATCAGCATAACTCTTTTGTCGATCTTGTGAGGTTTTTATACATTGTCGGATCGTTTGAATATTTCTGTAGTCATACGTACCAACTCTGGTCCCAACAACGTTGCTTCACCCACCTCATCCCAGCATACTGGAGAACGACATTTTCTTCCATACAATGCTTCGAATGGAGCCATGCCAATACTTGCTTGATAACTGTTCTTGTAGGAAAACTCCACCAATGGTAAGAACTTGTCCCAACTTCCCTTGAAGTCAAAGACACAGAGTCTTCATAGATCTTCAAGAGTTTGAATAGTCCTCTCTGATTGTCCGTCCGTCTGAGGATGATATGCTAAACTAAATCGTAACTCCGTGCCCATAGCTTTTTGTAAACTAACCCAAAATCGTGAAGTGAATCTTGGGTCTCGGTCAGAAACTATGGATACTGGCATACCATGCAGTCTTACAATCTCGTTTATGTACATACGAGCAAGACGTTCAAGTGTATAAGTTTCTCGTATCGGTAAGAAATGAGCAGACTTGGTCAATCTATCAACAATGACCCAAATCGCATCAATACCTTGAGAAACCCTAGGAAGACCGGTAACGAAATCCATGGTAATGTGCTCCCACTTCCATTCTGGAATTTCAAGTGGTTGCAAAGGACCTTTTGGTACTTGATGCTCCGCTTTGACTCGTTGACAAGTTAGACACCTTGAGATAAACAACGCTATCTCTCTCTTCATATTGCTCCACCAAAATGTATGACAAAGATCATGATAAATTTTGGTACTTCCAGGATGGATTACAAACGGTGTGTTGTGCGCCTCCATCATGATTTCATACTTTAAATCAGGGTTGTTAGGAACACAAAGTCTGGAGTTGACTCGAAGTATTCCTTCTTCATCGATTCTTGCTTCCGGCATAGCACCTTCTTGCACTCTCTTCCTCATACGCATCAGCTCCAGGTCTGTAGCTTGAGCAGCTTTAACTTTATTGATTAAAGTCGGTTCTACTCGTATATTCGTCATCATCACATGGGTCCCTGGAGTCTTTAACTCTATCTCCATCCTTTGCAAATCACGCAAAATGGGTCTTTGTGTTGACAATATCGCACTCGTACTCGCATATGATCTTCTACTCAATGCGTCAGCTACCACGTTCGCTTTTCTAGGATGATATTGAATGGTATGATCATAATCTTTCAATAGTTCAAGCCAACGTCGTTGTCGCATGTTGAGTTCCTTTTGAGTGAAGATATATTTGAGGCTTTTATGATCCGTAAAGATCTCCACCTTCTCCCCATACAAGTAATGCCTCCAAATTTTAAGTGCAAAGACAACAGCTGCCAACTCTAGATCATGAGTAGGATAATTCCTCTCATATTTCTTGAGTTGTCTTGATGCATAGGCTATGACTTTTCCATGTTGCATGAGAACGCATCCCAACCCTTTGCTCGAAGCATCACTGTAGATGACAAATCCCTCCGAGCCAGATGGTATTGTTAGAACAGGTGCTGAAATGAGTAGAACCGGTATCAAATAAAGTATAGACTTCGTTAGAGTTTATGATAAGCTTACCCGTGATGACCTCATTCGGGTTCCTTGCTTTCTGGGAGTTCACAACAAACGCTCTCCCTTGCACAACCGGTTTTGACTTTTTTGGGACGGCCTTTGGTGCCTCCATCCCAGCTGAATTTGTCTTCGGTAAACGACAAAATCGGGCTAAATGACCTTCTCTTCCACAATTATAACATGCTTTGGACGGCATCGCGCAGTTTGGACTGATGTGCCCCTCCCCTCCGCATTTGAAACATATGATAGATGGTCGTTCTCCTTCCTTAACGACAGGTGCTGGTGCTGACGTCTTTCCATCATTGTTGAATCTCCTCTTCTTGAAATGCCCATTCTTATTATTTTGGCCCTGATTACCACCGAAGTGGTTACCATTTCTGGCCTGTTGATTCCCTCCACGCTTGTTGTCACCGCTTTGATGACTGCTTTCACTAGTATTATCATTTTGCCGGCTGCTCTCTTTTGGTTGCGTTGTCTCGTTATCGCGATCCACCAACTGAGGTCTATTTACAACATCTGAATACAAACACAATTTATGAGAAACAAGATGTTGACGTATCTCCGGCTTCAAACCTCTTAAAAACATCCGCGTCATTCTTTCTTCATTATCCACCAGGTGGGACGCAAACCGGGATAACTCCGCAAATTTTACCTCGTACTGCGACACGGTCATATTATTCTGCTCCAATTTGATGAACTCCACCTCTTTCATGTGACGAATACTCTCGGGAAAGTATTTGTCGTTAAACAGCTCTTGGAACTTCTCCCAAGACATCTTCAGTGCGGCAGGTTGAGTACGCTTTATCGATTCCCACCAGTAATCTGCCTCTCCTCGCAGCATAAAGGAGGCAAAGGGAACCTTTTGCTCCTCGGAGCAACCCAAGACATCAAATATCTTGGTGATCTGCTTTATCCATGTTTCAGCTACAAGTGGTTTGGGTTCTCCCTTAAACTCCGGTGGTCCCAGCTCCTTAAACTATTTAGCGGTGACCGCCTGAGAGTTTCCAGTATTTCCACCTACGTTGTGGACAGGAGCCGCTTTCACCTGTTGTTGCATGAATTGCATAAAACCTCTGAACATTCCATCATTCATCATCTGGTCAGTGTTGTTGTTTGCATGAGGATTGTCACCTTCCTGATGAACATTATCCTGATTATTGATATGTGGTGAATCAATAATCGTCTGTGCTCCATTGCTATTCTCAACATTCTCAGATGCCATTTTCAGATACTGCCACAAAATAAAAGTTAATTGATATGTCATATATTATCCTTATATTATGACCGACCAATTAAATACCATGCAAATAAACTTAGGTAGGTCATACTAGCGAAGGAATTCCCCGTCTCTCCCCTCCTAGTTCTATTCTCACATCTTAGCCAGGGATCATATCCCTAAGCTTTGATACCAACTGTGACGCCCCCAAAAATAGGTATACATCACCCATCTTGGGTCGTCAGATACATAGTACAAAATACAAATACAACTTACTAATACAACTGTCGTGTACAATACGACAAAACATAAACTGTGAGTTTGAATACAAATATTATCTTCTAGAGAGTATTCATACTCAAAAGGAGTCCTCATTACATTTATTAACACACCATTACATAGAATAGTGAGGACTACTAACTAATACTATCATTCGGACCATCACTCCGTTCCCCGACTTGCCCCAGCTACGTTCTCATTTCCTGAAGAGAACAGTGAAAGAAAGGGTGAGCTCAACTAGCCCAGTAAGAAATATTATTATGACTAAGATAATGCAGAATAAATTATCATTAGCCTTCAACAATGTTAAACTGATAAAATATAATAGACATCAAGTTTAACTGCAGCGGAACAAGCAATCCATTAAAAGAGTCAAGTAGAAAATAAACTCTACTATCTTTTATGATTTAAAAGATTTTCCAACACTGTGATCGCTGAGACTCAGCTTAATAAAATAATTCACATCATCGAATCACCCCTGCACTACGGCCAAGGATATTCGTATATTCATTAATGGTCATGATCATGCCAACAACTGTCCATCAACGCACTACGGGCCAATGAGGACTTTTACCACATCATTTGTAACATTACGGTCATGATTATACCGAATAATCCCTGGTCATAATCATACCAAGTCCATCTATGCACTACAGGCCACAGATGACTTTCAACATTTTATAAACATGAGGATGATGACAATGATATAAGAATTCAATAAAACAAGTTCAAGAATTAATTTATCCAAGAATTAACAACGTCCAAATTGTCAACATGATATTGCGTTGTGGAGTAAAATTCAAGAATACTTAGAAGAATATTTTCATAAAAAGATACTGGATGAACCGCAATTATCAAGGATATTCCACAAATTTCATGGAGTATAGAAGTCAAAACTTAACCAACTAAGTACAATAAAGAATGGAATAACAAAAGAAATCACCATGCATGCGATAGACCGCACAGACAGGTTATTCCAACAGAATAATAAATAATGGAACCAGGTCCGGCGTAAACGCACAGACAGGATATTCCGACAGAATAATAAATAATGGAACCAGGTCCGGCGTAAACGCATAGACAGGATATTCCGACAGAATAATAAATAATAGAACCAGGTCCGGCGTAAACGCACAGACAGGATATTCCGACAGAATAATAAATAATGGAACCAGGTCCGGTGTAAAACACACAGACAGGATGTTCCAACAGAATAATAACAAGACGGAACCAGGTCCGGTGTAAAACACACAGACATGATGTTCCAACAGAATAATAATAAAAATGGAACCAGGTTCGGTGTAAAACACACAGTGTGACGCCCCCAAAATTAGGTATACATCACCCATCTTGAGTCGTCAGATACATAGTACAGAATACAAATACAACTTACTAATATAACTGTCGTGTACAATACGACAAAACATAAACTGTGAGTTTGAATACAAATATTATCTTCTAGAGAGTATTCATACTCAAAAGGAGTTCTCATTACATTTATTAACACACCATTACATAGAATAGTGAGGACTACTAACTAATACTATCATTCGGACCATCACTCCGTTCCCCGACTTGCCCCATCTACGTTCTCATTTCCTGAAGAGAACAGTGAAAGAAAGGGTGAGCTCAACTAGCCTAGTAAGAAATATTATGACTAAGATAATGCAGAATAAATTATCATTAGCCTTCAACAATGTTAAACTGTTAAAATATAATAGACATCAAGTTTAACTACAGCGGAACAAGCAATCCATTAAAAGAGTCAAGTAGAAAATAAACTCTACTATCTTTTATGATTTAAAAGATTTTCCAACACTGTGATCGCCGAGACTCAGCTTAATAAAATAATTCACATCATCGAATCACCCCTGCACTACGACCAAGGATATTCGTATATTCATTAATGGTCATGATCATGCCAACAACTGTCCATTAACGCACTACGGGCCAATGAGGACTTTTACCACATCATTTGTAACATTACGGTCATGATTATACCGAATAATCCCTGGTCATAATCATACCAAGTCCATCTATGCACTAAAGGCCACAGATGACTTTCAACATTTTATAAACATGAGGATGATGACAATGATATAAGAATTCAATAAAACAAGTTCAAGAATTAATTTATCCAAGAATTAACAACGTCCAAATTGTCAACATGATATTGTTTTGTGGAGTAAAATTCAAGAATACTTAGAAGAATATTTTCATAAAAAGATACTGGATGAACCGCAATTATCAAGGATATTCCACAAATTTCATGGAGTATAGAAGTCAAAACTTAACCAATTGAGTACAATAAAGAATGGAATAACAAAAGAAATCACCATGCATGCGATAGACCGCACAGACAGGTTATTCCAACAAAATAATAAATAATGAAACCAGGTCCGGCGTAAACGCACAGACAGGATATTCCGATAGAATAATAAATAATGGAACCAGGTCCGGTGTAAAACACACAGACATGATATTCCGACAGAATAATAAATAATGGAACCAGGTCCGGTGTAAAACACACAGACATGATATTCCGACAGAATAATAAATAATGGAACCAGGTCTGGTGTAAAACACACAGACAAGATATTCCGACAGAATAATAAATAATGGAACCAGGTCCGGTGTAAAACACACAGACAGGATGTTCCAACAGAATAATAATAAAAATGGAACCAGGTCCGGTGTAAAACACACAGACAGGATGTTCCAACAGAATAATAGAAGAAAGTCACCAAGTATAGGGTAGACCACGTATACAGGTTATTCTAACAGAATAATAAGAAATGGAATAACAACAGTTCTCTTCATGAATAAGAAAGAATAACACCCCTTACCGTTTTAAAGACGAGCTGAAATAAGGAAGTAGTTAAGTAGCAGAATACTCTTCTTCTCTCTCTCTATAGTTTCTCTCTATAGTTTCCCTCTCTAGAGTTCAGTGAATTCGTAAGAAATAACGAAGGAATGAGCTGCTATTTATAGAAAAATAGAATGCATAGTAACTAATCCATGAACGGTCCAGATTGATTACTTTAATCTGACGGTCCATATTTAAAGAAAAATCTTTTAGATAAAATATAATATATTTTATTTATAGAATAACTTTAATAAAGTATTCTGTTTTATATAAAAAGATGTTTCTGTTTTATAACGTTAATAATACGAATAAAACAAAACGTCATTATCGCTAAATAATTCATATTATTAACTGACAATAATTGAATCAAACTGAGTGACTTCTCACATAAGCATTAATAATCAATACCGTGTGCTACTATGCAACCACACGTATTACTGTACTTTTACTACCGAGTAGTTCAACAGTAACAATGGTAAAATTTCTGCCGTTATTTTTAATAAAATATTTTTGTCGTTTTCTCAATCCGACAATAATTCCGTTGTGGGGTCCACCAATGATTGTGTCGTTGTACGAATATTCCCTGTTAAAACGAATATTCCCCGACCAATCGAATATTATATAACAACTTGCGTACTTTGCAAAATTTATAAATATTACCCACAACTATAACATTATATCAAATTAACTCCATAATTTTCAAAAACGATATATATAAAAAATTCATCTTTATTTATAAAAGTTGGGGTCTTACACGCTAAACAAGATGAGACAAATTAATAACAAAACCCTCAAATAAATTATATTAAGTTGTAACATTCAAAAATATTTGGAATATCGAACGTCGCCTTCTAGCATGGTAAAACAATAGAGTATTAAATATTTAATATGAGTTTGTTGTGCACACACAAGGTAAGTATTAAATATTTAAGATGTTGTTTCATCACATTTAATGCTTATAAATAGACTGAACAATACTGTTTTGTTGTGCACACACAAGGACAATATTTTTCTTTTGAATATATGGAGTGCTAGGTATGACTTAACTTAGATCATTTTAGTTCGGATATGCACACACTTGACCATTATGATCTAAGAGGCAAAATACAAGGAGTTTCATAGTTGATGTAATTGACAAGAGTTGTCTACCTATTTATTTATATATAGTTTATTGTGCACACACAAGGCTATATACATTTGAAATGAGATCTTTATTCTCACTAGTATATCTTTAATTAGATTTCACCGAACTATATAAATTGAGGGTAATATAGTTTGATAAAAATTGTGGGAGATACCAATTTAAAACAAGACCTAAATTATTTGTGTAATTAATAAAAGAATGTATGCTAAAATATTATTAAGAACAAATTCATTAACAGAATTTTACAATGTCTAAATTACTATCACTACGTAGCATATTAGATGTTAAATTAATCCGACCAAATTAAACGGATTGGTTAAGGAAATTGAGAATAGTTCTCATGGCTGAAAAGCTATCTTATGTCCTTACTATGCCTATCCCTGCAATGGTTGCAGACAATGCCTCTGAAGAAGAGATTGTTACTTTTAGAAAGTGGCAAGATGATGCACAGTTGGCTCAATGCATCATGCTCTCATCCATGAGTAACGAGCTTCAGCGTCAGCATGAAACTATGGATACTCCTACTATATTCCTGCACGTCAAGTAGTTGATGGTGAGGAAAGTATGGCTAATAGATATCAAATATCTAAAGAGCTCTTCTGATCTAGAATGACCAACGACACTACAGTACAGACACATGTCCTAAACATGATCAATTTGATTGAACAATTAGGACAACATTTTTTGTCATGGATGGAGAGTTGATCCAAGATTTGATCTTGCAGTTACTCCCGGACTCCTTTCATAATTGCCGTAAAATTTTCATATGAACAAGCTAGATACCAGCCTTGCTGATTTGCTTAACATGTTGAAAAATGTTGAGAGTCAATTTCCAACCATGAAAGACCAAGTCTTACTGGTAGGGGCCAAAGGATCTTCTGAAAAGAAGAACGATTCAAAGAAGGTAAATAGAAAGGCAAAAACAAAGGATAATAAAAACAAAAACTGATATGGATAGCAAAGGAGTTTACTTCCATTGCAATAAGTCTGGACACTGAAAAGAAACTGCAAGAAGCATCTTGCAGAGGCTAACCAGAAGTAGTGAAGTTTCGGCTATAAATATATAAAAAAAAAGAAAAAAAGGAGATAATTATTCAAAGAGTTTAATGTGTGTATTTGCTGAAATACAATTGCGAATTATATGAAAGGTTTAAAGAATTCATAAATGAAACAAATTGGCAAAGTATTAGGATTCTTTGATTGGATCAAGGAAGGAATACTTGTGCAATGTGTTTCTAGATCATCTCAAATGGTTTTCTCACAATGGATGCCTCCTTATACGTAATAATTGATTGATGTATCTGAAAGGAAAAATCGTACCTTGTTGGACATGGTGCGGTCCATAATAATTTTACCGACATTCCAGTATCCTTCTAGGTTAATGTCCTAGAAATGGCTGCATATCTACGAAAAGGTAACCTCAAAATCCGGCCACAAGACTCCACAAAAGTTATGGACATGAAGGATTCCTAATTTTAAGTAAGTTAAGATAAGGGGTTATCCAACTTATGTGAAAAAGTTTCAAAAGATAATCTTGGGATAAGATTTGACAAGTACAGATTTGCGAGACATCCTAAAGTAAGTTTAGGGTATATGTTCTATAATCCTACTTAGCAAAAGGTGTTTGTTACGAAACATGCTACCTTCTCAGATAAAGATGTTTATCATTGAAGGGGCTAGTGGGAGGATAATACATCTTGAAGTGTTCAAGAACCACAAAACACTATAAGTCAAATAAGAAAAACCTGTAGATAGACCTAATGTACCACAACCGAATCGTAAATTTGGAATAGTACCGAAGATACCTAGGAGGTATGGATTCATCATAGATGATGATGATGAGGTACACATCATAGAAGATGATGATCTAGTTACATACAATAAGGTAAAAGTTGTAGACACTCAGAGAAATGGATTGAAGCAAGCTTCTCAAAAATGGAACATTCGTTTTGATGAAACAATCAAAAGAGTTTGATTTTATCAAAAATAATAAAGAACCTAGTGTGTTCAAAAGGGTCAGTGGGAGCGTCGTGACATTTTTAGTACTATATATTGATATACTACGGATAAAGAATGACATACTAATGCTACAATCGGTAAAGATAAAGTTTTCTAAACATTCCTCCATGAATGATTTGGGAAGAGTATCTTAATTGGGGATACAAATCTATATAGATAGATTTAAAAGGATGCTCAACTTAACCCAAGGAACGTATATTCATTTGATGCTAAAGTCGTTTAGCATGGCAAACTCCACGAGATGTCTCATGTTGATGAGCCATGGAGTGTATCTCTCTTAATAGTCCCCATAGACTCCTGAAAAGAGAGATCGCATGAATGACAATCATGTATACAATGAAATATACGAGACCTGATGTTGATCGGTCATATTCTAGAGAAGATCACTGTAAGACAGTGAAAAACATCTTAAAGTACTTTACCGACACTAAGGATGTGATCATATTTATGGTGGGTCTGAATTAAAACTAGAGGGCTTAACAGACTCAAGTTTTTTCAAACAGACCAAGACGACAGAAAATCCACTTTAAGGTAAAGCGTTACCTTGAACGGTGGTGCAGTGAAATTGGAAAAGTTTCAAACAATAAAGAGTTGCTAGTTTAGTGATAAAGACAAGGGATATAGCTATAAATGAAGCTACAAGTTAATTGTTTGGATGAAAAGTTCATTACAGAACTAGAAATAATTTCTAAGTCTCATCTTGGATCTAAACATGTGTTGTGGCACTTTCATTTGATTATAGGAATTATTGAAAGATGGAAAATCACTATAGAGATAGTGGACTCTCAAGAACAACATTACATATCTATTAACTAAAGCTTATCCAACAGCAGGATAATCGTCACTTAGAGAAGAAGGGTATGAGATACCATAGCGATTGACTTTAGTGCAAGTGGGAGATTGAAAGTTGTATGCACACAAGCCAATCATGTTTGATGATAAAGCATATACTTTATAACAATCTTATTCATTTATTAATAAAAAGTATTAATTTATTAAAGGCTTTTAATTATCTACATGATGCTGCTTTATAATATGTGATAAACTTATAGTTTTAAGAAATTCTTTTAGAATAATGATGATGATCATTCTAATGAGATCTAACTTCTTAGAAAGCTTAAAACTAAAATAGTTCCCAATCGTTGGATTACTAAATTGGGGATTAGTGAATCTGGATATATTGATACATACGTTGCTTGCTCATTGGATGAGGATGATTGATCTCATAATCATTTGTGTGGAGACACTAAAGCAAGTATGTAGGTGCTTATTAGAGAATAAGTTCACTGAACGTGGCTCGCTAAGGAATACCTAATGGAGTTTTACTTGCTTGTCAATAGAAATTCCTATAGTGATAGTAGTACAAATGATCCTTAGACTTGAGATCATCATTGTATCTTGTGTATGATGAGTTATACTTAAACTTATTCCTTAAGACCCTTAGGGTATATCAAAGGGTATGCTTGGGGTATAATAACTCGTATATGGAGATAATGTATGATCAATAAAGAATCTACCACTTCTAGTAAAAGAAGAGAAATGTCCTATGTGATTCGATAAATGACAACCCAGTAGTCCTTGGCCAAGGCAGAATGAAATTAGAAAGGAGTTTCTAATTTGCATTATTTGGAGGTGTGCATTTAAGAGTCGAAATACATATAATTAAATAAAATAAGACTTGACAGTCATGTCTTATATTTAATTGGGACATTGTATGGTGGAAGGATTGAATTGTACGGTAATTATTTACTCAAAGGTTCTTTTATGATTAATGTTGAAATCTATATTATCTAGAAAGTCGTTAATCACTAGGGAGGTTTATCCCTATCGTAGAGTAAATATTATTTATTTAAATAAATTAATAGTTTAATTTATTTATTTAAATAAGATTAGAATTATTCTAATTGATTTATTCACAACCGGTTTAACATGGAGAACCTAAAGGGTCACACCATAAAAAGAAGAATAATTATTTAAGAAGTTAATGACATAATCGTAAAAATAAGTTAAATATATTTAATTTAATGTATGTTGATAGAATAAATTAAATAGCTTAATATTTATAATTTAATATTTTAGAAATATTAAATATAAATTAATAAGAGAAGTCTTATTATTATTATTATTTAATTTTTAAAGGAGTTTGAGAATTAATTAATAAAAGTACTCTTATATATTCCTAATATGATTAGGAGGCTAATTAATTAAAAGAGTTTAATTAATTATTCCTAATAAGATTGGGAGCCTAATTAATTAAATAAATTTAATTAATTAAAATAAAACTCAATTTCTTAATTGTTAAGGAGGGTTGCCCACATCTATAAATAAGAAGACTCTTATTTTGGGTGAAGGGGGTTGACACTTTCACAATACACGTGAATACGTAATTCTAATAGTTGGAAGAGTACACCCTTTTCTATGAGAGATAGAAAAACTAGGATTTTACCAAATACCCATCTTCTTGAATCTTTCTTCTTCGTTGGTGGATCACCTATAGAGGCCAAACACTTGGGTGGCTAACGTTGATTAAAGGAAGGAACCAAACCCGGTGGATTCAAGTTGAACGCAAAAAAGATTTGGAGGTGAACTTGTACCTGAGGAAGCTCGAATCTTCAAGGGTATGATTCTTGTTCTTTATCTTTTTGTTTAATTAATAATTGTGCATAAATGATGATCCGGGTATATGGTTTGTAAAATATTAAAACTCTATTTTATCATGTTTTCACTTATTTTTGCAATTTGATTACGTGTATGAATCTTACAAACCTAACAGAAGTTATATCTCCCAACACAACTAAACTTCCAACAGAGCAAAATAAAACAGTCCATGACCCGTCCGACCAGCGCGCCTCGTGCCGGGTTTTGTACTATAGTGGTGCGGCCCGCGCTATGTGATCAGAATGTTTCTCGTTTGCAGCGCGCCCCGCGCTGTTTTCTTTGTCATCATGGCGCGCCCCACGCCGGTCATGTAAAATGTCTAGATTGCTTGAGCTTTCTTCCAATGCCAGCCTTTTCATGTGCTCACTTAATATCTTGCAACAAGAGCAAAAACCCATCAAAAAGCAACACGAAATACTCAAAAACTAACAATATCACAAGCTAAATAAAGTTAAATCGTAGGTTAAAAACCTACTCATCACCTTCTTCTTAGGAATAACCTTTGGCCACTAGTTTTGCCTTGTTCCTTGTGATTACCCCATCTTCATCCATCTTATTTCTGAAGACCCATTTGGTGTCAATAACTGGGTGACTTCTTGGTCTTGGGACAAATCTACAAACTTTGCTTCTTTCAAACTGATTTAGTTCCTCGTGCCTGGCTTCTATCCAACTCGAGTCTTCCATAGCATCTTTTATCTTCTTGGGTTCGGTTGGGTATTTTCTAATTACGCACAACACGCAAGTATACGTGGTCAACAATTAATAAAGTGAAAGTAGAGTATCGTTCCCATGAGGAATTATTAATACAAATTACCAAATACTAACTCTTAACCAAACCAATTTTATTTAAACAATCAATTTAATGTTATAAATTAAATTATTTAACTAAACTAATTCTAATTACCACTAATTAAAAATCAGATTATAGATATTTAAGATCACAACTTTACTTATTGCTTCATTTAAGTTAACGCACTTCTCATCAATTATTTTCTATCTTGAATTGTTAATCAAGAACACTAAAGCAGATAAAACCACCTCTCGATGCATAATACCCATACTCACTTAAATCCACGGATGATAGAATTAAGCAAGACACCCTAATTAACTAATCCACTATATCTCTATGTGAATTACAATTAAAAAGGATTTAAAGCACAAGTTCTCTATAAGATTATATATGGCATAAAGGCATATCTCTATCCTAAGTACGAATCATGAATTCCATCTATGCAGAAATCACAAACACATGCTATCATGATCAGATCTAAATCTAAACTTCATCTCTCGAGTTCATATAGATTATCATGGAAATTGATGGCCAATCAATTAAACAATTAAGTCCAAATCACAATAAACAATCTTCATGATAGAACATAATAATAGATAGCGAAGCATATTATAATAAACTACATAATAAGATCCATTGTAATCTCAAACAAAGAATTAGTTCATTGAATTAAAACTAAGAATCCACACTTGAATACACATTAAAAGATAAGAATAAGATTAGAGTGAAGAATAAATTTCTTGTTAGCAAATCTCCATCTTCCTCAAGCTCCTGCTCTTGATCTTCAATGGTCTCTAAGTCACTTCATTCTCCAAAACTCATTAGAACTAGGGTTTTGGTCCTAATCTACTATAATCTAATCTAATGGAATCCTCTCTCTCTCTCTTAATCCCTGTGATTCTCCTCCTTTTATATGCCTCTTTATATGTCTTTAAGTCCTCTTGGAAGTCCTTGAGTCAATCCGCTTGAACCAATCCTTCTTGAACTTAAATTCTGGCAAAAAATGACTTTTCTGCGCGGACCACCGCCCCGGCGGGGTTTTTTTTTCACTAACTAGGCCTGCCCCGGCGGGCTATGCTACTGTTTTTCAGCTTGTACCCCCGCCCCAGCGAGGGTTTTGCTTAGTAAAAGCCCGCCCCGGCGGGGGTCCTTTTTCTACTGCAGTGTCCTCTGGTAAAATGGCCATAACGTTTGATTCGGGAGGAGTTACGAGGCCTGCCACCTATCAAATCAAAGATCTCGACGAGCTCTACAACGTTCATTCTTTGAGAATTGAGAAATAATGGACGGATGAAGGTCAAAATTAGATTGGAAGTGACTGCTATGCAAATAGCCACCCAAAATAGTGAAGTTCAACGTCTGTTGGTATAAAGGTCATAACTCTTGCATCCAAACTCTGATTGGAATGATTCAAGATGTTTCAAAAAGCCAAGAAGAAGCTCTACAATATAATCCAAGTTACAAGGCAAGAACATGAAATAAACACGAAAGCCCAAATGATGTTTAAATTGTTTTTCTTTACGATTTCATGCCAATTCTTTGCAATTTCATACCAATAGTCGCTCTCATAGCTCCCAAGCATATAATCTACAAAATGCATGAAAAGTAACTAAGAAACATGAGTTTAAGAAACTAATTTAAGTAACAGATACCAGATAAGTAGGTATAAAATCTATTTATCAAATATCCCCAAACTTAAACCTTTGCTTGTCCTCAAGCAAAAACACAAAACAACAATGCTATGCAATTCAACTAATCTACATGCCTACGAATCCAGCAGTAACGACAGAAACAAGTCTATTCATTCGGCCTTAGAGAAATCAAGTAAACATGATAATACATCATATCAAAACTCATCAGTAATTTCCTAATCAATTATCAAATCTTAGACGGTTATCACTAATATAGTGCGTGGGTTCTCAACAACAATGCTAACTGATGTAAAATCAAATTTAACACATAACAAGTCTCTTCGAAGGCATCATATAGTGTAAACTCAAGAAATCCACACATGAACTAGATCTGACTAAAATCAAACAATTACCAATATCGAGGGTCAACATAGGATACTTATGCTTTATTTTTCACCTACGGTGGCTTTTTGCTCTTATTTCCCATTTTATTCATTTTTTTTCTTTTGGTTTATATACACATAGTAATGAAATGTCTTATTCCTTTAGGCTTTTCAATGCTACCTTAATGAGCTTTCGACCAACGACTCCCATACCATTAAGACCTTAGGGCGCTAGGTGTAAAGACAATCCCCTCGGGCTTACTTACTCAAGTAACAAAGGCCACAAAATAAAACAAACACACCACAGTGTTTAGTCATATTTTTTTTATATAGCTTATATACCCCAAATATTCCCCCAAACTTAGGTTCTTGTCTAACTTTAGTCATCACTACTTATTCTTGTCATTCTTTCATTCAAACTAGCATTATCCTTTAGAGTCCCATTATGTATCAATTTAAACTCAATCAATCAACAAGTTATTTTTACTGTGCTATCCTTATTATACCAGTTTCAAACAGAAAAAGACTCAATTCATAACAAGAAATCACATCAAAGCTCTAATAGTCAGTACTATACTTGTCTACCAAATTCCAATCTCATCATTGGCCAAAACAAACTGCAAATATCAAACAGCTGGACTCATGTAAGATGTACTAAATGCTATATAAACATAGTAAACTAACTACTATTTTTGAAAATTTTTAAATTTTTAAATTTTTAAATTTTTTTTCTTCAAGAAACTGAATGCAAAGACTAAATGTAACTATACGAAATACAATATAAATAACTAACTATACGCAATACGACACTAAAATGCCCCCAAACTTAAACTAGTCATTGTCCTTAATAGCTGAAATAGAAAAAAGTAAAGAAGAGGACTTCCCTGAAGATATAG
The DNA here is from genome assembly GCA_016801055.1 of Panax notoginseng. Classification (NCBI taxonomy): domain Eukaryota; kingdom Viridiplantae; phylum Streptophyta; class Magnoliopsida; order Apiales; family Araliaceae; genus Panax; species Panax notoginseng. The sequence goes on from CM029022.1 coordinate 119,841,598, forward strand.
CAATCCTCCTCCTTGTCCACTAAGTTTGGAGAATAGGTTAGGCACACGGAACAAATTGGGCACCATACTTGAATTTGACTTGAATAACCTTTTCATAATCTTTTACATGTACATTGAACCTCTAATACCTGCAATGAAGAGAGACAAAATGGATTAGAATATCACTTTGGATTGGTAAGAGAACTTAATAAGCAAATTAATTCCTATTTACTAAATAAACTAGTAAAGTATATAAATATAAAAATTCCTGGGTTGCCACCCAGTTAGGGCTTGAATTACAGTCTTTCAGCCTGACTTTGTCTGGTCAATGCTATCCAATTCCTCTTTAATAGTTGAGGAACCCTCCATCCATTAGAAATAATGTAACTTTGAATAAGTTCCATAGAGTGATAACCATTGCATTAAAGTCACCTAGCATGCTTTGTTTAGATAAGATCACATTTAAGAACGTCCAACATCTAGGTGTTTTCTCCATTGTGTCTGCGAATAGATTCTGGCATTGAGGTTTTTCCAACACAACTGGTTCTTCATCTTTCTCATCCCACTCTTCGTACCATGGCTTCGAAGTTGTACTCGCTCTTACGTCACTAGGAGCTTTGCCGATGACATGACTACAAATCGGACAAGGTTTTTCAAATCTAACCGGATCCTTGAACTTTGGTGGAGAAGGCACTTGAGGCATAAATAACATCGACTTATCATCGTTGGTACCCACAGTTAGTTCTTCGCTGACCTTGTTTTCATTATCCTCCTTTGTCTCATTTTTTTCAATATCTTGTGGCTCATCCAGTTGTAGATTTGGCTCGAGCACTTCGTCAATCTCGGAATCCATGGCATAACACTAATTATATTGAGGACAGTTGTTCAAGGCTTTAAAGTTTTGATCTATCTTATTTTGAAGATTCTGAATTGACCACTCTCGATTAATCCTCCTCTCCTCATTTGATGCTACGAACTTGGAAAACAATTCCACCACCCCTGAATGATCTATCTCAGTTTCAGAATCCATGTGTTGAGGACCATGGGTTGAAGTGGTGATGAGTTATTCCATCTGGTGCTGAAAATTGTGGCTCAATATTTCTTGATTCATCATCCTCTCCTCTTAGTTTGCTATGATCTTTGACATGATTTCTTCTAACTTTGACTTTTCCTCTTGTGGCAATGGATGTGGATATGAGAATTCCGGTGTGTATGTTTGATTTGGAGCGTAGTATTGGTCTTGATCGTTATAGCTCCATGAAGAATACGGGTGATACCCCTAAACTTGATGATAATTAGCGTATACGTACTGGTTGAGGTAGTTACCGCCATACTGTACCGGCCCAAGACTGAAGGTGCATTGATTACTCAGGTGATTGCCAGCACAATAATTGCACGTAACTGTTATCCTTCGATTACGTTGGGCTGCAACTGCTACTAACCTCCTTGAAAGTATCTCTAGTTGTGCTGATAATGCAAAAATTCTATTGAGTTCACCAATCCCTGTGTCCCTTGGTTGAGTCATACTCGAATATGACCTTCGATAATTGCATCCATCCATGGTACCTGAAACGAGAAAAAAATATGAAGATAATAATAATTAAAAAATGTTTAAATTAAGACTAATTTGATTGAAGCTAATATTGGCAAAAAATATTAAACTAATTCCCCAGCAACGACGCCAAAAACATGTTGGGTATTTTCTAATTACGAACAACACACAAGTATATGTGGTCAACAAGTAATAAAGTGAAAGTAGAGTATCGTTCCCACGAGAAATTATTAATACAAATTACCAAATACAAACTCTTAATCAAACCAATTTTATTTAAAAAATCAATTTAATGTTATAAATTAAATTATTTAACTAAACTAATTCTAATTATCACTAATTAAAAATCAGATTATGGAGATTTAAGATTACAACTTCACTTATTGCTTCATTTAAGTTAATACACTTCTCATCAATTATTTTTTTATCCTAAATTGTTAATCAAGAACACTAAAGCAGATAAAACCACCTCTCGATGCATAATACCCATACTCACTTAAATCCACAGATGATAGAATTAATCAAGACACCCTAATTAACTATTCCAATATATCTCGATGTGAATTACAATTAAAAAGGATTTAAAGCACAAGTTCTCTATAAGATTACATATGGCGTAAAGGCATATCTCTATCCTAAATACGAATCATGAATTTCATCTATGCAGAAATCACAAACACATGCCATCATGATCATATCTAAATCTAAACTTTATTTCTTGAGTTCATATAGAATATCACGGTAATTGATGGCCAATCAATTAAACAATTAAGTCCAAATCACAATAAACAATCTTCACGATAGAACATAATAATAGATATCGAAACATATTACAATAAACTACATAATAAGATCCATAGTAATCTCAATCAAAGAATTAGTTCATTAAATTAAAACTAAGAATCCACACTTGAATACACATTAAAAGATAAGAATAAGATTAGAGTGAAGAATAAATTTCTTATTAGCAAATTTTCATCTTCCTCAAGCTCCTGCTCTTGATCTTCAATGGTCTCCAAGTCGCTTCATTCTCCGAAACTCATTAGAACTAGGGGTTTGGTCCTAATATACTATAATCTAATCTAATGAAATCCTGTCTCTCTCTCTCTCTCTCTAATCCATGTGATTCTCCTCCTTTTATATACCTCTTTATATGTCTTTAAGTCCTCTTGGAATTCCTTGAGTCAACCCGTTCGAACCAATCATTCTTGAACTCAAATTCTGGCAAAAAACAACTTTTTTGCGTGTACCCCAGCCTCGACGGGTTTTTTTTCACTAACTAGGCCCACCCCCGCGGGCTATGCTACTATTTTTCAGCTTGTACCCCCTCCCCGACGGGGGTTTTGCTTAGTAAAAGCCCGCCTCGGCGGGGGTCCTTTTTCTACTGCAGTGGCCTCTGGTAAAACGGGTATAACTTTTGATCCGAGAAAAGTTACGAGGCCTGTCACCTATCAAATCGAAGATCTTGACGAGCTCTACAACTTTCATTCTTTGAGAATGACGAAATAACGGACGGAGGAAAGTCAAAATTGGGTTGGAAGAGACTGCTATGCAAATGGCCACCAAAAACAGTGAAGTTCAACGTCCGTTGGTACAAAGGTCATACTCTTGCATCCGAACTCCGATTGGAATGATTCAAGATGTTCGGGAAAGCTAAGAAGAAGGTCTACAATATAATCCAAGTTTCAAGCCAAGAACATGAAATAAAAAAGAAAGCCCAAACGATGTCCGAATTACTTTTCTTTGCGATTTCATGCCAATTCTTTGTGATTTCATGCCATTAGTCGCTCACACAGCTCCCAAGCATATAAGCTACAAAATGAACATAAAATGCATGAAAAGCAACAAAGAAACATGAGTTTATTCAACTAATATAAGTAACAAATACTGGATAAGTAGGTATAAAATCTACTTATCAAATATCCCTAAACTTAAACCTTTGCTTGTCCTTAAGCAAAAACACAAAATAACAATGCTATGCAATGCAAGAAATCTACATGCTTACGAATCCAGCAGTAATGATAGAAACAAGTCTGTTCAACCGGCCTTAAAGAAATCAAGTAAACATGATAATACATCATATCAGAACTCATCAACAATTTTCCAATCAATCATTAAATCTTACACTGTTGTCACTAATATAGTGCGTGAGTGCTCAACAACAATGCTAACTGATGTAAAATCAAATTTATCACATAATAAGTCTCTTCGAAGGCAACATATAGTGTAAACTCAAGAAATCCACACATGAACTAGACCCGACTAAAATCAAATAATTACCAATATCGAGGGTCAACATGGGATACTTATGCTTTATTTTTCACCTACCGGGGCTTTTTGCTCTTATTTCCCATTTTATTCATTTTTTTCTTTTGGTTTATATACACATAGCTATGTAATGTCTTATTCCCTTAGGCTTTTCAATGCTACCTTAACGAGCTTTCGACCAACTACTCCCAGACCATTAAGACCTTAGGGCGCTAGGTGTAAAGACAATCCCCTTGGGCTTACTTACTCAAGTAACAAAGGCCACAAAACTAGACAAGCACGCCATGGTGTTTATTAATATTTTTTGTATATAGCTTATATACCCTAAATATTCTCCCAAACTTAGGTTCTTGTCTAACTTTAGCCATCACTACTTATTCTTGTCATTCTTTCATTCAAACTAGTATTATCCTTTAGAGTCCCATTATGTATCAATTTAAACTCAATCAATCAACAAGTTATTTTTACTGTGCTATCCTTATTATACCAGTTTCAAATAGAAAAAGACTCAATTCATAACAAGAAATCACATCAAAAGCTCTAATAGTCAGTACTATACTTGTCTACCTAATTCCAATCTCATCATTGGCCAAAACAAACTGTAAATATCAAACAGCTAGACTCATGCAAGATGTACTAAATGCTATATAAATATAGTAAACTAACTACTATTTTTAAAAATTTTCAAATTTTCAAATTTTCAAATTTTTTTCTTCAAGAAACTGAATGCAAAGACTAAATGTAACTATACGAACTACAATGTAAATAACTAACTATATGCAATACGATACTAAAATGCCTCCAAACTTAAACTAGACATTGTCCTCAATGGCTGAAATATAAAAAAGTAAAGCAGATGACTTACCTGAAAATATAGCAATCCTCCTCCTTGTCCGCTAAGTTTAGAGAATAGGTTAGGAACATGGAACAAATTGGGCACCATACTTGAGTTTGACTTAAATAACCTTTTCATAATCTTTTACCTGTTCATTAAACCTCTAATACCTACAATGAAGAGAGACAACATAGATTAGAATAGCACTTTGGATTGGTAAGAGAACTTAATAAGCAAAATAATTCCTATCTACTAAATAAACTAGTAAAGTATATAAATATAAAAATTCCTGGGTTGCCTCTCAGTTAGCGCTTGAATTACATTCTTTCATCCTGACTTTGTCTGGTCAATGCTATTCAATTCCTCTTCGATAGTTGAGGAACCCTCCATCCATCAGAAATAATGTAACTTTGTGTAAGTTCCCCAGAGTGATAACCATTGCATTAAAGTCACTTAGCATACTTTGTTTAGATAAGATCACATTTAAGAACGCCCAACATCTAGGCGTTTTCTCCATTGTGTCTGCGAATATATTCTGGCATTGAGGCTTTTCTAACACAACTGGTTCTTCATCTTGCTCATCCCACTCTTCGCACCATGGCTTCGAAGTTGTACTCGCTCTTACGTCACTAGGAGCTTTGCCGATGACATGACTACCAATCGGACAAGGTTTTTCAAATCTAATCGGATCCTTGAACTTTGGTGGAGAAGGCACTTGAGGCGTAAATAACATCGGCTTATCATCGTTGGACCTACAGTTAGTTCTTCGCTGACCTTATTTTCATTATCCTCCTTTGCCTCCTTTTTTTCAACATCTTGTGCCTCATCCAGTTGTAGATTTGGTTCGGGCAATTTGTCAATCTCGGAATCCCTGTCATAACACCAATTATATTGAGGACAGTTGTTCAAGGCTTTGAACATTTGATTTATCTTATTCTGAAGATTCTGAATTAATCGCTCTTGATTAATCCTCCTCTCCTCATTTGATGCTATGAACTTGGATAACAATTCCACCACCCCTGAATTATCTGCCTCAGTTTTGGAATCCATGTGTTGAGGACCATGGGTTGAAGTGGTGATAAGTTGTTCCATCTGGTGCTGAAAATTATGGCTCGATATTTCTTGACTCATCATCCTCTCCTCTTGGTTTGCTATGATCTTTGACATGAATTCTTCCAAATTTGACTTTTCTTCTCGTGGCAATGGACGTGGATATGAGAATTTCGGTGTGTATGTTGGATTTGGAGCGTAGTATTGTTCTTGATAGTTTTAGCTCCATGAAAAATCCGGGTGATACCCCTAAACTTGATGATAATTAGCATATGTGTACTAGTTGAGGTAGTTATCACCATACTGTACTGTCTCAAGACTGATGGTGCATTAATTACTCGGGTGATTGCCAATACAATAATTGCATGTAATTGCTATCCTTCAATTAGGTTGGGCGGCAACTGCATCTAACCTCCTCAAAAGTATCTCTAGTTGTGCTGATAATGTAGAAATTCTATTGAGTTCACCAATCTCTGTGTCCCTTGGTTGAGTCATACTCGAATATGGCCTTTAAAAATTGTATCCAGGCATGGTACCTGAAATGAGAGAAAAATATGAAGATAATAATAAAAAAATATTTAAATTAAGACTAATTTGATTGAAGCTAATATTGGCAAAAAATATTAAACTAATTCCCCAGAAACGACACCAAAAACTTATTGGGTATTTTGTAATTACGCACAACACGCAAGTATACGTGGTCAACAAGTAATAAAGTGAAAGTATAGTATCGTTCCCACGATGAATTATTAATACAAATTACTAAATACTAACTCTTAACCAAACTAATTTTATTTAAACAATCAATTTAATGTTATAAATTAAATTATTTAACTAAACTAATTCTAATTACCACTAATTAAAAATCAGATTATGGAGATTTAATATCACAACTTCACTTATTGCTTCATTTAAGTTAACACACTTCTCATCAATTATTTTCTATCCTGAATTGTTAATCAAGAACACTAAAACATATAAAACCACCTCTAGATGCATAATACCCATACTCACTTAAATCCACAAATGATAGGACTAAGCAAGACACTCTAAATAACTAATAAACTATATCCCTATATGAATTACAATTAAAAAGGATTTAAAGCATAAGTTCTCTATAAGATTACATATGGCGTAAATGCATATCTCTATCCTAAACACGAATCATGAATTCCATATATGCAGAAATCACAAACACATGCTATTATAATTAGATCTAAATCTAAACTTCATCTCTCGAGTTCATATAGATTATCACGATAATTGATGGCCAATCATTTAAACAATTCAGTCCAAATCACAATAGGCAATCTTCACGATAGAACATAATAATAGATAGCGAAACATATTACATTAAACTACACAATAAGATCCATTATACTCTCAAACAAAGAATTAGTTCATTGAATTAAAACTAAAAATCCACACTTGAATACACATTAAAAGATAAGAATAAGATTAGAGTGAAGAATAAATCTCTTGTTAGCAAATCTCCATCTTCCTCAAGCTCCTGCTCTTGATCTTCAATGGTCTCCAAGTCGCTTCATTCTCCAAAACTCATTAGAACTAGGGTTTTGATCCTAATCTACTATAATCTAATCTAATAGAATCCTCTCTCTCTCTCTCTCTCTCTCTCTCTAATCCCTATGATTCTCCTCCTTTTATAAGCCTCTTTATATGTCTTTAAGTCCTTTTGGACATCCTTGAGTCAATCTGCTCGAACCAATCCTTCTTGAACTCAAATTCTGGCAAAAAACGACTTTTCTACGCGTACCCCCGCCCCGGCGGGTTTTTTTCACTAACTAGGTTAGCCCCGCGCGGGCTATGCTACTGTTTTTCAGCTTGTACCCTCACCCCGTCGGGGGTTTTGCTTGGTAAAAGCCCGCCCCGACGGGGGTCCTTTTTCTGTTGCAGCGTCCTCTGGTAAAACGACCATAACTTTTGATTCGGAAAGAGTTACGAGGCCTTCCACCTATCAAATCGAAGATTGCGACGAGCTCTACAACTTTCATTCTTTGATAATTGAGAAATAACAGATGGATGAAGGTTGAAATTGGGTTGGAAGTAAATGCTATGCAAATGGCCATCCAAAACAATGAAGTTCAACGTCCGTTGGTACAAAGGTCATAACTCTTGCATCCGAACTCCGATTGGAATGATTCAAGATGTTCCGAAAAGCTAAGAAGAAGCTCTACAATATAGTCCAAGTTCTAAGCCTAGAACATGAAATAAACATGAAAGCCCAAACGATGTTCGAATTGTTTTTCTTTGCGATTTCATACCAATTCTTTACAATTTAATACCAGTAGTCCACACAGTTCCCAAATATATAATCTACAAAATAAGCACAAAATGCATGAAAAGTAACTAAGAAATATAAGTTAAGCAAATAATTCAAGTAACAGATATCAGATAAGTAGGTATAAAATCTACTTATCAGGTTCCATTTGGGACAGAAAGCTCAGATAGAAATTCTCATTCTCGATGGCAGATCTCATCTTGACCCTGGCATTTGGATCTCCAATGATCAACTCTTGAGCGTGATCTCTTACCCATCTGTTCCCTGTTGGAACATCAGTTCTGGTGCCTTCTTGTCTGAATTCTTCAAGATCAACCTCTATCTTTTGTTGCAGAAGTTCGTCATTTGGTGTAGCTCTCTCTACTATCTCTTCTTTAGGCTCAACAATTTCATCTGTTGGGGCTGCAATCATGGTGTTGAGCTCGACCACCTCGTTCATAGTGTCTGAGTCGTCGATCATAGTGTCTTAAGGCACTTATTGTCTAAGTCTGTTTCATTGAAGATGACATGAATCGAGACTTCAACACTTAGCTTCTTCTTGTTAAACACTCTATAAGCCTTACTGTCTGTGGCATATCCAAAAAAGATTCATTTGTCTGACTTGGGTTGGAACTTAATTAGATATTGTTTTCCATTATTGAGAATATAACATGCATAACCAAACACATGGAAGTAGCTGGCATTTAGCTTTCTTCCTCTCCATAGCTCGTAGGGAGTCTTCTTTAACATAGAGTGAACAAGAGACCTGTTCTGAGTGTAGCACGCAGTGTTGATAGGTTTTGCCCAGAAGTATTCAGGCAGATGAGCTGGTGCTAGTAGAGTCCTTCTAGATTCAATCAGCGTTTTGTTCTTTCTTTTAGCTACTCCATTTTGCTGTGGAGTTCGTGGAGCTGAGAAGTTGTGACTGATGCCATTGTTTGTATAAAATTGATCCATCTTAGAGAAGTCGAGTTCTCTACCATAATCACTCCTTATAGCCTTAATTTTCTCCCCTTTTTCGTTTATCACAAGCTTGAACATCTTGATGAGTTGAGAGCTTATTTCATCTTTAGAGTTTAGAAAGAACACCCATGTAAATCAGATGTAGTCATCCACTAAGACCAATGAGTATCTCTTCCCTCCAAGGCTTATAGTTGGAATTGGCCCAAAAAGATCCATATGGAGTAATCGTAGGGGCTTATCAATTGAGTTGATCGTTTTGCCTTTGAATGAACTCCTAGTTTGCTTTCCAAGTTAACAGGAATTGCATGGCTTTTCTTTGACGAAGCTGAGCTTGGGTAAACCTGCTACTAGATCTTTGGAGGCCAGTTTTGACATACTTTTAAAATTGAGATGAGATAATCTTCTATGCCGTAGCTAGCTCATTTCTTCATATGCTTTTGCAAGAAAGCATATTATCTCACTATAGTTTAGTTGAGCAAGATTAACAGTGTAGACGTTCCCTTCTTTTGTTCTAGTCAGCTTTATAGATGAGGTCTTTAGATCTCTATCTTGGCACTGATTGTTGAGGAAGGTAACTTGATGACCCTTATCGCAGAGTTAGCTTATGCTCAGAAGATTGTGCTTTAGTTCTTCCACATAGGCTACTTTACTGAAAGACACTGCACCATTTCCAGTTGAGCCATATCCTCTTATCTTGCCAGAGCCATTGTCTCCAAAGATGACTGTTGGACCCTCATTCTCCATGAAGTTAGACATGATGGCTTTGTTCCCAGTCATGTTCCTTGAGCATCCACTGTCCAGATACCAAGTTGTGATCGTGGAGCTTTGTTCTTGTGGTAAGATTAAACTCTCATTTTGGTACCCAGACTTGCATGGATCCTACCTTATTAGTACCATTAGGGACCCAAATCTGCTTGACTTTGAGTCTAATATGCAGAGGATTATTATAACATACTGCAGCCTTATGATCAATTTTATCACATACAAAAAATCTAACATGATGCATGCTTGTGTGTGCGTGTGTGTGGATTCTTTCTCCATTTGGACTTATGTGGATTTTTAGTAGTCTTTCCTTTAGACTGATTCTTCTTTTTTCATGTATCCTTGTGATTCATGATTTGTGAAGAGTGAAACTTAACTCTAATATTCCTACCTGGTTGATTCGTGGAGTTGATTTTACTCGACTCTACGATCCTTCGAGGTTTGAGAGTAGTGACTAAGTTACTCTTCTCTTTTTTGAACCCTAAGCCAACATGGGATCCGTTATGTCTTGGAACATGGATTGGATCAGAAGAGTAGGGATGGGCTAGATCTTCCTTATGTGAGGATTTCATAAATGTAATGCATTTATTGAAGTTTGCAACATTACTAATGTTAGTTTCCTTTAACTTTTCCACATATGGTTCTGAGGTGGATTCCCCAAAATCTAAACATGTTTTGTTAGATGCACTTCTCTGACTAGAGATCAGGGAGTCCATGGATGAAGAAGATCTATTCCACATTAAGATTATCTTTTCCAGTTCCTCAATCTTAGAGGTTAGATTTGACTTTCTTTGTGTGTTAAGTTCATTGGTTTGTCTTAAGAGTTAATTCTCTGCCTAAAATTTGGAGAGAGATGTAGTACTTAGTAGAGATGTCTCCAGTTTTTCTTAAACTTTCTCTTTCTCTTTTTGAAAAAGAGAATAATCTTTAGACAGAACTCTGAACCACTTCATGTATTGATGCAGATCAGATGTTATGCCATGTAGTGTAGTTCTTAAATCATCAATATCTACATCAGGAGATTTAAAGTCAAATACATCATCGATACTTACTTCATGATGGTCAGTGCTTTTCTTATCCTTTGCATTTTTGGCCATTAGACACAGATTTGCTACTTGAAGTTCTTCATCATCTCCAGACTCAGGAGTTATGTCGTTGTCTGAGTCACTCCATGATCCTTCGGCCACAAGACCTTTGTCTTTCTTCTGGAGCTTTTTGTTGCCTTTGAACTCCTTCTTTGGATTTGTTCTCCTCTTCAGCTCCTCTGAGAGGTTTGTTGCAGTTTGCACTAAAATAGTTAGGCTTCTTGCAGTTGTAGCATAGGTCGTTGATCTGCTCTTGGTTGTTGTTCTTGTTGAATCTCTTAGGTTTGCTACTTCTGCCTTTTCGCATGAACCTTTTGAGTCTTCTTACCAACATTGCAATATCCTCGTCATCATCTTCCTCAGAGTCAAAATCATTTTTAGCATGAGCTTTGGAGATGGTTTCTGTTACTTTGAGAGTAACTCCTTTGTCCTTCTTTCTTCCTTCAGATAGAGTCTCTGCTCGTTGAGTCAGCTCTAATTCGTAGGGAAAAAGGTTGCCATAGAATTGTTGAACTGCCATTTTATGGAGGTTCTTTGATTCTCTGATGGCAGTGGTTTTGGCATCCCACTTACTCGGTAGAGCCCTCATAAACTTTATGATAAGATCTTTGTTTGGATATATTTGCCAAAAGCTCGAAGAGAGTTAAGTAGCCCATTGAATCTTTCATAAGTGGAAGTGACATTTTTTCCTAGAACAGGGGCGAACATCTCATACAGTTGAGACAGAAGAGATTACTTATTTTCTGTTACTTGTTCTATTCATTCGTGCATAATGAGCAATGCTTCCAAGACTTCCTTGGCAGTTTTACTGTTGACCACATTCTCGAATAGATCATCTTCGAAAGACTGGAACAAAATGTTCTTAGCCTTTTTGTCTAGTTGGATTGCTTTCTTTTTCTTATCAGTCCATTCTGATTTGATCTTGATCTGAACTCTGTTTGGATCATCTTGAGTTGGTGCAAGCTTTGTTGGAACGTAGGGCCCATTTAGAATAGTTTCAAATAGTTCTTCATCTATTGAATCCATGTAGGCTTGTATGCGAACTTTCCAGTTGACAAATTTGTCCCTGTTGCACATTGGTGGCTTGCTGCCTCCTCCAGTCTTGGACTCGCTTATCAGTTGTGCCATTTGATCTACTCAAGCTTTGTCGGCTGATTGAGAGAACCTGCTTTGATACCAATTGTTAGTTCCTAGAGGCATAATAGTTATCTAGAAAGGGGGTTGAATAGATATTTTTAAATTTTCCTTTTTAAAATACTCGTCAGATTTGTTAATAAATTAACCACAGCGGAATATAAGATTTGTTTGTTCCTCTTCAAGATAAACCAAGTTAATAGGTGATAAGCAATTATGACAGATATAGCAGCTATAACAAGAATATAAAAGATATAGTATTTTTAAGTGGTTCAGAGCACTCAAGGCTCCTAGTCCACTCTTCTACTCCTCGAGTAGGAAATCCACTAAGGATATCTTTATAATCTTTGAATCACTTAGATTCCTTCAAGACCAGCAGTCTCGGAACTTCTTAGTTAACTTAGAACTCTTCAACTCCAGCAGACTTGGAATACACTTGATGAGAGTTGAGTTCTTGGGTAGTGCTGCTCAGTTGGTGTTAAGTATGTGTTCGAAAGAACTGGGTAGTTGAGCAAGCTTTCCTTTTAGATCATAGAGTTGACCGTTGAGTGTTCTTCAGCTTTTGTTGTGTACTTGCTTACTTGTTGCATATGTGTCTGATTTGTATATAAAGAAACCTTTGAAATCTGTCAGTTTGAAGGCGTCCGTTAAAGCATTAAATGCATCAGACATTTCTGAGCACCGATGGTGACTTCCTGGAAATATGTTGTTCAGTCATCTGACCCACTGGCACAGTAGACTGCTATCTCACCTAACACCTGAATAGATGTTTTCAGCAGGCATGCAGTCCTTTCCTTAGCTTCTTTAATAAGCTTCTTCGATATATACTAAGGATGAGTGTTGGATCATTGGAATTCCCAAAAGCCTCAACGTCTATAATTCATTCCTCATTTGTTGTATCTTATTCTTAAACAAATGGACAAGGCTAGTTGCTTCTGATGCTGACATGAGATACACTACGATAATGATCGTGGTGTCTTGTCATATTCGTGCTTAATTCAGTCTGATAGAGGAGAACACTACGATTTCTCTTAAGCACTGGTAGACTACAATATTTACTTACTTGTTTTGCAGACTCTACGCTTCCGAGAGCAAACTACGATTCTTGACTTGGCTCGGCAGGCGCTTGGACCAAATCAACTTAACCTTTTCTTCTATACATTCATTTACAGAATGATAAACATAAAACACAGATCAAACCTAACAATCTTTGATTTATCACTAAATTCATGTACATGTGTTCTTTAGAAGGACTTTACATATAAGCATGTTTATTTACTTTCAACATCAAATTTGAATATGCGATTCCCAACATATGCAATCAGCCGGGCAGAATGAATAAGACATGGCTATGTCATGTATAAAGAAATATCCACGGCGTCTAAAAGTACCAATCGGTCTCAAATGCGTCATGAACCAGACATACAAAAATACAACTCTGCCTCTAAAAAACTCAGTAGGGCGGGTACGACAAAGTGAAGCTAAAATGAAAGTCTCTGCCAAAATCATAGGAAGGATGGTGTGATCCTCTCTCAGGGTACTGACTGTAGTAACTAAGCTAATATCCAGATGATCCATGTATAAAGACATATATAAATATGCTACAATGCATATCAAGAAAGCGTCCACCTGGGTAACCCGCTAAACATCCTCAGAAATGGTAAAATCCTCAAGATGCGCTAAATAGCTATTTGGAGACCAAAACAGTCGATCAAGAAGTCCATAGACATTACATGTTCAGATGTGATCTCGTCCAATACGATTATGCGTCTCATACTTGTCATGGTCATAAACTGTCGATGCAACTGACTGATAGCTACTCTAGCACAGGGTATATCCAAAGGAAAATCGATGATACACTCGTACTCTTCCAAAGTCGGAGTCAGATCATGTGTCCCAAACCTGAAAACCTATTTCTCAGGAATCTTGCAGGATATCATGCCCTCTGTAAGCCCTCAGGGACCTGGAATGACAGGAAGGACATAGAGTGTCTCAACATGCGACCTGTGGCTATGCGATCCAAATCAAGGAAGCTGTCATACCAAGACCTCAAAGGCTATCATTGTGGGTGGACTGTGATCAATACGGGTAATGGAAGATGAAGACATCTGTAAAACCGTATCACAACGACCATACAGGGGTCAATTTTAACTCATCAAAATAAATGTAAATTCATGACATATAATGCATGCATCATGATAAATGACAATATAATAAGTGCAGTAAATGAAAAGCATTATAAATACATCTCTATAAAACTGCATACATCCTGAATACATTATATATGTTCTAAGAATAAAAATAAAAAAGTATAGGGAGATAGGGCATAGTCGCCCAAGGACTAACAAAATCCTACATGAAGAAATCCCTAAAATCTACATGTCCAAACCAAGTAACCCGATCCAACTCCTCCTGAGTCACAGTATCTCTATTAGAGGGCACATTAGGATGGTACAAAGAGGGATCTACTCCAGTGAAGTCATCAACCTATGGCCCTACAGAAGGACCAGCACCTGAGCTAGATGGATCAAAAATATCTTCCTCTGTTGGATCTTTGCCTAAATGGCAAATGAAGAGATGCGCCCTGTCCAAACACTGAATCAAATTTTCTATCTGATCCAAATGGGTAGGCTATCGAGCACAACCTATCCAATCTATCATCATCATAGAGCCAAGCACAATGTCCACTAGGAACTGGGTAGCACGAGTCTAAGCCCTAATAGTGCGGGGAGCCCACCATCGATAAAAAGTGTCTTGAGAGCAATAACCATCATCCAACATGAAACCATCAAAGCCCATCAAGGGAATATCCATAACGGGATGGGACAAAGACCAGTGTCGTCAAGTAGGAGGAAGATATGGAATGCGAATCTCCCCTGTGATGCATCTAATAGCTCGCTCCCCCAAATAGAGCTCTTGGCCTCCCTCAGTTAATAAGGGATTTCGATGGGCCGACAAGGCATACTCCAATCCTGTCGGGAAGTCATCTATAAAACCTACTATCAGATGGTCAGGGGTGTAAGGAATCCGCATAATGACATCTACAGTCAGTTGCTCCAGCGGTAAACGATAGTGTGTAAAGCCCTCAGCCACAGGGATCTCAGCCAGGGTAGAATGGTGCCATTCGCGTCCCCTCAAATATGTGTCCAAGCCTAAGGTGGTAACTAGCCAAAGGTAAGGAAGCCTCTCATATGCCCAGAACTGAAAAGGCATTAATAAACTACATCAAACCATATATCAAAAACACCCGAAGGTGGGAAATGGAAAACTAATTAAAACTACTCACTAGCAGAAATGGGTAGAAGCCTAACCAAGCCTTTGTGATTCTCTCAAAGAATAGATGCATCCCACGGAGGAAATAGGCAAAGGTAAAGGATCCCTAATAAAAATCTCTAATGCGAGCTACATCGCGAAGAGCACCAATCAATGCACACGAGACAATCAAGGAAATACCTGCAATGAAGTGGCCTATGATGATCGTTAGAAATAGACGTCGCAGAATGCAATCTCTCTCCACTTGATTAGCAGAAGGAGGCTCTGATAAAGCTCCGCTAGAACCATCAATGCTCAAAAGACCGGAATGGATGGCCCAACCCTTGAGGGCCAAAGAAGGTACCCACAATAAAGATCTAACGGCAGCTGGGGAAATATCCGTCATCAGGGGCACCGTCTCAACCTGTAAACTCCAAACTAGTGATGAATTCCAAATCCTTCAGCATTATCACCACCTTGCAATTTAGTAAATGGAGTGGCTGAGTTTGATGAAACCATCACTCTAATAAAGCTCTCAGATAACCCCATGGATAATGTAGCCTCCTTTTAGTTATAATAAAAGGACTCTAACTCATGCAAGCATACATGGGTCAATAAGTAGTACAGAGTAAGAAAAGTATCGATCCACGGAGAAAGGTTTTAAATTAAATGATTATGCATCAACTGTATCACTATTCATATATGCTTAAACGAATGCTATAATTTTGAATGAATCTAAACTCACTTAACGAATAAAAGAAGAATAATAGAATAATAAATCAAAATGGAAATAATGGGATTCTAACTTCAATTCATATTTCATCTAAATAATACCATCATGCAAGATTATACATGTATCATGAAAAATTAGCCAAGAGCACGAAAACTAGACATAACCATTTTTCAATGCATTATGACCTACTTACATAACCTCTACGTGCAATAGAAATCATGTAATCATTAATAAAACCAAAATCACTATATTTCTATGTGACTTTGCAGCAATATTGAATTGAAGCGTAAGCTCTTATATAACTACACATGGTGAAACAATATATTTCTATCTGGTTCATGAAATATAAAGCTAAAAAATTCAGCCTCATAAACGCATGCTATCATGATTACAACCATACTCACATGTCATTTTTCAATTCCATATAAGTACATAAAATGAATGATGATCAAACATTCATGCAATCCAATCAATCATAATAGAAATTCCATGACAACCACACAATCAAGCAATCAGACCATTCATATTAGACTACATACCAATTTCCGTTAGAATCCCATAATGGAATTTAGTTCATCTCTGAACCAAAAGCGATTATGGGATTATAGCAACACATGAAAAATAAATAAAACAATTGAGATAGAAAGTAGAATCGATCAAACCCAATTGCAGATTATAATCCAAAAGTGTTGTTTAAATCTCCAATATTATCTAGCAAAATAAAAGTAGTTCTTATTCAATGAATCAATCCAAAAAAAGATGAAGAAAATATTCAATGTATGCTCAACCCTCTGTTTAATTGTGTTCAACGATTCGAACCCTAGTTCTCTAATATGAAAAACTGATAAAAACAATCATGATACGCGTCTGGTACCAACCAGAGTAGTTTATGTTGACTAAAACACTTCAAATTTCAAAATTAAAATAAAGTTAAACAATAGCAGTCGATAACGCGCGCGATCCCAATACATAATAGGCGAGGGTGCGCGTGTAAGGAAATTTAGCTTCTGCCGGTCAATGGAGCGGGTGCACGAGTTTCAGCTTATGCAGCCGCGCGGCTTCTATGCTCTACATCTTAAGTTCTGCTGCTGTTGCTTCCTTGTCATGCTGTTCTTGTTCCTTTGACATGCTGCTATTGCTTCGTTGCCCATCAATGCTCAGTTCCTTTTCGCCATTCGTTCCTTGTGTCATGCTTCCATTAGTTTCGTGCCACCTACCAATGCCGAACTATGCCATTTCCTACATTTTCACACCAAAGGAGTTCTACTTATAAGTAATGCAAAATAAAACAAAATGCCACTAAAAATATACTATAATGTACTTGAGATAGGCATAGTTCTCGTGAATTAATATCCAATAAATAGGTATAAAACCTACTTATCAGATAACATCGGGGTGCAATCGAAAAGAAAGCCTTAAACCCCCATGAATATACAATGGCCTGGTACTCAGGATGAAGGCTCCTGTACAAAGAATGAATGCTAAACAAGTTCTCCCTGGGTTGAATAAATTTGGGAACAATCAAGGCTCAACCATTGCCAAAAATGGGAGAGGAAACAAGTCAAGAGATTGAAAATTTCTAGTACCTCATTAGCATGGAGATGGACTGATGGATGGCGGCTCAAATCGCCTAGAAGATCGGGAACCACCACATATATGCCAGGAAGATCCTGGCGGGAGGTAAAAGAAGAGGAAGCTGAATCTGTAATAAGAAAATCCTCCTCCTCATCAATAGCATCCGTCCTATCAACCCTAATAGGATGAATCACAGACTCAGTCAACCGACGCGCCTGTCGGGCCGGTCTAGGCAAGGGAACGTTCGAAGCCGCCCTCCTAACACCAGAAGAAACTCTACGAGAGGAAGAACTACTAGGCCTGTCAGAATCCATGTCTGAAAATAAAAAACTCCAAATCACCTCAGAAAACGTGAGGTATATTTTATTTATGGTCAATCTAATTGAGCATGTGCGTGCATTTAGGACATTAGATTCCTGAAGATTAAATCTAGATCATCATATCATGCCTGGCATAATCATGTCAACTCTTGTTATTTTAACATGCATCCCCTATAGAGTTAAACATGCATGCGCATTAAAATGCCCAGACTCGTTAAAAAATTTCGTCAGAGTCTCATTTGAAAAAGGAACTATCCACATGCACATAGGCATGACTAGGTGGCCATTCAGTAGCACACCAACCCAAATCATGAACATTTCATATATTAAACATTAAACTGAGCCCAATGGTAGCTAAATTGCCATAGGCATTTGAAAAAATATTTCATGCTCATTTGTCCTAAAATAGGATAGCTACAATAGCCAAAATGGGTGTAAATTGAATTTTGAAAAAATGATTTTTTTTTCACATCATAATATTCAGCATGGTAAAACACAAGCATTTACTAGGCTCGTTCAATTTTATCAAGTCATATAAGCATACATATTTGCTATATTGTGTTTAAACTTACTAAGCATGAAATATATCGTTCTAACAGTCAAAACTTGAAAAGAAAGGATGTAAACGTTACTTGAAGTGTGCAGAACATTTGTACGATGATGGATTTCAAAAAAAGCAGCCCGAACTTAGTAGATATGAGTGAGAAAATTTAAATTTTTTAGAGGGAATCAAGTTAAAAGTAACTTGTGAATGGGCCATGGGGTATAAAACCACCTGCGACCTTCTGCGGGTATACCTGCAGAAGTTTAGGGTGGGCCCTACCCACTTTGGTTTGATCCAATTTGAGATTCAGAAGGTCTTTCAGAAGCCAAAAAGTCAAATCAGAAAAAAGGTTCTACGCGATTGAGCGAAAAGCACCTGAAATCTCGAAAAACTTCGAAAATATGAAATTCTCAGTTAAGCCATTGGTATCATCTCAATGAAGCATCAGAGAAATCTAGTGAGGATAAATTTTAAAAACTACCTTCATTAGAAGGAATGATGATGGAATCTATTATAAAAGAAATACCTTGCAGGGCATTGGGAAGGATCCGATGATGTAAGTCGTTCAAAACTATTTCAACAAAGATATCGGTTTGTTTGATATTGTAAATCGTTGGCATCAATCCAGTGTAGCATCTGGAAGTATCCGATGATTTAAGCCGTTGAGCACTACTTCAGCGAAGATATTGGGTTGTCTGATATTGTAAACCATTGGCATTAATCTAGCGTAGCATTTGGAAGGATCTGATGATTTAAGCTGTTGAACACTACTTCAGCGAAGATATTGGGATGTCGTATATTGTAAACCGTTGGCATCAACTGAGCGTAGCATCGGGGAAGGGTCCGATGATGTAAGACATTGAAAACTACTTCAGCAAAGATATCAATATGTCTGATATTGTAAACTGTTGGCCTCAACCCAGCGTAGCATCGAGGAAGGGTCTGATGATGTAAGTCGTTGAAAACTACTTCAATGAAGATATCAGGTTGTCTAATATTGTAAACTGTTGGCATCAATCCATGGAGATAATAACCTTTGTAAACTATGATGTCGGTAGGCATCGAGATAATTCGGTGATGACAACCATTGATACTCGATCCCCAGCAGAGATATCAAGAATGTTTAATGAAACTGTAAGCCATTGAAAACTACTTCAGTGAAGACATCTAGATAGTTGATATTGTAAACCATTGGTGACAGCCCCAGCGTAGCATCAACATCAACCCAATGTAAAACCTTAAAAACTACTGTTCGGGTAGGT
Organism: Panax notoginseng; assembly: GCA_016801055.1. Lineage (NCBI taxonomy): Eukaryota > Viridiplantae > Streptophyta > Magnoliopsida > Apiales > Araliaceae > Panax > Panax notoginseng. Next base: position 119,861,190 of record CM029022.1, read on the forward strand.
ATCGGCATCAACCCGATGAGGCATCATTGTAAACTACTAGCAGGGTAGACATCATTGTAAACTATCAGTATAGACATCGGGAAGGTCCAGTGATTTCAGAACATCATCCCCAACAGAGATGTAGAAAACATCTCAGTAAAATAAACATCGGCAACACCGATGAAAATCAAAACCGTTGGAGTCAACACCAGCGTAAGCATCAGCAGCACTGATGGAAAGTCAACCATTGGAGACGGCCCCAACATAGGCATAACATCATTGCATCTGCATTACATCATATCATTTCATTTCATTTGTATTGCATCATTACATTTCATTTGCATTGTATCATTACGTCTTGTCAGGTTTCAAGAGTCTAGTAATCTTTATCTTGTTCATTCCGTTACATTACATAAATATGATAAAGAGGGGCATCTATAGAGACTCAAAATTTTGTTTGTCTATTACTAACCAATGTAGGAAGGGCAAAAATGTCTTTTCCCACTCTGGAGATAACCCTGGAGTTTCACATATTCATTTTGGAGACAACCCCAGAGTTACTATATAAAATAAAATCCAAAAAAAATCCCCAGGGGATATTATATCAACTTCGGAGATAACCCAGAGGAAGAATAAAATCGTCTGCAATCAAACCTCGGAGACAACCCCAAGAGATAGCCAAAAGCCCCATCAACCCTGGAGACAACCTCGGGAGGGCAAAAAGGTTATTTTGACAAGTGAACATCAACAACCATAATATAGCTACAAATAGGGCCACAAAAAGCCATTGCAGCACTTTCGAGCACAAACTATGCAAAATAGCTCAACGAATTTCCTGCGTAGACCTGAAGATGCCAGTTTGGTCATGGACCCATATTTCTAAATTCGAAAAATGGAAAGCCCTATGTTATTACTAGCTCTCGGAAAGAGCTTTCCAGAATGGTATGGCACATCTCTATAGGATTCCCGAATTGCAAGTTACAGACGTTTCAACAAATTTTGCATCGATCGAGGTGCATGGACTTCGAGGCTGCGGGGCCCACTGGCCATTTTCATAGGTGTACCTGCGAAAGCCACAGGTCTACCTACGGAAGCTTGGGCCTTTAAATATCAGCTCCATCAACTCATTTTTAAGAGATTTTAGAGAGAAAGAAGGGCCAAAAGAGAGAAAATCTGAACCTTATAATGTCAAACAGCTCATATCTTGCTTCTAAACCTGTAAATATCACTTGTAAACCCTGATATACATATATACTACTACATATCAAGTTTTAATCGGTGAAAATCGAGTTTAAAGGCACCAAAAACCGTTCGATATCCTATCTCGTGTAAGGCTGTAAGATCTCTTTAGATCTGTGTCTTTTTCTTGCTTTAATATATATATATATATATATATATATATATATATATATATATATATATATATATATATATATTGCTTAGTTGTGTCTGGATAGCAGTTTTAACAGTTCATTTTGTGTAAATAGTCAATATTTGAGATGTATTGACTAGATCTAGCCCGATCTAACTTTTATCTGGTTCAAAAGCTGTAAAACTTGAACCATTGAGCTAGAATAGCTAAGATCTAGTTTATTTTCTGCTTTGTAAATATTAAGCAATTACATGACCCTAGATCTGTATCTACAGAAAACTGGAAGCTTAGCTACGTGCATGCATGAATTTAACTGATGAATCCTTTGTTTTGCGACGTCTAGAAGTAAATATGCATTTTATTTCAATATATTCATTGTGCAAGCTTTGAAATGATGTCATGTGAGCCTAGGAGCCACAGGGTCTATGATTCAATCAATGGATCTAGATCCGGTTCCAATGATGGACTTGTTTAAGATGTACAGTCAGCTTGCAATCCAGTGTACATGTAACTACGGGGCCTTAACCGATTATCCAGATTTAAGGCCTTAAATAGTGAAAATTATGCATGTGGTGTTCGGGCTTACTTTAATAGCTTACATGCCTCATAAGAAGTCTGACCCTTGTAAATAGTTCATATTTAGCCTCGTAGCTGCTTCGTATCTTGAGAAATAAAATTAAATCAAGCCGAATAAAGAATAAAATGGAAGTATCAAAGGCCTCAATTCCTATGTGAGCGAAAGGGTTTGAAAATAGCTTTTCAAAACTTCACTTTCATATGCCTATTTTAGGTGCAAAAGAGGCATAGTACTACTTCCAAATAAAGCACAAAACATCTTTTCAAATTAAAAGCTTTCAACACACACACACACAGAAAGACACAATGCATAGGGAATGAAAAAGTAAACGTAATCGTGTTTCACGGAAGTTCGGGGGTGCCTAACACCTTCCCCTTACTTAAGAAAGCCCTTGAACTCTATGAATCTCGAGTTTCAGACCAATTAAATTGAGTCATATATTGGGCTATATTGTGAAAACCTTTCAAAATTCGGTTGAATTGGTACAACTATTTGAACTCATACCAACTGGCGACTTTGTTTAATTCTGCCTAATCATTAAAATTAAAATTTTCAAATCATCGACATTGTATGTCAGTCTTTTCTAAAAATCTCAACCTTTAAAGTAAGATTAAATCAAATATAGAACACATAAAGGGTAAAGAAATAGAAAAGATAAAAAAGGAAAAAATTCCCGGCGTCGACAAGTTTAGAATACACATATTCATGGAAGAATTGGTTCTTTTAACATATCATATACCTTCATATGAACAGAATCAAATGAAGCAACAACTTGCATAACATTGAGTATAGACAAGAGTTAGAAAACTTGCCTTAAGCGGTCTTTAACTTTTGACATTAATTGTCCTTTTGGAAGTCCTACATATTTAGTACACATAAACATACCCATTAGACACGTATAAATTTTACTTGTTGACATCATGTTTTTCCCTTTTCTATTGTTTGTTTACTACCTTTTATGTGATCTATGTTGATTTATCTTGCAAAGATGTAATTTTAGAAAAGACCGACATAAATGTCAATGATTTGAAAAGTTTGATTTTAATGCGATTGGGCCGAATTATACAGAGCCGCCAATTGATATGAGTTTAAATGGATGTATCAACTCATCCGAGTTTTGTAAGTTTTCACAATATGACCAAATATGTGATTCCATTTAATTGGTCTGGAACTCGAGATTCATAGAGTTTGGGGGCTTGCTTAAGCGAAGGGAAGGTGTTAAACACCCCTCGACTTCCATGAAACACGGTTACCGCTACTTTTTTCATTCCCTATGCATTGTGTGTGTGTGTGTGTTTTGAAAGCTTTTGATTTGAAAAGATATTTTGTGCTTTATTTGAAGGTAACGCGATGCCTATTTGAACCCATATACGAAGGGGTTTGATTTATTGAAAAGTTCATTTTTAACATATATGAAAGCATATAAAAGTGAGGTTTTGAAATCTAATTTTCAAACCCTTTCGCTCACATAGGAATTGAGGCATTTGATACTTTCATATTTATTCCATATTCGGCTTGATTTGATTTTATTTAAGATGCGAAGCATCTTTGACAATATATAAAATATTATCTACAAGTGTCGGGTTTCTTATGGGTATGGAAGCCATCGAAGTAAACCTGAACACCATAAACCTCGATTTTACTATATCAGGGACTTCAATCTGTATCCCCATTTTAAGGCCCTATGGTTACCTGTATAATGGGTTACAAGCTGGTTGTACAACTTAAACAAGTCCATCATGGGAACCTGATCTAGAGTCATTGATTGAATCGTCAACCCTATGGTTCCTAGGCTCACATGACATGATTTAAAGCTTGTACAATGAATATTTAAACATATTATGTACATACAACTTAAAACCTTTGCTAAATAAGAGATTTATTGATTAAATCCTTGTACACGAGTAAACAAGCCTCCAGTTCCCTCTAGATATAGATCTAGGGTCATGTAGTTGCTAAATATTTACAAAAAATAGAAAGTAAACTAGATCTATACAGATCTGAGCCATTATAGCTTCGAGGTTCAAGTTTTACAACTTTTGAACCAGTTAAAAGCTAGATATGACTAGATATAGTTATTACAATGCAAATATTCACTATTTACATAAAATGAACGGTTAAAATACCAGATCCATGCCATACATAGGCAGATATATATATATATATATATATATATATATATATATATATATATATATATATATATATATTAAACAAGAAAAAGAAGTAGATTTGAAGAGATTATATAGTTAGGCACGAGAATGGCTATCAAACGACTTTAGGCGCCTCTAAACTCGATTTTCACCGGTTAAAACTTGCTATGTTGAAATATATATGTATATAAGTGTTTATAATAGAGATTTACAGTGTTTAAACAGAAGAAAAGCTCCCTTTCTCTCTCTAAACCGAGCTTTCTCTAGCTTTCTCTCTTACTCTTCCTCTCTCCAAAAGAATTAAGATCTGGATTTTATAGATGAAAAAGGGGGAGCCACAGGTTCTTGGGTAAAATCTAGTTACGCACGTCACATAAGTATACATGATCAACAAGTAATAAAGTGATAAGTTAAGTATCGTTCCCATAAAGAAAATAACTGAAATTTATTCTACCAACTACTAATTTTATATTATCTCAATTTTATTATACAAATAATCAAGTTTGTGATATTTATGAAAACTACTAATTAATTAAAATCAACTAACTACCACAAGTTTTAATAAGATACTGGAGATTTAAGCCTACAACTTCACTTAATGTTTCACTTGGATCGACACACTTCTTGTTAAATCACATTAACTATTCTTGATTGTTAATCAAGAATGCAAAAGTAAATATAACCATCTCTTAATGCATTATACCCATATCAACTTAAATCCACAATTGATAGAATTAAGATGAACACCCTATTTAACTAATTAACTATGTAAGACCCCGAATTCTATGAAATAAAAGTATTCAATTTTCTTATAATTATAATTTTATTTCGTAAATGGTTAAATTGATAAAAGGTTAAAGTTAAGGGTTATATGTGAAAATTTTACAAAGTATACAAGTTTTTATAAAATATTCATTTGGTCGGGAAATATTCTTTTTGTCGGGGAATATCCGTACGACGGCACAATCATTGGTGGACCCCACAACGAAAGTATTGTCGTAGTTAGAAAACGACATAATTATTTTTTTATATAAATAATGACGAAAGTGTTACCGTTAAAACTGTTGAACTACCCGGTAGTAAAAGTACAGTAATACGCGTGGTTGCATAGTAGCACACCGTATTGATTATTGATGCTTACGTAAGAAGTCACTCAATTATATTCAATTATTACTACAGTAATTGTTGTATCATATCTCTCATATTATTGATTCAATTATTGTCACAGTATTATCTGTATAATATGTTATATTATTAAATCAATAATTGAGACGACAAAGTTATTCATATTATTATTTATAATATTGATAATGTCTAGAAAATTCTGTCAAGGAGAGGTTTGGTCACCTAATTACGTGCCAATAAGGAGAAATCCTTATCGGAAAGCCCCCTCTTTCCTGGGAACGACCTGGTTGTTAAATATTATGAGTTATAATATTAATGATGAATAAGTTCGTACTGATTAAAGATAAAATTGATAGTTCTATTGTGTGGAAATTATTAGTGTTAATGGAAATCGACATTTATTTCAATAATAATTAATGTCTAGAGGTTATATTGACCAATCAGGGAATTAACCGGATAAATGAGCAATTAATTGCTATTATTTCACATGCTTATAACTATTTGTTCACATGTGTGTACTATTGATTCATATTCTTGTACTATTAGGGGAGTTGGTGCAAGATTGATAATACTTGCACGACTAAGTTAAAAATAGAGGTATAGATGGAGGTACTATACTGTAATTAGTTTTTTCACATGATTATACTATTGAGTCACATGAATGAACTATTAATTCACATGATTTACTATTAGGGGAGGTGGTGCAAGTTTGATAATACTTGCATGACTAAATTAAAAATAAAGAAAAAGAGGAAGGTATTATACTGTAATATTTCGAGCCCCAAAACGTGTAATTATCGAAACTATATTTTCCTATAAATATAAGCACATTCTTCCTTCATTTCTCTCCAATTCACTAAACCTATAGAGCAATTATTATAGAGAGAAATTATAGAGAGAAAGAAAAAGAGAAGTCTGCTACCTCACTATTCCAGTATCTAATTTTCTTCTAAGGTAAGGGGTATTATTTCTTTCGTATTCATTAAGAGAGCTTCTGTTATTCCATTCATTATTATTATGTTGGAATAACCTGTCTATGCGAAGTACCCCATACATAGTGAAATTCTTCTATTATTCCATTCTTTATTATTCTGTTGGAATATCCTGTCTGTGCGGATTACGCATGACCTGGTTCCATTCTTTATTATTCTGTTGAAATATCCTGTCTGTGCTTAATACGCATGACCTGCTTCCATTATTTATTATTCTGTTGGGAATAACCTGTCTGTGCGGTCTATCGCATACCTGGTGAATTCTTTTGTTATTCCATTCTTTATTATTCTGTTGGAAATGATCTGTCTACGTGGATTACCGCATGACAGATGAAAATCCATTTGCAGTTTGGTATATTCTATTATACTTGTATGAGATATCATTTCTTTTATACTCGTCATGGAATATCATTTTCTTTGGTATTTTTTACGAGTTACTATTCACGAGTTACTATTCACTCTAGTATCATTCACTTGGGTATTCGGGATACTTTTCGTGTCGGAGTACTATTCTTGAGTTACTATTTATGGGTTACTATTCACCTAAATTACTATTCACCTAAATATTATTCACTCGGGTATTTGGGGTACTTTTCATGTCAGGATACTATTCACGAGGTACTATTCCCGAAGTACTATTCACGGGATACTATTTACCTGAAAAATATATTTCTTTTCTGTCTAAATTATTTTTAGTACGTGAATATTATTATTGAATTTGACTCTACAAAGCAGTATCATATTGACAATTTGGACGTTATTGATTTCTGGATAAATTAAATTATAAATCATTAAAATTTATTCTTGAACTTGTTTTATTGAATTATTATGTCATTGTCATCATCCTCATGCTTATATTGTGATGAAAGTCATCTTTGGCTTACGTGCAGAGATGGACTTGGTATGATTATGACCAGAGATTATTCGGTATAATCATGACCATAATGTAACGAATGATGTGGTGAAAGTCTTCATTGGCCTGTAGTTCATTGATGGACAATTTTTGGTATGATTATGATCAGAGATTATTCGGTATAATCATGGCCATTGATGATTACATGAATATCCTTAGCCGTGGTGCAGGGATGATTTGATTTTATTTATTAAGCTGAGTCTCAGCGATAAAGTTGAGGGAAAACTTTTTAAATTATAGAAGATAGTAGATTTTATGTTCTACTTGACTCTTCTAATGGATTGCTTATTCCGCTGCAGTTGTTGATCTAAAACTTGTTGTTTATTGTATTCTATTAGTTGTTATACTGTTGAAGGCTAAGGATAATTTATTCTGCATTATCTTAGTCATAATATTTCTTACTGGGCTAGTTGAGCTCACCCTTTCTTTCATTGTTTTCTTCAGGAAATGAGAATATAGTTAGGACGAGTCGGGGAATGGAGTGATGGTCCAGGATAAATGGCTTTATTAGTCATCACTATTCTACGGAATAATGTGATAATAATTATAATGAGGACACCATTGAGTGTAGATATTGTCTAGATGACAATATTCTTGTTTAAACTCTCAGCTATGTTTTGTCGTATTTTACACGACTGTTGTATAATTAAGTTGTATTTGAATTTATGTACCATGTATCTAGCGACTCAAGATGGGTGATGTATACCTATTTTTGGGGCGTCACAAACTATATCTCTATGTGAATTACAATTAAAGAAGGTTTAAACACAAGTTCTTATTTGATTACGTGCGATGCGTAAGTATATCACTATCCTACACACAAATTATGAATCCCAACGACATGTAAAAAGCACAATCACACGCTATTATGATTAGATCTAAACATATATTCTGTTTCTCAATTTCATATAGATTATCATGTAATTGTTAATCAAGCAATTAACTATTTAAGCACAAACCATAATAGACAATCCTAGAAATAGTCTCAATCAATTAATACGGAAGTATGTCAACCTTTGTTACACAAAAAATTTATTGTAGACTTAAGTAGTAAATTAGTTCAACATGATTGAATAAGAAGCTAACATCTATAAATAGAATAACATTCTAAATACAAGAATAAAGTTGAAGGAAGAGATTAGAAACTATAAAATAATCCTAAGCTCTTCTCCATGTTCGTCTTGAATCTTTGTACTAGCTTTCTTGCTTTAATTCTCCAAGCTCGATGTAAAACTAAGGTTTAATTAATGATAATGATAATTCTAATCCCTTCGTTGCTTCTCAATTATAAAGGTATCATGCATACAAGCTAATCATGTATGATGATAAAGTATATACTTTGTAATCAATCTTATTTATTTATTAATAAAATAATTATTTATTAAAGGCATTTAATTATCTACATGGTGTTGTTTAATAATATGTGATAAACCCATAGTTTTAAGCAATGCTTTTAGAATCATGATGAGATTATGTTAATGAGATCTAAATTCTTAGATAACTTAAAAACTAAAATGTTCCCAATCAATGGATTACTAAAAATGGGATTAGTGAATCCAGATAGATTGGTACATACGTTGCTTGCTCATTGGATGAGGATGATTGATCTCATGATTATTTGTGTGGAGACATTACAACAAGTATGTATGACGGGTCCCTAATCACCGCGGATCCAGTTCGATCATTCTAACACTATTACTATTTGCGGAAGATATAAACATAAATTGTTTATACAATACATTACACACTATTCTCCATGGTCGAGTAACCTTAACTTAATACACAAATCATAACTTATTTAACTTACAATAACATTAATATACACTTTTGTTACAATTCTAATCGCACACAATAACTTTAAGTTGGAACTGATCTTTAACCTTTCCTTGTATCCAACACATTCGCCTTAATCTGCAATGTTTTATCATGATATAGCAAGGGTGAGTATGAAAGTTGCCCAGCAAGTTTAAGTCCAATAATATAACGATATATAATGATTGAAAGAGTCTGAATAATAAGCTGGCTATAATTCAACAATATAATTGTGAACTAGCAGGAACAAATTTATGACTGAACAAGTATTATACATGAACAAATATATCTAAACCAACTAGTAATGAAGGTGATCAGCCTTTCATACCTGACTTATACATGCAATATGTATAAAGTACAATTCATGGCAACCAACAATGATTAACCATAAGCTTATCCGAATGAAACAACTCTTAGTAGAGTTAAGTAAAAACAAACTTGCCTAAATCGTTGATTACCGCTACGCAATTTACATCGCTTTATCCGAAGACCTAATATTAGTAATATAGATCTCCAATATTAAAATAATATCATCACAATATAATACTATAAGATATATATATATATATATATATATATATATATATATATATATATAAACATAGAATAACATAAACACATAACACATAACCCTATCAGTCTACAACACATATAAGAATCTGTATCAAGTCGAACTATTTCAGCCTGACTTGAGTTGGACAAAGTTCTAACGACCCGACGGTCTAGTCGGACAAAATTTCGAGTTTAAGTTCAATTAAACTCTGGTTAAACACTTAACCATTATCTCCGATAATTTAATAATAGTCGAAATATTTTTTTCAAGTATCATAATAATTTTTAAATAATTATTATCATTTATCGTGTATTTTCAGTCATTAAAATTGTATTTAAATGAATTAAATACCACATAATTCTTTTATCATTAATATTTATTTATTATCAAATATTAATGAAATATATGTCATAATATTATAATATATTTATAATCTATCAAAGTATTTTTAATACCTTAAAATCATCTTTGTATGATTTTTAAACAATTAATTTTATTATCCGATAATTGCTATTAATATTAAAATATTAATATTTTCATGACAAAATATCAAAAGTTATATTTTATAACTCAAAATATTTTTATAACCCTTAAATCATTTTTATATGATTTATAAATCATTTATTCTATTTTTCCATAATTTATTTAATATATTTATTAAATAAACTAATTATCATTAATATAGATTAATTAATAAAATTCATCACAAAATATTAAAAGTCACTGAAATTAACTTAAAATATTTTCTTTTACCATACTATTATTTTTCATGATTTTTCATGTATTTAAATTATTTTTAAATAATTTATTTAACATTTTAAGTAAATAAATTAAATACCATTTATATTTCAAAAATATTAAATATTTATGAAATATACTCTAAATAATTAAAAACTATTTTCAGCCTTTAAAATAATTTTTCGTAATTTATTATGTATTTTTAATAATTAAAAACCATTTTTATCTATTTTTAAATAATTTTCGGAAATATCAGAAATTAAATAAATAGAAACCATCGCTAAAGGGCCCTATAGCGACAGACTCGTCGCTATAGGTGTTCTTGGCCTGTTTTTAAGCTTGCCCAGATCTTCATGTCAGACACGAAGGGGGGTAGTTTGACCAGTTCTAAAATCACGATGTTTCTGTTTTCTGGGAAGCTAAAGCTTTGATGTTGTAGTATAAGTGTAATACTACGACTAGAGACTGAGTTCATGGCCATCCAACAACAAATTAGTGAGATCTAAACTGCAGAAAGCGTTGTCAGGCATGTTCTTGAATTTCTGGGTTGCCCAGAAATTCAAACAGTGCCAAAGGTGCTACTTTGAAGCCCATAACTTGGAATCTGGGTTCGCTTTGTGATATCTAATGGTCCCTACATGTAGTAATGATGTCATAGTACAATTATATAGCATCAAAGAAGCATAATAACATCTCCTACTGTGACGTCCCCAAAATTAGGTATACATCACCCATTCTGAGTCGCCAGATAATGGTACAAAATTCAAATACAACTTCATTTATACAACTGTTGAGCTGTCGTATAGAATACGACCACAGTTAACTATGAGTTTTAATACAAATGTATGTAACTCTCATGGTACCTCGACCACAACCTTACAATGATACTTTACATAAAAGTATAGTCAAAAACTGTTTTAGAAATTAAAATATTTGGGAAGTCCTCAAGGAAACCTTCGTACATGGGAGGCCATGCGTCTAGGTTATGATAGATATCATATGTCCACAGAATTATCCTTGGTTGACCCAAAAGTCCCCAAATAAAAAAAAGAATATTACTATCATCTTCTTTCCAATGGGGAGTCTTCTCTTGACATATAAATATCTCCGTTGTCTCCAAGTGAAAATTATACTTCAAATAAACTCCAAGATCATATAGATAGTGCTCGTAGATATATTCAGCAAGTGGATGTCCACAACTGTGACACCCCCAAATCCGGTACTTCCATTTCCACAGGATTTGGTGTTTACGATACAAATATCATCTATCTATCTACCCATAATAAATGCAAACCATGCAATAGATAGAAATAAAATCTTCCCCTTAAGGGTTACAACATCTGAATAATAATAATACAATCCCAGGTTAAACTAACCTTAAACATCTATGCGGAATCATAAACAAATAAGTCTTAAACAATAACATTAACTCAAGTCTTAAACAAATACATCGTCATATAAAACAACAGGTCATCGTCACTTGCTAACTTTGTCCTTGCCTTTACTAGCGGAAGGTTTATCAGTTCTTTCGTTCTTAACTGCAATGTTATTATTAAGCAAGAGTGAGCACAAATGCCCACAAGTATAATAATGAAATAACAGTATAATAACATGCGAATAAATCAAAGACATCTGAACAAAAGCTCAACTTTTGAATCAAGAATGAATAACACGAATCAAAAGATTTCTGAGGGTCATAAGACCTTGAACTATGTCCTAGGTTATCAAGGGTTATTCTTGAAACCTTTAACAGTCATAAGACTATGGACCTTTCTTCTCGTACTTAGGGGGATCAGCCCTTAGTACCATACTTATGTATTCAACAATTCAATTCACATGTAATTATGTTATTTACATATTAAACATCTATTTTAATATCACATTATACATCTAACATGTTTACATGTTCATTACATTAAGTTACTAACACATTGCTAGACTTAACATTTTTTTAAAAAAAATAACTCATTCTGAATTTTATTGGAGAGTGGCGCTGCGGCGCCACTGTTATACATGATCTTTGCGCTGCGGCGCGATGGCGCTGCGGCTGGACACTTGGCGCTGCGGCGCCGTGGCGCTGCGGCTCGAGACTTGGCGCTGCGGCGCGGTGGCGCTGCGGCGCGAAACTTCAGGCGCTGGACTGGCGCCGTGGCGCGGCGAGCCAGAAACTGTTCTGCAATTCGCGAAAATTGTAGAACACAACCCAAAAATTCCAATTAAATTACTACTACACGAATTTAATCATATACACATATTATAATTCATGCATAAACATAACCCAACATTTATAAATTGATTTTAACCATTTAAAACACATAATCACAGAATTAAATTATGCAAATTGTACTGTTCTTGATGTTCTTGAAGATTTTGAACAAAAACATATAATTTAACGCTACGAATTCGTTATAACACCGAATTCGTTCGTTTAAGGCTTAGTCTCTTCGTATCAACATGCATAATCAAATAAGAGTGTAAATTTTACGAAAATATTTATGTTTGACACCTTAAAGTTACGTATAAGGCCATATGACCAAAACCCAAACTCTGTAATTTTTTGAAATAGCAAGTCATCAGATTACGAAACTTAGGATATGGAATCATGATATATATATATATATATATATATATATATATATATATATATATATATATATATATATACATGTTATGCTACTCGTATTATTACATATATCCTTATAACAACACCAATTTCCAATTCACAAGTATTAACAGAAGTTTTGAAGGCCATTTTTATAAAACTTGAATACATGAAATAGAAATTTAGGAAGGAGAGATTACCTGAGAACAATCTAGAGGAAATGATTCACAGATGATCCTTTCTCAACACTTGTTAATTACACACTCAATTTTCTCTTAGGCAATTCTCAACTCTCTCTCTGAATATTTCTTAGACTTAGAACAATAGAAAATAAAAGAATACGTAATATAACATAGGGAGAAGGGAATTGATGCGCGTAATGGTCAGTTAACCCAGTAATGGGTAACTGCTCCAACTCCCACTAAGGCCATGTTTGGCTAGGCTTAATAGATTTCAAAACCATTTAATTTAATAAAGCTTTATCATATAGTTTGAAAATGTCACACTCTTTATAAAATAAATCCCATATTTTATTTAATTTACTTTAAATAAAATATAATAATTTCTCATAGTCACATAATTAAATTTCTCATTAATAAATAATGTCAACTTATTAAATCTCTAATTAATAATTAAATTAATTAAAATACCAATATGCTTATTAAATATTTCTTTTAATACAATAAGCTCACATAATCACATACTTTGACAATAAAAATTCTTTACATTAATTTAATAAATGTAACACATATAATTAAATTAATCTACCACAATTGCATCAATTAATTATTTAATCCAATAATTAAATCATCGAAAAATATTTATTTAACTTAATAAATATTAAAATTAAATTACAAAATTCTTGTTCGTCACATCTTTCTCCCCTTAAAAGGATTCTGTCCCCAGAATCACGACTCAAAAATTTTGACCCGTTATATTCTCCCCCCTTACAAAGATTCTGTCCCCAGAATTGCTTACACATAATTTAAGTAAATAAATGAGGATAATTCTTCATCATATTCTATTCGAGTTCCCATGTAGCTTCTTCAGCGTTGTGGTTCCTCCAAATTACCTTAACAGAAGGTATAACTTTATTTCTGAGAACTTATTCTTTTCGGTCGACAATTTGGACAGGAATTTGTTCGTAAGATAAGTCTTTCTCAAAATACAGGGGTTTGTATTCAATTACATGCTTGTAATCGGCCTTGTAGGGTCGTAAAACAGACTCATGGAAGACGTTGTGGACATTCTCGAGTGATGGAGGTAAGGCTACCTCATATGCGACTTCACCTGTGACAACCCCAAAATAGGTCCATTCCATCCAACCTATTCTGAGTCGCCAAATACATGGTACAGAAAACAACTACAACTTTATTACAACAATTGTCGTGCAAAATATAACAACACATATGATGTGAGTTTGGATACAAATATATACCAAATGTGACTCATGTTCCAACCGTGGACATCACCTCACAATGACACCTTACATAAAGGCATAGTCAAAAACTGTTTTAGAAATTAGAATATTTGGGAAGTACTCAAGGAAACCTTCGTACATGGGAGGCCATGCGTCTAGGTTATGATAGATATCATATGGCCACAGAATTATCCTTGGTTGACCCAATAGACCCCAAAGAAAAGCGAGAAGATTACTATCATATTCTTCCCAATGGTGAGTCTTCTCTTGACTTATCATTATCTCCACTGTCTTTAATCGTGAATTATACTTCAAACAAACACCAAGATTATATAGGTAGTGCTCATAGATATGCTCAGCAAGTGGATGAGCACAACCCTGTCTTATGATGACACGAGGTTGTATGTCATTAGACATCTTGTATGATAGTGACAAAACACCCTTTCAACGTTGAGTTCGCCTCACCCTATTTTCTTCACCAAATATAACTACTAAATGATGACCACCGTTCTATTCCCTTGTTACCCCCGCTCGACCTAGCTACACTCTTATTACCTGAAAGGAATTGTAAAGCAAAAGGGTGAGCACAACTAGCTCAGTAAAGAATATCATGACTAAAGATAATTAAATTATCAATAGCCTTCATCAATAATAAATCAGAGATTTAGAACATATGGTAAATGATAAAAATTTCAACCATAGTTGCAGCGGAACGAGCAATCCATTAGAAGAGTCAAATAGACTATAAAGTCTATTATCTTCTCCATGTTAAAAATCCACCAACAATGTTTTATCCCTGTAATATCAATCAACAATTCTGGTCCACAATCATATGAATAACTCATAATCAAAACTGTAGTTCTAAATTCCTCTTCTCATTCAGGACGAAGATAATTTTCATCACATATCTTTACCTGAAATGTCAAAGATCATGGTTACACCAAATCACATTTCCTGTTCATAATCATACTAATAACTTCATCTTTGCACCACGACCAAAGATATTCATTTGTATCACCAGTTGGTCATGTTCATCTCAACACCTGTTCATCTTTGCACTACTGGCCAAAGATATTCAATAACATGTCATCTTTGCACTACGGGCCAAAGATATTCATCAACAATTCATCTTTGCACTACAGGCCAAATATATTCATCAATAATTCATCTTTGCACTACAGGCCAAAGATATTCATCAACAGTTCATATTTGCACTACAGGCCAAATATATTCATATCTCAAAGAAATATATAATCATTTCAGAATTTATATAAACAATAATTATAACCATGTTGATCAATTCACCTTTGCACTTAAGCTAAAGATATTCACTTATAAATTCAATGTTCATGATCATACCAGTCACCAATTCAACTTTACATTATTGGCCAAAGAGAACCCATAGTCATGATCATACCAAAAATTTACCCATCTTTACACTCAAGTCAAATAGAAATATCATCATTAGGGTTATAAAAATGTTATATATGATAATAAAAATAATATGATCAACATATAGTTTTAATCTCAAGAGTAATATTCATAAATCAACGATAATTTAGTCAGAAAAAGAAACCAATTTTTCTGTGAATAGTAACTCGTGAATAGTAACTCATGAATAGTAACTCGTGGATAGTAACTCGTAAATAGTAACTCCGATATGAAAAAGGTAAAAATTCTACAATAAAATTTATACCAATATTTCGGTATAATGATATTGAAAGAATAATATTTCTTAAGCTTATAAACAATTTATTTAAAATGTTTACACTTTACTAATTAATGCATTTAATCATAATAAAATGCTAACTCTTAAGATTTCATCACCAATAACCAAAACCCTCATCAAAAATCTGCATATAACTCATATATGATTCTCAAGCTATAAAATCATATTTTCTAATTTTCTTACTTCACATAACATATTTAATTCATTTACTCATAACTAGACCATTTTCATGAAAAATACCAAATCAGTCCCAAAAATATTTCTTTTCTGGAATTTAGCATAATATAGTCGCATAGTGAACATATATTTTTCTCAGAATTTTTAAAAGTCATTTACTATTTTTCATATGGCCAAAACAGTCGAATATTTAGACATTTATCAAAAATTGTACTTTTATCTAAAAATTCTGAAATTCACAGAGTATTCTCCTATCATATACATGTACTCCCAATAAAAATTTCATCAATTTTGGAGTTAGCCACAAGGAGTTATAAGCGGTTACTTTTAAAATAGTCTTTTCTCATAAAATTCATAACTCTTAATCTATACACCCAAAAATCACCATTTTTGGACACAATCAAGAAAACTCATCAAAATATCATTTCAAATTTTTCCAAAATTTTTGAAGGTCAGAAAAATTACGAAACTGAAAAACATAACAACCCTTAAAATCCCTTACTATCCCTTACCTCAAAAGAGCAGTACTTCTGATCGGTATAAGGCTGAAGGAAACTTGCACTGATGAATAGAAACTCACAGAGTATCTAAATACTCATAAAATACACTCAATAATCTAGAGAGAAAAAGAGAGAAAACTTATGAATTCTGGTGTGATTTTCAATTCTAACTTAGCCCTCTATTTATAGGAAAATGTTAGCACGCCGAAGCAGACTTAACCTGCAACCTGATGGCTTTACCTGGTACTATTCCCACCCACCATATTTGAATAAAAATCTCAGTATATTTCTTCACCAACCAAGAGTGGGACCCACCAATTCTAGAATTTTCCACCAAAATGATTAACTCCGAAAATTCAACAATTTCTAAACCAGTCATCTCGTAAAATTCATAACAAATCATACGTTCATTTTTAACGGTTCAAAATTTGTGTACATATACTCAACTTATATATGTATAACATATCCAAAAATTACCACGATCCAACGGTCGGATTAAAAATTATAACCCTCGCAAAATTTCTCAAAAACCCTAATTTAATTTTCAATACCTCCGTTCCGACAAAAATACAGATAAAATACCTTAACATTAATTCCTTCATTTATAACCACATAAATAAATCCATCATTTATATCCACATTAAATAAATATTTCCTTATCATATGAATCAATAATTAATTATTCACAAATAATATTACAGAATCACATTTATGACAACTAGGTCGTTCCCAGGAAAGAGGGGGCTTTCCAATGAAGATTTTTCCTTACTAGCGCGTAATTAGATGACCAAACCTCTCCTTAGACAGAACTTTCTAGACATTGCCAATAATGCTATCTAATAATATTATTCAAATAATATGAATTATTGATCTGATAATGGAAAATACTGTGCAGTGACAATTATTGAACAACAATAATATAAAATTTCAACGTAGCAATTATTGAATCAATAAAATAAAATATTGAATAGTAATTACTGTAACAATTATTGAGTAGTGCCTTCTTACGTAAGAATCAATAATTTCAAAAATACTGTGCAATACCGTGTGCTACTGTGCAATAACGCGTATTATTGTATTTTAACCACTGGGTATTCCAACAGTGTTAACGGTAACAACTACGCCATTATTTGTAAAAACTCAAATTTGTCGTTTTCTTCATTCGACAGTTATTCTGTTATGGGGCCCACAAATGGCTGCGCCGTCGTACGAATATTTTCCGACAGAAAGAATATTCCACGACCAAACGAATATTCCCCGACAAAAATGAATATTTTATAACCACTTGTGTATTTTAAAAAACAATTCATATATCACCCTTAACCTTAATATTTATCAATTTAACCATTTATTGAATAGTAATTATAAGAAAAATTGAATACTTTTATTTCAAAAAATTCGGGGTCTTACATCACCGATTCTTCTCAGTACTTCAAAGGGTCCAATGAATCTTGGGCTCAATTTCCCTTTCTTTCCGAATCTGATCTTTCCTTTCCAGGGAGAGACCTTCAAGAAAACATAACTACCTGATTCAAACTCGATATTTTTACCATGTGGGTCAGCGTATTTCTTCTGTCGATCTTGAGCCGCTACTAGTCGTGCTCGGATCACTTTAACTATTTCTGCTGTCTGCTGTACCAATTCTGGCCTTAGCAATTTTCTCTCACCAACTTCATCCCAGTAAAGCGGAGTTCTGCACTTTCTGCCATATAAAGCTTTGTAAGGCGGCATGTCAATACTAGCGTGGTAACTGTTGTTGTAGCCGAACTCTTCTAATGGTAGGTGATCATTCCAATTTCCTTTAAAGTCAATCACACAGGCTCTTAGCATATCTTCTAATGTCTGAATCGTTCTCTCACTCTGTCCGTCTGTTTGAGGGTGGTAAGCTGTACTCATTCACAATTGCGTACCCATGCATTCATGAAGACGTTTCCAAAAATTTGATGTGAAGCGCGGATCCCTATCTGAAACAATTGATACCGGAACTCCGTGCCTCGAAACAATCTCTTTTACGTATAGCCTGGACAACTAATCTAAGTTGAATCTTATTTTGATCGAAAGAAAGTGTGCAGATTTCGTCAGTCGGTTAACGATAACCCATACTGCGTCGTAGCCTTTCTGAGTCGTCGGAAGGCCAACCACGAAGTCCATTATAATATGTTCCCATTTCCACTCTGGGATCTCTAACGATTGTAGCAATCCACTCAGTCTCTGATGTTTTGCTTTCACTTTCTGACAGGTCAGACACTTGGCAACACATTCTGTAACATCACGCTTCAAATTCGGCCACCAGAAATATTGTCTAAGATCTTGGTACATCTTGGTACTACTAGGGTGAATCGAATATCGTGAACTATGAGCCTCGCTTAAAATATCTTCCTTAATCTCTTGTACTGGTGGTACCCAAATTCTACTCTCAAATCTCAGTATTCCTTCCTTATCCATCTTAAATCTCGGTTCGGTTCCTTCAAATATCTTCTTTGTCACCTTTTTGCATTCATCATCCTGAAGCTGAGCCTCCTTCACTTTATCTAGTAGAGTTGTACCAGATTGCATCTGAAATAGCTTCTCATCAATCTCCATTGGATACTTCACTTCTAATTCCAGTTTCTCCATTTCCACAATTAGCTCCTCCTGAGCAGTTAACATCATCAATTTCTCACGACCCTTTCTACTTAAGGCGTCGACAACTACATTCGCCTTACCCGGATGGTATAAAATCTCACAGTCGTAATCCTTGATCAATTCCAACCATCTTCTTAGACGCATATTTAAGTCCTTCTGTGTCAAAATATATTTCAGACTCTTGTGGTCTGTATATATTTCACACTTCTCCCCGTAAAGATAGTGCCTCTAAATTTTTAAAGCAAAAACAACTGCAGCTAACTCCAAATCATGGGTCAGGTATCCATTCTCGTAATCCTTCAACTGTCGTGATACATACGCGATGACTTTACCGTTTTGCATTAGCACACAGCCAAGTCCTTTATGCGACGCATCACTAAAAACAACAAAATTGCCTGTATCATCCGGAAGAGATAACACGGGTGTCGTACTCAACCTCTTCTTTAATTCTTGAAAGCTCTCCTCACACTTCTCCGTCCAAACAAATTTCACAGCTTTTCGAGTTAAATTCGTTAACGGAGTTGCGATCTTGGAAAAATTTTAATTGAATCTTCTATAATATCCCGCCAATCCAAGAAAACTTCTTACTTCTGACCGCGTTCTTGGCTGATCCCAGTTAATCACAGCTTCGACTTTAGATGGATCTACCGAAATTCTATTTTTATCGATCACGTGACCAAGAAATTGTACTCGCTTGATCCAGAATTCGCATTTGAAAAATTTAGCGTACAACTTCTCCCTTCTCAATACTTTCAACGTTAATCTCAAATGTTCTTCGTGTTCTTCTTTAGTTTTGGAATATACCAGAATGTCGTTTATAAATACCACCACAAATTTGTCCAAAAACGGCTTGAACACACCATTCATTAGTCCCATAAATGCTGCAGGAGCATTCGTTAGACCAAACGACATTACTAAAAATTCGTAGTGACCGTATCGCGTTATGAACGCTGTCTTCGGTACATCCTCTGGCCTCACCTTTAGTTGGTGATAACCACTCCTAAAGTCTATCTTAGAAAAGTATCTTGCTCCCTTTAATTGATCAAACAGATCGTCGATTCTTGGTAATGGATATCTATTCTTAATCGTGACCTTGTTCAGTTCTCTGTAGTCAATGCAGAGCCGCATCGATCTGTCCATCTTTTTCACGAATAACACCGGCGCTCCCCACGGCGATACGCTCGGTTGAATGTACTTCTTGTCCAATAATTTTTGTAGTTGTACCATTAATTCCTTCATCTCTACTGGTGCCATTCGGTATGGTGCCCTTGATATTGGAGCAGTTCCTAGCGCCAAATAGATCACGAAATCTACCTCTCTATCTGGTGGAAGTCCTGGCAAATCGGCTGAAAATACGTCGACAAAGTCCCTCACAATCGGTATTTCTTCTACCTTCGGATTCTCTTTTTGACTGTCGACTATGTAAGCTAAGTATCCTACACAACCTTGTCTTAACAACCTCCTGGCCTGCATCATCGTCAGACAACTCACTTGTCTAGGTGACTTGCTACCATAAAACACAACCTTTGACAGAGTCATAAGGTTAATACGCTTCTTCTAGCAGTCAATTACCACCCCATAATTGGATAACCAATCTATACCCAAAATAACATCAAATTCCCCAAGTCGAATAGGGATAAGATCTACGTTCATGATATTACCCTTAATGTCCACCCTACAGTTCTTAAACACGTACTTAACATGAATTATCTCTCTATTCGCAATTTCTATATTCATGGGATATTCCACCTCATCCATAAGCAAATATAAACTATTAGCAAAGTCTTCGGATATAAAGGAACAAGTAGCACCCGAATCAAATAAAACATAAGCATTAATTTCATTGAGCGGAATGATACCTGACACCACATCACGAGACTGGATTGCATCCTGCACCATCATATTGAAAGTTCTGGCGGTCGGTCGGTTTGTTGTAGCTGGTCCGGTGATGGTTAAGGCATTTCCACTGTTATTTCCACAGTTACCTCCTAGTACTGCTCCTCTTGATCCCTTCTTAGGGTAGTCTCTTACTAGATGATCCTTCGAACCACAAGTGAAACAAGCACCCTTCTTTGGGTTAGGACAATTAGGTGATATGTGGCCTTCCTGACCACAATTGTAGCATACTCTCTTTCCCTTCATACAAACTCCTAGATGAGCTTTCCCGCAGGTCGGGCATGCTTCAATCTTTTTCTTCTGCCCTCCTTGTTGACTTCCAGATGACGAGTTATCCGTCCACTTCCTCTTCTGATTATGATTACCCCCAGTGCTACTCCCACCAGTCTTGTTGTTACCTTCATTCTCACTCTTTTTCTTCTTCTGCTCTTGATTATACTTGGTCACCGCATCGCTTCTACCTTCAGCGAGGATGGCCTTTTGCAATACTCTGGCAAACGTGTTTAGCTGAAACATTGATACCTTGCTGTATACCCAAGGCTTTAGCCCTTGTTCGAATCTTCTGGCTTTTCTCTCATCAGTGTATACTTGGTACGTGGCGAACCTTGCCAACTCGTTGAATTTAGCGGCATAGTCAGGTACACTCATGTTTCCCTGCTTCAGTTCTAGAAATTGAACCTCTATCTAATTCTGCGAACTAGTTGGGAAGTACATTTCGAAAAACATCACTTTAAATCTCTCCCACGTAATTACACCTTCACCTCCTCGTACTTTGTTTGCTTGCCACCAGTAGCTAGCCTCAGGCTTCAGCATAAACGTTGCAAAAGCGGTCTTCTGGTCTTCTCTAACCCTAACAACGTCAAAAACCTTCTCCATCTCCATAACCCACGTTTGAGCTTCGATTGGGTTCATGGAACCTTTGAACTCTGGCGGTCCCACCGCCTTAAAATCTTTAAACGTTGTGTTTGGTGGAGCTTGAGGTTGATTATTCATGGCTCCAGTTAGTAAGTTCACCAGCTGCTACACGGGATTAGCATTGGCGTTATTGTTATTATTGGTAGACTCTTCTTGAGCCGGTTGACGCTGTTGTCTTCTCCTTGGCGGTATTTTTCTGTTAAATACACGCTTATTAGAACTTTATTTGTTTTTCTAAATAGTTAAGGCATTACTCAACAATTTAACATACTCATTTAACACATCATCTCAAACAATTTTATATATTTTCATTCAATTCAAAAGTTTTAACATCAAACTATAGCATCACTGCTATTTACATCAACTATCCTGGAATAAAGAATCCATAGAATTTTAAACATTAAAATATTCTTTTGTTCATAAACACGTTAGAATTTACATCTAAAAAAACTAATTAAGTTCTTCACATAATTAAACAAATCATATCAATGTCGGTCAAGGTACTGAATAGCCTTGCTACGCTCCTCTTCTAAGATGCGATACATCGTCCTGCGATCCATCATATACAATAGAAGTCCTTCGAACTGGATTGGGTACCTCAAAACTCGATCTTGGGTCTCATTCATTGCCTTGTTAAGTGTAGAGTATGTCTCTCCAATCTTCGCCTTCTTTGCACGACTATCATCTTCTGCACGATCAGCTCGACGTGATTGTCTTACCCATCCTTCCTCTGCTATTTTCAGTCTTCCGGAGGTTTCCTTCAGCTCCTTGTTCAGCTTCTCTATCTCCTCGGTCTTATCCTCGGTTTGACACTTCTCATGGACCAAATCCCATTCTACATTTCCTAATCGTGAGTGAAGAGTCAAAATCTCCCCCTCCTTCTCCTCTAGAGTAGACTACTGAACAGTCGCTCGCTCGGTCAATTCCTGAACCTCGTCCTGTAACTGAACGTTACGGTCGTATAATGTGTCATACATCTCAGCATCAACGGTGTACCGTGGTAACTGCTCTTCTTCCTCTTCCTCATCAAATTCCTCCTCAGGATCCTCCTCAGGATCAGTCTCAGGCTCATGCTCCTGGCCAACAACAGTGATCAACGGAGACGGCTCTCTCTGAATCAACTGCTCCCTAACAACATGAATGTCTCGGGGCTCCTCCTCAGTAGGCACTCGGAGTTCCTCCTCCCCAGCTCGACTAGCTCCTCCAACAACTGACATCCTGACAACAAAATTTTAAGTTTTAGTTACTAAGTCGTACTAGTGAGCACATAATTAAACACATAAGCACATAAAGTCTATTATTATCTTCAATGAATGACAACAATTCATTTCTTAGAACTCGATAAGAGTTTTCCATTACTATCTTCTTCTATAAGGCTACTACCTAAGGTTGTTCCCCCTACCTAAGGTTCATAACCTACAGCTTTGATACCAACCTGTGACACCCCTAAATCCGGTACTTCCATTTCCACAGGATTTGGTGTTCACGATACAAATATCATATATCTATCTAAATCCAAACCATGCAATAGATAGAAATAAAATCTTCCCCTTAAGGGTTACAACATCTGAATAATAATAATACAATCCTAGGTTAAACTAACTTTAAACATCTGTGCGGAATCATAAACAAATAAGTCTTAAACAATAACATTAACTCAAGTCTTAAACAAATACATCGTCATATAAAACAACAGGTCTTCGTCACTTGCTAACTTTGCCCTTGCCTTTACTAGTGGAAAGTTCATCAGTTCTTTCGTTCTTAACTGCAATGTTATTATTAAGCAAGAGTGAGCACAAATGCCCACAAGTATAATAATGAAATAACAATATAATAACATGCGAATAAATCAAAGACATCTGAACAAAAGCTCAACTTTTGAATCAAGAATGAATAACAAGAATCAAAAGAATTCTGAGGGTCATAAGACCTTGAACTATGTCCTAGGTTATCAAGGGTTATACTTAAAACCTTTAACAGTCATAAGACTATGGACCTTTCTTCTCGTACTTAGGGGGATCAGCCATTAGTACCATACTGTGCACAATATATCAACGCTAAAGCTTAAATAAATCCTTTTACAAGGTTGTTCATCTCAGTTTGACATTCGAGTCCGCACCAAAGGAAGTTTGGTTTGGATAATTCAATAAGGGTTCTGAAAATTAGAACGTTCATCAATTAAGGACTAGTTGAATCAATAAGGTTCACTAGTCTAATAAGGTTCAACAATAACGATATTCAATTTGAATAATAATCTCAAGAAGTATACAATAGAACGATTATTGTATAACTGAATCATGCTTTGAAAAGATAATCAATCTTTAATATAACATTTGAATTTGAATAATAGTAATGATAATTTACTCGAGGTAAATAATAATCTTGAACAGTAATGACAAGTAGGGTTAGGAAACTTGCATCGTGCGTAGATTACACTTTAACTAAACTCGTTCTTTGAATTTAATCCTACATACCATTCACATACACACTACCAGTTAATTATAACTTAACTAATCAACATAAACTCATTCTCCTTGTCTACTTTGATTGTTGACTATACTTAGTCAAATCACCACTTTGCCACATAATTTGTACTTCATGAATTATCAAGCTACTTATGTATTCAACAATTCAATTCACATGTAATTATGTTATTTACATGCTAAACATCTATTTTAATATCACATTATACCTCTAACATGTTTACATGTTCATTACATTAAGTTACTAACACATTGCTAGACTTAACATTTTAAAACAAATTAACTCATTCTGAATTTTCTGGAGAGTGGCGCTGCGGCGCCACTGTTATACATGATCTTCGCGCTGCGGCGCAATGGCGCTGCGGCCGGACACTTGGCGCTGCGGCGCCGTGGAGCTGCGGCTCGAGACTTGGCGCTGCGGCGCAGTGGCGCTGCAGCGCGGGACTTCAGGCGCTGGACTGGCGTCGCGGCGCGGCGAGCCAGAAACTGTTCTGCAATTCGCGAAAATTGCAGAACACAACCCAAAAATTCCAATTAAATTACTACTACACGAATTTAATCATATACACATGTTATAATTCATAAATAAACATAACCCAACATTTATAAACTGATTTTAACCATTTAAAACACATAATCACAGAATTAAATTATACAAATTGTACTGTTCTTGATGTTCTTGAAGATTTTGAACAAAAACATATAATTTAACGCTACAGATTCGTTATAACACTGAATCCGTTCGTTTAAGGCTTAGTCACTTCGTATCAACATGCATAATCAAATAAGAGTGTAAATTTTACGAAAATATTTATGTTTGACACCTTAAAGTTACGTATAAGGCCATATGGCCAAAACCCAAACTCTGTAATTTTTTGAAATAGCAAGTCATCAGATTACGAAACTTAGGATATGGAATTATGCAATATATATATAAAACATGTTATGCTACTCGTATTATTACATATATCCTTATAACAACACCAATTCCCAATTTACAGAGATTAACAGAAGTTTTGAAGGCCATTTTTATAAAACTTGAATACGTGAAATAGAAATTTAGGAAGGAGAGATTACCTGCGAACAATCTAGAGGAGATGATTCACAGATGATCCTTTCTCAACACTTGTTAATTACATACTCAATTTTCTCTCAGACAATTCTCAACTCTCTCTGAATATTTCTTAGACTTAGAAAAATAGAAAATAAAAGAATACGTAATATAACATAGGGAGAAGGGAACTGATGCGCGTAATGGTCAGTTAACCCAGTAATGGGTAACTGTTCTAACTCCCACTATGGCCATGCTTGGCTAGGCTTAATAGATTTCAAAACCATTTAATTTAATAAAGTTTTATCATATAGTTTGAAAATGTCACACTCTTTATAAAATAAATTCCATATTTTATTTAATTTACTTTAAATAAAATATAATAATTTCTCATAGTCACATAATTAAATTTCTCATTAATAAATAATGTCAACTTATTAAATCTCTAATTAATAATTAAATTAATTAAAATACCAATATGCTTATTAAATATTTCTTTTAATACAATAAGCTCGCATAATCATATACTTTGACAATAAAATTTTTTTACATTAATTTAATAAATGTAACACATATAATTAAATTAATCTACCACAATTGCATCAATTAATTATTTAATCCAATAATTAAATCATCGAAAAATATTTATTTAATTCAATAAATATTAAAATTAAATTACAAAATTATCGTTCGTCACAACAACCATGTCTTATGAGAACACGAGGTTGTATGTCATTAGACATCTTGTATGATAGTGGCAAAACACCCTTCTAAAAGTTGGGTTCGCCTCACCCTATTTGATTCACCAAATATAACTACTAAATGATGTGTAGAATACAACACACTTTTCTATACTGTTTAGGGAGAACCTCCACAGCTATCACACTATTTCATAGAATAGTGAGGACTACTAATGATATCATCTGGACCGTCACTCCGTTTTCCAACTAGTCCCTGCTGCGTTCTCACTTCCTGAAGAGAACAATGAAAGCAAAAGGGTGAGCTCAACTAGCCCAATAAAGAATATCATAATTAAAGCTAATTTACATCATCAATAGCCTTCATCATTAATAAATCAGAGATTTAGAACATATGGTAGCTGATAAAACTTTTCAACCATAGTTGCAGCGGAACGAGCAATCCCTTAGAAGAGTCAAATAGACCATTAGGTCTATTATCTTCTCCATGTTAAAAGTCCACCAATAATGTTTTATCCCTGTAACATCAATCAACCATTCCTGTCCACAATCATATGAATAACTCATAATCATAATTGTGATTCTAAATTCCTCTTCGCACCCAGGACGAAGATAATTTTCATCACCTATATTCACCTGAAACATCAAAAATTATGGTTATACCAAATCACAATTCTTGTTCATAATCATACTAATAAATTCATCTTTGCACTACGGCCAAAGACATGCAACTGTATTTTAGAAGAGTCAAGTAGAGCATGATATTTACTATCTTCTACAAGTTAAAAGTGTATAACCAATATTTTATCACTGAGACTCAGCTTAATAAATAATCCACACCTTCGAATTATCCATGCACTACGGCCAAGGATATTCGTTAGTATCACATCCATGAATTATCAATGCACTACGGCCAAAGATATTCATTATTATCACATCCATGAATTAATATTTCATCGCTGAGACTAAGCTCAATAATTAATCCACATCATCGAATCATCCCTGCACTACAGGCCAAGGATATTCATTAGTATCACGACCATGAATTATCCATGCACTACGGGCCAAAGATAATCGTGTTTTCATCAACGGTCTTGATCATGCCATAAAACAATTCATCTTTGCACCCTTGGCCGAAGAGAATCCATAGCCATAATCATACCAAAAACTGTCCATCAATGAACTACAGGCCAATGAGGACTTTTCCACATCATTTGTAATATTACGGTCATGATTATACCGAATAATTCCTGGTCATAATCATACCAAGTCCATCTATGCACTACAGGCCACAGATGACTTTCAACATAATATAAACATGAGGATAATGACAATGACATAATAATTCAATAAAACAAGTTCAAGAATTAATTTATCCAGAAATTAATAACGTCCAAATTGTCAGCATGATACTGCTTTGTGGAGTAAAATTCAAAAATGCTCAGAAGAATACTTCCATGAAAAGATACTGGATGAAGCGCAAATATAAAGTATATTCCACTAATTTCATGGAGTATAAAAGCCAAAACTTTAACCAACTGAGTATAATAAAGAATGGAATAACAAAAGAAATCACCAGGCATGCGATAGACCGCACATACAGGTTATTCCAACAGAAAAATAAATAGTGGAACCAGGTCATGCGTAAATGCACCGATATGATATTTCGACAGAATAATAAATAATGGAACCAGGTCTGGCGTAAACGCACAGACAAGATATTCCGACAGAATAATAAATAATGGAACTAGGTCCGGCGTAAAGCACAGACAGGATATTCAGACAGAATAATAAATAATGTAATAACAGAAGAATTTCACCAAGTATAGGGTATCCCGCGTATACAGGTTATTCCAACAGAATAATAAAGAATGGAATAAAAGAAGTTCTCTTCATGAATAAGAAAGAAAGAATACCCTTTACGAGTACAATAAATAATATCACTTACCGTAAAAGAAACTTGATATCGGAGTAGTGAAGTAGCATAATACTTTTTTTCATTCTCTCTATAGTTTCTCTCTCTAGAGTTTCAGTGAATTCGTAAGAAAATAATGAAGGAATGAGCTTCTATTTATAGAAAAATGGACTGCATAGTAACTAACTCATGAACGGTCTAGATTGATTTACTTTAATCTGATAGTCCATATTTAAAGTAAAATCTTTTAAATAAAATATAATATATTCTATTTATAATCTAATAAAACGAATAACTTTATAAAAGATTTTACTATACAAACACTATGCAGGTACTATGCAAATACTATGCATAATAAAATATAATATATTCTAATTATTGTCTAATAAAATAGATAACTTTATAAAAGTATTCTGTTTTATATAAAAAGATTTTACTATTAGCCTAATAAAACGAATAACTTTATAAAAATAATCTGTTTTATATAAAAAGTTTTTCTATTTTATTACATTAATAATACTAATAAAACAAAACTGAGTGACTTCTGACGTAAGCATCAATAATTAATACCGTGTGCTACTATGCAATCACGCGTATTACTATACTTTTAACACCGGGTGTTTCAACAGTTAACGGTAAAACTTCCGCCGTTATTTTCATAAAAATATTTTTGTCGTTTTCTCAATCCGACAATAATTCTATTGTGGGGTCCACCAATGATTGTACCGTCGTACGAATATTCCCCGATAAAAAGAATATTCCCCGACTAATCGAATATTCCCCGACACAACGAATATTTTATATCAACTTGCTTACTTTGAAATTTTTTTTTCACATATTACCCTTAACTTTAAACTTTTATCAATTTAACTATTTACCCAAATAGAAAAATTGAATACTTTTATTTCATAAAATTCAGGGTCTCACAATCACCCCTCCTTATGAAATTTCGCCCTCGAATTTTATGTACGTACCTGATATTCGAAGAAATGAGAATACCTTGCTTTTTTTCAGATTGTACCTTCCTGGTAATTTTCTCGCTATCATGATTTTCCCATTTCTCATCTTCTGTATTTCAGATATCATTCTAGAATATAGCTTCAAAATAAAGGTTAATTGACATATCATATTTTGTCAACTTATCAAGTAAACAATTTCAGCTTAGGTAAGTCACACACTAGGGAAGTATATAACTCGTCTCTCCCCTCCTAGTTCTAGACTTTTTTCGCCAGTGACCATATCCCTAAGCTCTGATACCAACTGTGACGCCCCCAAAATTAGGTATACATCACCCATTCTGAGTTGCCAGATACATGGTACAAAATTTAAATACAACTTCATTTATACAACTGTTGAGCTGTCGTATAGAATACTACCACAGTTAACTATGAGTTTTAATACAAATGTATGTAACTCTCATGGTATCTCGACCACAACCTTACAATGATACTTTACATAAAAGTATAGTCAAAAACTGTTTTAGAAATTAAAATATTTGGGAAGTGCTCAGGGAAACCTTCGTACATGGGAGGCCATGCGTCTAGGTTATGATAGATATCATATGTCCATAGAATTATCCTTGGTTGATACAAAAGTCCCTAAATAAAAACAAGAAGATTACTATAATCTTCTTTCCAATGGTGAGTCTTCTCTTAACATATAAATATCTCCGTTGTCTCTAAGTGAAAATTATACTTCAAATAAACTCCAAGATCATATAGATAGTGCTCGTAGATATATTCAGCAAGTGGATGTGCACAACCATGTCTTATGAGAACACGAGGTTGTATGTCATTAGACATCTTGTATGATAGTGGCAAAACACCCTTCCAAAGTTGGGTTCGCCTCACCCTATTTGATTCACCAAATATAACTACTAAATGATGTATAGAATACAACACACTTTTTTATACTGTTTAGGGAGAACCTCCACAGCTATAACACAATTTCATAGAATAGTGAGGACTACTAATGATATCATCTGGACCATCACTCCGTTCCCCAACTAGTCCCTGCTGCGTTCTCACTTCCTGAAGAGAACAATGAAAGCAAAAGGGTGAGCTCAACTAGCCCAATAAAGAATATCATAATTAAAGCTAATTTACATCATCAATAGCCTTCATCATTAATAAATCAGAGATTTAGAACATATAGTAGCTGATAAAACTTTTCAACCATAGTTGCAGCGGAACGAGCAATCCATTAGAAGAGTCAAATAGACCATTAGATCTATTATCTTCTCCATGTTAAAAGTCCACCAATAATATTTTATCCCTATAACATCAATCAACCATTCCTGTCCACAATCATATGAATAACTCATAATCATAATTGTGATTCTAAATTCCTTTTCGCACCCAGGATGAAGATAATTTTCATCACCTATATTCACCTAAAACATCAAAAATTATGGTTATACCAAATCACAATTCTTGTTCATAATCATACTAATAAATTCATCTTTGCACTACGGCCAAAGACATACAACTGTATTTTAGAAGAGTCAAGTAGAGCATGATATCTACTATCTTCTACAAATTAAAAGTGTATAACCAATATTTTACCACTGAGACTCAGCTTAATAAATAATCCACACCTTCGAATTATCCATGCACTACGGCCAAGGATATTCGTTAGTATCACATCCATGAATTATCCATGCACTACGACCAAAGATATTCATTATTATCACATCCATGAATTAATATTTCATCGCTGAGACTAAGCTCAATAATTAATCCACATCATCGAATCATCCCTGCACTACAGGCCAAGGATATTCATTAGTATCATGACCACGGATTATCCATGCACTACGGGCCAAAGATAATCGTGTTTTCATCAACGGTCCTGATCATGCCATAAAATAATTCATCTTTGTACCCTTGGCCGAAGAGAATCTATAGCCATAATCAAACCAAAAACTGTCCATTAATGCACTACAGGCCAATGAGGACTTTTCCACATCATTTGTAACATTACGGTCATGATTATACCGAATAATCCCCGGTCATAATCATACCAAGTCCATCTATGCACTACAGGTCACAGATGACTTTCAACATAATATAAACATGAGGATGATGACAATGACATAATAATTCAATAAAACAAGTTCAAGAATTAATTTATCCAGGAATTAATAACGTCCAAATTGTCAACATGATACTGCTTTGTGGAGTAAAATTCAAAAATGCTCAGAAGAATACTTCCATGAAAAGATATTGGATGAAGCGCAAATATAAAGTATATTCCACTAATTTCATGGAGTATAAAAGCCAAAACTTTAACCAACTGAGTATAATAAAGAATGGAATAACAAAAGAAATCACCAGGCATGCGATAGACCGCACAGACAGGTTATTCCAATAGAAAAATAAATAGTCGAACCAGGTTATGCGTAAATGCACCGATAGGATATTCCGACAGAATAATAAATAATGGAACCAGGTATGGCGTAAACGCACAGACAGGATATTCCGACAGAATAATAAATAATGGAACCAGGTCCGGCGTAAAGCACAGACAGGATATTCCGACATAATAATAAATAATGTAATAACAGAAGAATTTCACCAAGGATATTCTTTTTTCTCTTTATAGTTTCTCTCTCTAGAGTTTCAGTGAATTCGTAAGAAAATAATGAAGGAATGAGCTTCTATTTATAGAAAAATGGGCTGCATAGTAACTAACTCATGAACGGTATAGATTGATTAACTTTAATCTTACGGTCCATATTTAAAGCAAAATCTTTTAAATAAAATATAATATATTCTATTTATAATCTAATAAAACGAATAACTTTATAAAAGATTTTACTATGCAAACACTATGCAGGTACTATGCAAATACTATGCATAATAAAATATAATATATTCAAATTATTGTCTAATAAAATAGATAACTTTATAAAAGTATTATGTTTTATATAAAAAGATTTTACTATTAGCCTACTAAAACGAATAACTTTGTAAAAGTATTCTGTTTTATATAAAAAGTTTTTCTGTTTTATTACATTAATAATACTAATAAAACAAAACTGAGTGACTTCTCACGTAAGCATCAATAATCAATACCGTGTGCTACTATACAACCACGCGTATTACTGTACTTTTAACACCGGGTGTTTCAACAGTTAACGGTAAAACTTCCGCCATTATTTTCATAAAAATATTTTTGTTGTTTTCTCAATCCGACAAAAATTCCGTTGTGGGGTCCACCAATGATTGTACCGTTGTACGAATATTCTCCGACAAAAAGAATATTCCCCGACTAATCGAATATTCCCTAACACAATGAATATTTTATATCAACTTGCTTACTTTGAAAAAAAAAATTCACATATTACCCTTGACTTTAAACTTTTATCAATTTAACTATTTACCACAATAGAAAAATTGAATACTTTTATTTCATAAAATTCGGGGTCTCACACCTACACAAGATCTAGGCCGGTCAAACGTATGGTCAGAAGTTGTTCTTGAACGAATTCTGGGTTTCCCATAATTCTTTAAAGCTGGTGGTCAACGCATGTTTGACCTTGGTTATCTTTCAGTACGGTTATGATATAAGTTAGCTAGTGACTTTAATATGCAGTCGACATGTCAGGCTACAAGTGGAATACAATAACATGGCCTAAATCATTACAATAAGTAAGATCAGAGGCTTCAAAAACTTGTCAGACCACCAGGAAATATTCTGGGTTGCCCAGATTTGGATTTCCGTGAACGGTCAACGAGGTTTGACCGCTCATATCTCTCAATATATGCATGATCTGGTCGTGCTTCCAGTTTCAGATCACAGTCCTCATGTCATAGAACATACCTAAAACATAAAATACACAAAACAATTAACACATAAAGATTTATAAGCCCTGACATTCGGCTGTCAGGCCATTTTTTCTATTTTTCCAGATTTTTGAAATATGCTATTTCGTGCACTTTGATGTTATGGATGCACTATATAGCAACCCAGATCATCAAGTGACATCCTTATACACTACTTTAAACATCAAACAACAAAATCTAACATCAAATCCTAAAATTTTTATAAAGCTAGGGTTTATACCTTTATGCTTTGATTTCTGATTTCTGACTTTGTGATCTGATCCTTAGCTTGCTACAAGATGATCATGGTCTAACTTCTCACTCCCACTCACTCTAAAAATTTGAAATGGATGAGAGACAAAAGGTTGGCAAGTATGTTAAGGAAAGTAAGACTCTTTTTATTTTAACTTATAAACTTAGATTTTTGAATCATTGCATATAAGGCTTGCAAGGTGGCAATGAATTGGTTGATATAAGTCACATGCCTAGGGTTTAGGGTTGTTCACCAACTCATATAGGGCAAGACTTGCAAATAATCTACTAAAAAATGCAATAAGGGTAATTGAGTCATTTTGCTTCAATTTTTAATACCAAAGTTGTAATTTAATCAAACCCTTAGGGTTTAGGGTTTAGAAATCCTTAGGGTTTAGGGTTTGACCCTTAACTTTGCAATTTAGTTTCTAACATTTCGAATTTCAGTTTTCAAAATAGAAAATTAATATTTATAAATTATAATTAGAATTTTCTAATTATATTAAAATTCCTTAATCATAAATTAAATCTTGCTAATTAGGATTAGCATTTCCTAATTAAAATTGCTAATTAAGCAATTAGGGTCAAAATCGATCATTAGGGTTTATAACCCATAGTTACGGTTTCTAAATAAAAAATAATTTTTCTAAATTAGAAATTAGGTTTCCTAATTAGATTAGGGTTTCCTAATTACCATAACTTGAAAATTAAAATTAATATTTTCTAATTAACATTAAAAGTATTAAATTAACACTTAGGTTTTCCCTGATTATAAATTAGGGTTTCAAATCCAGAAATTAGGGTTTGCTAAATAATTAAACTTTACCCTAATTAATAGTATAATTAATAGCACTTGAGCATAATAATTATCCTCTAAAGTTCCCACATTAGGGTTTTAAATTTTCGAATCAGGGTTTCAGATTCCCAGAACTGAAATTAGGATTTTCAGAACCGGTTTCTAGGGTTTTTTATAATTTGCTAGGGTTTTCTAACCGAGCGTTGTCGTTCTTGATATATAACTAGGGTTTGTTACAGATATCATTTATCTGGTCAACCCTTGACCCTTAACCACATACTGTACACATATACACAGAACATATTCTCATATACCCTTAATCCTAAATAATTCACCTAAATCCTTCACAGAATTTTGAAATCCTCAAAATTCCATCTCAAAAATATCAAACGCATATACTTATTTTCTGTCTAGGTTCTAATATTGAACCTTAAATCAATTAATTAAAAATATTTAAAATTCTCGGGTTGTCACATTCACCCCTTCTTCTAAGAATTTTGTCCCCGAAATTCACATTACACCTTACACCATACTGCTTACACCATTCATACATCATCACATGTTACCCAATACACCACCACAAGAGTAAAAGTTTTCAAATTGTGCTGAGGAGTCGTATAGACTATTTATCTATTATTTTCGCAAACGTTTTATGAAAATTCATCCGCAAACCGTCATTACTTACGAACACAAAGGGTGATTAGCCTGATATGCCCTGTACTGGCCAAGTACTAATTTTATCTGTTCCTTGTCACTGCCATAGGCACAAAAATTCTACCTCAGTCTTATTGGATTCCGCACCAAAACAATTTGGTCTGGGAAATTTCTTTCAATGAATACTTAGAGTTTTCATAAACTTTAGTCTAGCTGAATCGAATAGCATAGACACATATCAATAATTCAATTCAATCGAATTATTTAGGTGCAGCCAAACCCAGTTGGCAAATTAAATATTTTTTTTTGAAAATATTTTCGAGAATGACGTCACGATGCCGTACTGTATTAACTGTCCGTTTGAGGATGCCGTCATTATATGACTTTATCATAACACATCATACAATAGTGGAACAACGACTTTAGATCAAATTCACACTAAGTATTCATGTATTTACAACTCCATCAACTTTTTATCATCTCTGCACCAGGTTACATGGTACATGAGTGATAAATAAAAATATATTTTGATGTTTTAAATCATTTGCGTCTAGCTGAAAAAAGTAGCATAGACTATACTTTAAACCGTTTCAAAAATGATTACGAGTCTACATATATATTTTTTTAAAGCACATAGTGCGTATTTAGCTTGATGTCAAAATTTCGAAGTCTAGCATAGCTAGGAGTTTTGGAAAACTTATGTCTCTACTAATAGTCATTTTCTTAACAATCTATTTGTTCCTATTATCCTCAATACTCCGTTTACACACAACTATACCCAGTTCGTCAAACCACACTTATGAGTCCATAAATTGCCACAATCATATGAGTTTAAGAACTTTCCTAGACAGACCTTTGGCATCCATTCGCTGAGGGGTTCATAAACATTTCATATAACTATGAATCAAGAATGTCACATAAGTATGAGTTTTAAGACCTCGTACTTAACCTTATATCCTCTACCTATGACCTATCTATATGGTATACACACGAGAAAGGAATCACCCTCTTAACATGCATATAGCAAATAGCGCGACACAAACATTTCAATGATTATCATTGCCAGAACTAAGTAGTTTTTACACCAAGTATAATTCTCCGCCCATACAAGGAATCATACAACTCAGCTGCTGACATTAATCCTCAATTGAAATCCCCACCTAATCTTAACCCCCTTCTCAAAACGAATTTCATTCAACTTGTACTCATAAACCTTTCCTGAATCTGTACCAATTCATAGTACAACTAACACCCAGCAATCTTGCTGTAAATGTGACAACCCCAAATCCAGGTTCCTTCAAACCTCGAATTCGGTCTACCACGATACTACTATTGTCAAACTATTTATATTTTTCATTCATAACTTAACGAATAAAACTTTACTTATTACAATTTTGAATATAAATTCATTCCATTTCCAGGATCTACACAATGACCCCAAACTTTTATAAGTTTCTAATCCTGGTCATTTACTATTCATGTATTACATCACATTCGATATTATAAAAACGTTGAATAATTTAAACTTTTTCAATATCTTGAATAAAATCTTTTATTGATTTCATAACTTTGAACCAATTACAATTCTTGAATCAACTATATAATATGGTTCAGTCTATTGGAATTACTGTATAAGATTTTACATCTTGATTCGATATCCTCTATATATTAACTAATACATCCTTACAATACAACAAGTATTAAACATCATAAGTATATATTAATACACTCCTAGAACCTAAACATGGTTCAAGTAATAATCTAAATAGTATCCTTCATTGCGAAACTATCTACTTTGTCAACCAAGAAGCACGAAATCTTTACCGTGAGTCCTTAACCTGCAAAAGTGGTTATTTGCAAGGGTGAGCTCGACAGCCCAGTAATTCTAACAGTTTTCATGCAGTACATAGCATATAATAGCATATTCAGTTAATGCATTTATAATCAATTAATATTAACTACGCATGTTACTTCACACATAATATGCATAGAAATTTACTTCACATGCATATCATCAAAGATTAACTTTCAAA
Source organism: Panax notoginseng (assembly GCA_016801055.1). Classification (NCBI taxonomy): domain Eukaryota; kingdom Viridiplantae; phylum Streptophyta; class Magnoliopsida; order Apiales; family Araliaceae; genus Panax; species Panax notoginseng. The sequence continues at coordinate 119,897,976 of CM029022.1, forward strand.
TTTCATGCATAGCTCATATGCATTTCATATATATACATCAACATTCTCATAGCATAATATATCTCAACTAACAGTTATAGAATTTATATATCAAATAGGAACTGAAAGACTTGCCTGATTCATAGTTTACGAACTACGACTTAACTGCTTAAAGCTTATCTGCACTGCGTGTATTCCTACACAATTATATAATCATGGATTCATAACCATTAGTCACATATTTCATACATTCTTAATGTAATAATAATGTTATATTGTTCTCTAACTAGGTTCATAACACCTACATTTCACTTTCTCATCATACTCTTAGAATAGCTAGGTAGGTATAGGTATACCTAACCATCCATACTTGACATCAACATTCATATACATTTATCACACACTTGACTCGCTATGTGTTCGACACATATTTAAAGTTTATAAATACGTGATCTACGTCGTTCATATTCAAACTACTTAGTTTCATAATGATTTATTTCAATCAATAATGCTTAACAAATTTCTTTAACAAGATTCGATGTTATAAGCTTTTAAACCATATATTGGTACTAATAAGCCTATACTAGTATGCTCACATGTATCTATCTCATTTACATAGACATAGCATAGTTCATACTTTTAAAACATGCTTAAATAACTTATGTCATGCTTGACTAGTTGAGTGCACATATCATTCATGATCAAAGGCATATACAACTCTATCATGCTTGCTTATAAAGTCATAATGCAAGTAATACAATGTTCATCAAAGTTATTTTCTAACACTTTTAAATTTCTTTTTAAAAGGCATACTAAATCGAGCTTGACAACTTTTTATGTGCAATACATCTTGAAATTACATTCCTTATCCATCTGCGCACATAACTAGGCCACATTCACATGTTTCCAAGGTCGAAACTTAACAGACACAAAGTTCGTCAAGTTTTCATTTTCAAACTTCAAGTTTTTCTTTTAAAACACTTTAAACCACACTATATTAATCTAGTATATGCAAGGTAACTTTAAATCATTTCTCATTCTTAAATATACTCATAACTCAACAAGATGTATGTGTTAAAATTTCATAACTTCAAAGACTCAAGGTTCGTCAATATTCGTTTTTCAAAAGTCCAAGTTTCTTTTCAAAACATATACTAAGTCATGCCAATGCTTTCTATTATGAGCAAAGAAATCTTATATGTCATGTCTATTATCATGCATTTTCAAGTTACATCACCTAGAATAATATATTCCATTGTCGGGAGCACTATACTTGCGTATGTACTCACTCGACGCCCTCCGATGGCCTTCGATTACGTAACAGTCACAGAGATAACTATTTTAACCCTTCCTAATGGCCTCAAATTGAAAACCTTAAAGCACACAAGTTGTAGGTCTATTCGTTCTCGTTCTGGTTCATCTTGAATCTCCTCAATCGGAGTTCATATAAAAACGTTATGGGCGTTTTACCAAAACATGTTCTGTCAGATTTTTCTCAGAATATGTAACAGACCACCCCCTGCCGGGGTGGGGGTCTTGCCTTAAAAATGGCCCACCGGGGTGGGCCTTTCTACTGTAAACGCACGGTTTCATGCTCTGCTCCAAAATAACAAGCCAAACTACTTTCTAACCTTCATAAATTTGAGTTATACATGTCCAAATTAGTCCGTTTTCGATTCTATGGATCCGTAATTCATAGAATAACAACATACTATAATACTTATCAACTAACATAAGCATTAACTAACCCAAAAATGAATCTATAACTCATGTTCATGTAAATATTCATGATTTTGACAATTTAGTGAAATCATTCCCTACGAATTCGATTCTAAACCAAATTGGTTCGTTTAACTTTCGTTGATTTCATATTGAACTATATTAACAACGTCTACCAACAATTCATGGATTATAACAACCCTTAGCCATAAACTTTTGGACTTAAAAGCAACTTTTTCATGATATTACTAAGAAATTGAAGAACTTTGAATTCAAGAAGATATAAAACAGAATTGTTACCTCTTGAAGCTTAAACTTGCTAATCATAGCTCTCCAAGTCTCTGATTTCTCTCAATTCTACTTAACTTCCATAACCCATTTCTCAGGCAACTCAAACAAATGGGAAAGAAAAGAAGGAGTCCCTATTTATAGAGGAAGAATTATCCAAGCAATAGCTTTGCCCTAGAAATCAAACTAGTGGAAGGAAGAAGAATCCATTAGAAAAGAAGAAGTTGGCCAACCACCAATTCATAGCCATCATCACAACACCTTTCTAGCTTCATTATCTTCCTCTTAGCCTTTTCATTTTGCTGAGTTTTACCAAATGAGCTTTTAGACTAGGCCAATGGCCTATACACGTGAGTATGGAAATGAGACTCACAAAATGGGACAACCCATTTGGTTTGCCAGTCTTAGCAAAATGGGTATTTAAGATATCTATATTTACTTTCTTTTGGACTTACAAGCTTACACTAAATAACATAATGTTATTACTATATGATAAATTAGGGGTACATATACCCATAATCATACAATCCATGAATAATATTTATCTCAACTAATATTTACCCTATACTAGAATATAATTTAGTCGGCTACTAATATTTCCTTCCATAAAATTCATTATTCCAGTGTCACACCTCATTTTATATTGAATGAAAAACCTTATATATAAGATTTCTCCTTACATGCTATTATCCAAGTAAAATTATGGACTATTTATGTACCCATGTCATATATTCCATGTACATTAGTCCACATAATATTTTAATTGGGCTAAATATAAATTAGTTAGATATTCTCAATCCATCAAATAATTACTACATACTAATATATTGTCCATAACAATTATTAATATTATAAGACAATATATCCCATCACTATGCCACACAAGGCATCTTTCACAAACTCGATCTTAAGCTTCTCTCATTCTCCACACTTATTATACTTTCAATATAATATTTGTGTGACTCGAGCATTTAAATGCTAAACTACCTTAATTAATTATAAGTATAACCTTTACGCTTATAATAATTAATATATACTCCATTAGTTATTTAAATGATAACATCCACGATAAAATAATAACTTAAGTTATTTAATATATTAAAATAACTTAGTTTTCTTTCATTAATTAACTCCCTTAAAAATACATTAAAAACTATGTATTTTGTCATAACATAAATATTATATTTTCTCCGAATAAAGACATTTACAATTAGAAATTAATTTGCTTATTGTCTCAAAATATTATTCTTAATATAATATCAATTAACTATATGTACGACACATGTACATATATTATATATAGAAAATAGATAATAAGTTTATTTTCTATTATAATAAATTATTTCCATTAATTTATTTTTATATAGCAAATACGTTTTAATATATTTACAATATTATTAATCATACCTCATACAAAAATATATAAGGTAATATTATTATTCAACAATAACATTTCCTCCTTTTATTAAAATAACTCAATATTAGAAATTATTTTAATATCCTTTATTAGAAATATATAATTATTATTTCTCTCTCCCTCTATAAATTGCTCCCAAAACAATTTCTTCAAATATTAAATATCCATTTAAAGATATAATGATTTATGTCTCCCTTTAATAACGTATATATATATTTAACGTTATTCGTACATTAGACTTTCTCACATATTATCATTCTGAGTAACATATATAAAGTATCACATATTTAACACACATATTAATTCACTCCTTTACTTAAGTAAATTAAACCTTGTACTATATTACCATAGTTATTTAAGGTTTAACATACACATTATATTATTCCATAATATAACTCTCAACTATCAATTAACCAATATTTATACTTATTAGTTAATTCTCTCAACTAACTCATGTTTCACTATTCAAACCCATTCGCGGATAACTTACGTACTATCAGTAACCTATATTATAATCATATCAGTTATTAGTACACATACACAAGAAAATGACAATTATACATTAATGTCACCCACTTACTATGATAAAATAATCCTATAAACTATTTACTATCGATAGAAAATTTTATCCACTTCTTTTATCTCAACTGAATTATCTCTGCGATCAATAACAATATATAATAATAGTATATTTATTAATCACAAAAATCACATATTACATAGTTCATATTACCCTATGTAACACATTTCTACATACCTCGTATCACATAAACGTTTTTATTCGAACCCATTTCACACTTAAGAATTTTATTCATTAAATTTATAATTTAATGATTTCTAAAAATCCGGGTTCTTACATCATCTCCCCCTTATAAGGATTTCGTCCTCGGAATCACCGAAACCTCCTCTACTCAGTCCTATTCTGAATATTACATATTCGTTTGAATAATTTTATCCATTCTCTTTTCGGAAGTTTCATTATAACTTGCTTACTTGCATTCTACCACATTCTCCTTTCTAAGGAACATTCTACTCACTACATTCATCCCACAGAAGAATAAGAGTCTTCCATGATTTTTCAATAATCGGGAAGTAGTAAGAATAATTTTAGATTCTAAATTATGCTGAGGGGTCACAAGACCGTAAACTCTTCTCTAGGTTTACAAATGCTTCAACAAAATCCTTCACACTGCAAACCAGAGTGTTTATCAATCACAAAGACTGAAAGAACCCTCCACGCGTACACTAGGTGGGCAGCCTATTGTACCACTACGTTGGGCCGCAACGTAGTGTTTTGTAATGACTATATGCGTTACGCTCGGAACCATTGTCCCCGAAAATATGTCCCCTTATAGGGTTGTTCACCTCAGCTTTTTCACATCTGAATCCGCACCAGAACAATCTGGTTTGGCACAAATACACAAGAACACTTGAATTCTATAATCACTTTTCAACAGTTGTCTAGCCGAATTAAATAGCTTAGACTCTTATCAACAGTTCGAACATCAATCGAAATAATTTAGTCAACTCTTCATAATTCGAAAGAAAACTAAAAATTCTTTTATGACGTCATGATACCGTACCAGAATAGTAGTACGTTGAGGATTCCGCCAATATGTGACTTTGTCATATTACATCATACCATAGTGGGCTGACGATCTTTCGATCACAACTAACACTAGGTTCGACTGCATTGATGACTCCATCGTTTACCATTTGTACACCATATCAAATGATGCACATGGTTAGAAATACCTTTTTGAAAATTTTCAAATCATTTTTGTCTTAGCCGAAACAATTAGCATAGACATATGGATAACGGTATTATTTTTAAAACATCATTGGTTCAATCACATGATCCAATATTTTTCAAGAAAACAGAAGTGCGAACATCAGCACGAAGTCAATAAATTTTGAAAATCTAGCAGAGCTAGAAGATTTAGAAAATCCATGTTTCTCCATCAACTTTAATCTTTACTCCATTGATTCATTCTATCAATCTCTAACACCATCAATGCTCACTATACCAAAATCTCTTAATTCATAACATATATACCCAATATAGTTCATCAAACTTACCACACTTTGGAAATTCAGGAACTTGTCACAATTATATGAGTTTAAAAACTTATCCTAGTCAGACCATAGGCGTCCATTCGCTGAGGGGTTTAAAAACATTTCATATAATTATGAGTCACGAACTTACCATGTGCATGAGTTTTAAGAACTTGCACCTAATCTTAATATTTTCTACTTTAATCTTAATAGTCTCTATCTATCAAATATGATATGAGAAAAGAATCACCTTCTCACCATAAGCATATCAATAGTGCGACAACGACATTCCATTGATTATCATTGTGAAGAACCGAGCGTGAACACAAAGCCTCCGCCCACACAAAGGTTTGTACAACTCAGCTCTTACATGAGTCCTCAACTGAAATCTCACTTAACTTTATCTTACTCTTAACTTTCTCTTTGCTGGATACAAATTTGTCGTATCTCATCATATACAACTCCTCACGAGTTCACATCGTTCCATTTCATAGTACATTCTCTTATAGCATCAAGCTATACACACTTAGTCGTTATAGACTATCACTTCATAGCTCAATCCGATCACGTCGTGATCATCAATTTACCTTAGGGTTCTTTCCCTATTATCAACTAAACTCCACTCGAGTTCATTCTCAATATCTTTGTCATATTCATCATATAGACATCATCTTATCGTTTTTATTACCAGAGTTAGGAAACTCCTGAATTCTCATTCTCTTAGATACTTCAAGATTCTTCTTTGAATCTTCACTTATATATTTTAATCCTTATCTTTCTCTCTCTCAGGTTATAGCCTAAGGTACACTTACCTAAGTTTATAACCTACAGCTTTGATACCAACCTGTGACGCCCCCAAATCCAGGTTCCTTCAAACCTCGAATTCGGTCCGCCACGATACTACTATTGTCAAACTATTTTTATTTTTCATTCATAACTTAACGAATAAAGCTTTACTCATTACAATTTAGAATATAAATTCATTCCATTTCCAGGATCTGAACAATGACCCCAAACTTTTATAAGTTTCTAATCCTGGTCATTTACTATTCCTGTATTACATCACATTCGATATTATAAAAACGCGGAATAATTTAAACTTTTTCAATATCTTGAATAAAATCTTTTATTGATTTCATAACTTTGAACCAATTATAATTCTTGAATCAACTATATAATATGGTTCAGTCTATTGGAATTACTGTATAAGATTTTACTTCTTGATTCGATATCCTCTATGTATTAACTAATACATCCTTACAATACAACAAGTATTAAACATCTTAAGTATATATTAATACACTCCTAGAACCTAAACATGGTTCAAGTAATAATCTAAATAGTATCCTTCGTTGCGAAACTATCTACTTTGTCAACCAAAAAGTACGAAATCTTTACCGTGAGTCCTTAACCTACAAAAGTGGTTATTTGCAAGGGTGAGCTCGACAGCCCAGCAATTCTAACAATTTTCATGCAGTACATAGCATATAATAACATATTCAGTTCATGCATTCATAATCAATTAATATTAACTACGCATGTTACTTCACACATAACATGTATAGAAATTTACTTCACAAGCATATCATCAAAGATCAACTTTCAAATTTCATACATAGCTCATATGCATTTTATATATATACATCAACATTCTTATAGCATAATATAGCTCAACTAAAAGTTATAGAATTCGTATATAAAATAGGAACTGAAAGACTTGCCTGATTCGTAGTTTACGAACTACGACTTAACTGCTTAAAGCTTATCTGCACAGCATGTATTCCTACACAAATATATAATCATGGATTCATAACCATTAGTCACATATTTCATACATTCTTAATGTAATAATAATGTTACATTATTCTCTAACTAGGTTCGTAACAGCTACATTTTACTTTCTCATCATACTCTTAGAATAGCTAGGTAGGTATAGGTATACCTAACCATCCGTACTTGACATCAACATTCATATACATTTATCACACACTTGACTCGCTATGTGTTCGACACATATTTAAAGTTTATAGATACGTGATCTACGTCATTCATATTCAAACTACTTAGTTTCATAATGATTTATTTCAATCAATAAGGCTTAACAACTTTCTTTAACAAGATTCAATATTATAAGCTTTTAAACCATATATTGGTACTAATAAGCCTATACTAGTATGCTCACATGTATCTATCTCATTTACATAGACATAGCATAGTTCATACTTTTAAATCATGCTTAAATAACTTATGTCATTCTTGACTAGTTGAGTGCACATATCATTCATGATCAAAGGCATAGACAACTCTATCATGCTTGCTTATAAAGTCATAATGCAAGTAATACAATGCTCATCAAAGTTAGTTTCTAACACTTTTAAATATCTTTTTAAAAGGCATACTAAACCGAGCTTGACAACCTTTTATGTGCAATACATCTTGAAATTATATTCCTTATCCATCTGCGCACACAACTAGGCCACATTCACATGTTTCCAAGGTCGAAACTTAAAAGACACAAAGTTCGTCAAGTTTTCATTTTCAAACTTCAAGTTTTTCTTTTAAAACACTTTAAACCACACTATATTAATATAGTATATGCAAGGTAACTTTAAATCACTTCTCATTCTTAAGTATACTCGTAACTCAACAATATGTATGTGTTAAAATTTCATAACTTCAAAGACTCAAGGTTCGTCAATATTCGTTTTTCAAAAGTCCAAGTTTCTTTTCAAAAAATATACTAAGTCATGCCAATGCTTTCTATTACGAGCAAGGAAATCCTATATGTCATCTCTATTATCATGCATTTTCATGTTACATCACTTAAAATAATATATTCCATTGTCAGGAGCACTATACTTGCGTATGTGCTCACTCGACGCCCTCCGATGGCCTTCGATTACGTAACAGTCACAGAGATGACTGTTTTGACCCTTCCTAATGACCTCAAATTGAAAACTTAAAGCATAAAAGTTGTAGGTCTATTCGTTCTCGTTCCGGATCATCTTGAATTTCCTCAATTGGAGTTCGTATGAAAAAGTTATGGGCATTTTACCAAAATATGTTCTGTCAGATTATTCTCAGCATATGTAACAGACCACCCCCTACCGGGGCGGGGGTCTTGCCTTAAAAATGGCCCGCCGGGGCGGGCCTAGCTACTGTAAACGCATGGTTTCACGCTCTGCTCCAAAATAACAAGCCAAACTACTTTCTAACCTTCATAAATTGAGTTATACATGTCCAAATTAGTCCGTTTTCAATTCTATGGATCCGTAATTCATAGAATAACAACATACTATAATACCCATCAACTAACATAAGCATTAACTAACCCAAAAATGAATCTATAACTCGTGTTCATGCAAATATTCATGTTTTGGACAATTTAGTGAAATCATTCCCTACGAATTCGATTCTAAACCAAATTGGTTCGTATAACTTTCGTTGATTTCGTATTGAACTATATTAACAACATCTACCAACAATTCATGGATTATAACAACCCTTAGCCATAAACTTTTGGACTTAAAAGCAACTTTTTCATGATATTACTAAGAAATTGAAGAACTTTGAATTTAAGAAGATATAAAATAGAATTGTTACCTCTTGAAGCTTAAACTTGCTAATCATAGCTCTCCAAGTCTCTAATTTCTCTCAATTCTACTTAACTTCCATAACCCATTTCTCAGACAACTCAAACAAATGGGAAAGAAAAGAAGGAGTCCCTATTTATAGAGGAAGAATTATCCAAGCAATAGCTTTGCCCTAGAAATCAAACTAGTGGAAGGAAGAAGAATCCATTAGAAAAGAAGGAGTTAGCCAACCACCAATTCATAGCCATCATCACAACACCTTTCTAGCTTCATCATCTCCCTCTTAGCCTTTTCATTTTGCTGAGTTTTACCAAATGAGCTTTTAGACTAGGCCAATGGCCTATACACGTGAGTAAGGAAATGAGACTCACAAAATGGGACAACCCATTTGGTTTGCCAGTCTGAGCAAAATGGGTATTTAAGATATCTATATTTACTTTCTTTTGGACTTACAAGCTTACACTAAATAACATAATGTTATTACTATATGATAAATTAGGGGTACATATACCCATAATCATATAATCCATGTATAATATTTATCTCAACTAATATTTACCCTATACTAGAATATAATTTAGTCGGGTACTAATATTACCTTCCATAAAATTCATTATTCCAATGTCACACCTCATTTTATATTGAATGAAAAACCTTATATATAAGATTTCTCCTTACATGCTATTATCCAAGTAAAATTATGGACTATTTATGTACCCATATCATATACTCCATGTACATTAGTCCACATAATATTTTAATTGGGCTAAATATAAATTAGTTGGATATTCTCAATCCATCAAATAATTACTAGATACTAATATATTGTTCATAGCAATAATTAATATTATACGACAATAAATCTCATCACTGTGCCACACAAGGCATCTTTCACAAACTCGATCTTAAGCTTCTCTCATTCTCCACACTTATTATTCTTTCAATATAATATTTGTGTGACTCAAGCATTTAAATGCTAAACTACCTTAATTAATTATAAGTATAACATTTACGCTTATAATAATTAATATATACTCCATTAGTTATTTAAATGATAACATCCACGATAAAATAATTACTTAAGTTATTTAATATATTAAAATAACTTGGTTTTCTTTCATTAATTAACTCCCTTAAAAATACATTAGAAACTAAGTATTTTGTCATAACATAAATATTATATTTTCTCCGAATAAAGACATTTACAATTAGAAATTAATTTGCTTATTGTCTCAAGATATTATTCTTAATATAATATCAATTAACTATATGTACAACACATGTACATATATTATATATAGAAAATAGATAATAAGTTTATTTTCTATTATAATAAATTATTTTCATCAATTTATTTTTATATAGCAAATACGTTTTAATATATTTACTATATTATTAATCATACCTCATACAAAAATATATAAGGTAATATTATTATTCAACAAAAACATTTCCTCATTTTATTAAAATAACTCAATATTAAAAATTATTTTAATATCTTTTATTAGAAATATATAATTATTATTTCTCTCTCCCTCTATAAATTGCTCCCAAAACAATTTCTTCAAATATTAAATATCCAATTAAAGATATAATGATTTATGTCTCCCTTTAATAACGTATATATATATTTAACGTTATTCGTACATTAGACTTTCTCACATATTACCATTCTGAGTAACATATATAAAGTATCACATATTTAACACACATATTAATTCATTCCTCTACTTAAGTAAATTAAACCTTGTACTATATTACCATAGTTATTTAAAGTTTAAGATACACATTATAATATTCCATAATATAACTCTCAACTATCAATTAACCAATATTTATACTTATTAGTTAATCCTCTCAACTAACTCATGTTTCACTATCCAAACCCATTCGCGGCTAACTTACGTACTATCAATAACCTATATTATAATCATATCAGTTATTAGTACACATACACAAGAAAATGACAATTATACAGTAATGTCACCCACTTACTATGATAAAATAATCCTATAAACTATTTACTATAGATAGAAAATTTTATCCACTTCTTTTATCTCAACTGAATTATCTCTGCGATCAATAACAATATATAATAATAATATATTTATTAATCACAAAAATCACATATTACATGGTTCATATTACCCTATGTAACACATTTCTACATACCTCGTATCACATAAACATTTTTATTCAAACCAATTTCACACTTAAGAATTTTATTAATTAAATTCTTATTTAATGATTTCTAAAAATCCGGGTTCTTACAGTAAACTGTTCAATCATTCGCTTGATCCTTCTCCATACTAAAACCTTATCCGATCACGGGGTGATCTCGTCGTATATATTATGATTCATTTCTACACTATGATCATTTTATTTTACAATCTCCTATCACTGCACTTTTAGTCTTTTATACTCTATCTATTCACCACTACTGTTCAACTTTATTATCAGAGTTAGGGAACTATGTATCTTATAACTCGTCGAGATTCGTCTTTGAATCTTACCGACCAACTAACTCTATGTGAGTTAGATCTTATCCTAATCAGTACGGTTATTAGTCTCAGGTATTCCTACCTAAGCTTCATAACCAACAACTCTGATATCAACTGTGACGGCCCCGAATCTGAGGTCCTGAATCACCGCGGATCTGGTTCGATCATTCTAACACTATTACTATTTGCAGAAGAAATAAACATAAATTGTTTATACAATACATTACACACTATTCCCCAAGGTCGAGTAACCTTAACTTAATACACAAATCATAACTTATTTAACTTACAATAGCATTAATATACAATTCTGTTACAATTCTAATCGCACACAATAACTTTAAGCTGGAACTGATCTTTAACCTTCCATCCTTTCATTGTATCTGACGCATTCGCCTTAATCTGTAATGTTTTATCATGATATAGCAAGGGTGAGTATGAAAGTTGCCAGCAAGTTTAAGTCTAATAATAAAACAATATATCATGATTGAAAGAGTCTGAATAATAAGTTGGTTATAATTCAACAATATAATTGTGAACTAGCAGGAACAAATTTATGACTGAACAAGTATTATACATGAACAAATATATCTGAACCAACTGGTAATGAAGGTGATCAGCCTTTCATACCTGACTTATACATGCAATATGTACAGAGTACAATTCATGGCAACCAACAATGGTTAACCATAAGCTTATCCGAATGAAACAACTCTTAGTAGAGTTAAGTAAAAACAAACTTGCCTGAACCGTTGATTACCGCTACACAATTTATATCGCTTTATCCAAAGACCTAATATTAGTAATATAGATCTCCAATATTAGAATAATATCATCACAATATAATACTATAAGAAATATATATATATATATATATATATATATATATATATATATATAACATAGAATAATCTAAACACATAACACATAACCCTATCAGTCTACAATACATATAAGAATCAGTATCAAGTCGAACAATTTCAGCCTGACTTGAGTTCGACAAAGTTCTAACGTCCCGCCGGTTTAGTCAGACAAAATTTCGAGTTCAAGTTCAATTAAACTCTGCTCAAACACTTAACCATTATCTACGATAATTTAATAATAGTCAAAATATTTTTTCTAAGTCTCATTATAATTTTTAAATAATTATTATCATTTATCGTGTATTTTCAATCATTAAAATTGTATTTAAATGAATTAAATATCACATAATTCTTTTATCATTAATATTTATTTATTATCAAATATTAATGAAATACATGTCATAATATTATAATATATTTATAATCTATCAAAGTATTTTTAATACCTTAAAATCATCTTTGTATGATTTTTAAACAATTAATTTTATTATCCGATAATTGCTATTAATATTAAAATATTAATATTTTCATGACAAAATATCAAAAGTTATATTTTATAACTCAAAATATTTTTATAACCCTTAAATCATTTTTATATGATTTATAAATCATTTATTCTATTTTTTCCATAATTTATTTAATATATTTATTAAATAAAATAATTATCATTAATATAGATTAATTAATGAAATTCATCACAAAATATTAAAAGTCACTGAAATTAACTTAAAATATTTTCTTTTACCATAATATTATTTTTAAAGATTTTTCATGTATTTAAATCATTTTTAAATAATTTATTTAATATTATAATTAAATAAATTAAATACCATTTATATTCCAAAAATATTAAATATTTATGAAATATACTCTAAATAATTAAAAACTATTTTTCAGCATTTAAAATAATTTTTTATAATTTATTATGTATTTTTAATAATTAAAAACTATTTTTATCTATTTTTAAATAATTTCTGAAAAAATTAGAAATTAAATAAATTGAAACTGTCGCTAAAGGGCCCTATAGCGACAGACCCGTCGCTATAGGTGTTCTTGGCCTGTTCTTGAGCTTGCCCATATCTTCATGTCAAACACGAAAGGGGGTAGTTTGGCCGGTTCTAAAATCATTATGTTTCTGTTTTCTGGGAAGCTAAAGCTTTGATGTTGTAGTATAAGTGTAATACTACGACTAGAGACTGAGTTCATGGCCATCCAACAACAAATCAGTGAGATCTAAACTGCAGAAAGCATTGTCAGGCATGTTCTTGAATTTCTGGGCTGCCCAGAAATTCAAACAATGCCAAAGGTGCTACTTTGAAGCCTCATAACTTGGAATCTGGGTTCGCTTTGTGATATCTAATGGTCCCTACATGTAGTAATGATGTCATAGTACAATTATATAGCATCAAAGAAGCATAATAACATTTCCTACACAAGATCTGGGCCGGTCAAACGTATGGTCAGAAGTTGTTCTTGAACGAATTCTGGGTTTCCCAGAATTCTTTAAAGCTGGTGGTCAACGCATGTTTGACCTTGCTTATCTTTCAGTACGGTTATGATCTAAGTTAGCTAGTGACTTTAATATGCAGTCGACATGTCAGGCTATAAGTGGAATACAATAACATGGCCTAAATCATTACAATAAGTAAGTTCAGAGGCTTCAAAAACTTGTCAGACCACCAGGAAATATTCTGGGTTGCCCAGATTTGGATTTCTGTGAACGGTCAACGAGGTTTGACCGCTCGTATCTCTCAATATATGCATGATCTGGTCGTGCTTCCCGTTTTAGATCACAGTCCTCATGTCATAGAACAAACCCAAAACATAAAACACACAAAACAATTAACACATAAAGATTTATAAGCCCTGACATTCGGCTGTCAGGCCATTTTTTTTTCTATTTTTCCAGATTTTTGAAAAATGCTATTTCGTGCACTTTGATGTTATGGATGCACTATATAGCAACCCAGATCATCAAGTGACATCCTTATACACTACTTTAAATATCAAACAACAAAATCTAACATCAAATCCTAAAATTTTTATAAAGCTAGGGTTTATACCTTTATGCTTTGATTTCTAATTTCTGACTTTGTGATCTGATGCTCTACAAGATGATCATGGTCTAACTTCTCACTCCCTCTCACTCTAAAATTTCGAAATGGATGAGAGAGAAAAGGTTGGCAAGTTTGTTAAGGAACGTAAGACTCTTTTTTTTAACTTATAAACTTAGCTGATATAAGTCGCATGCCTAGGGTTTAGGGTTGTTCTCCAACTCATATAGGGCAAGACTTGCAAGCAATCTACTAAATAATGCAATAAGGGTAATTGAGTCATTTTGCTTTAATTTTTAATACCAAAGTTGTAATTTGATCAAACCCTTAAGGTTTAGGGTTTGGAAATCCTTAGGATTTAGGGTTTGACCCTTAACTTTGCAATTTAGTTTCTAACATTCCGAATTTTGATTTTCAAAATAGAAAATTAATATTTATAAATTATAATTAGAATTTTTTTAATTATATTAAAATTCCTTAATCATAAATTAAATCTTGCTAATTAGGATTAGCATTTCCTAATTAAAATTGCTAATTAAGCAATTATGGTCAAAATCGGTCATTAGGATTTATAACCCATAATTAGGGTTTCTAAATAAAAATAATTTTTTTAAATTAGAAATTAGGTTTCCTAATTAGATTAGGGTTTCCTAATTACCATAACTTGAAATTTAGAATTAATATTTTCTAATTAACATTAAAAGTATTAAATTAACACTTAGGTTTTTTCTGATTATAAATTAGGGTTTCAAATACAAAAATTAGGGTTTTAAAAATTTGAAATTAGGGTTTGCTAAATAATTAAACTTTACCCTAATTAATATTATAATTAATAGCACTTGAGCATAATAATTATCCTCTAAGTTCCCAGATTAGGGTTTTAAATTTTCGAATTAGGGTTTTGGATTCCCAGAACTGAAATTAGGATTTTCAGAACCGATTTCTAGGGTTTCTTATAATTTGCTAGGGTTTTCTAACCGAACGTTGTCATTCTTAGTATACAACTAGGGTTTGTTACAGATATCATTTATCTGGTCAACCTTTGACTCTTAATCACATACTATACACATATACAGAGAACATATTCTCATATACCCTTAATCCTAAATAATTCACCTAAATCCTTCATAGAATTTTGAAATCCTCAAAATTCCATCTCAAAAATATCAAACGCATACACTTATTTTTTGTCTAGGTTCTAATATTGAACCTTAAATCAATTAATTAAAAATTTTAAAAATATTCAAAATTCTCGGGTTTTCACAGTATGTATGTGCTTATTGGAGAATAAGTTCACTGAACGTGACTTGCTAAGGTGTAAAGCCCCCCAAATTCAGGTACTTGAAACCCGAACTCGGTGCTTCACGATACCATTTCTATGAGCGGAATAATACTAATAATACTAATAATAATATAGATACCAACTTAATTTACATATTTATCAAAGTCTAAATCCCAATTACGTAACATTTATTACATTCCTTACATAACATGATAGATAATATATATCATACTTGTCTTAATAAAGTTAACTATTACATAAGATAGCATTGCATTCATTCAGGAACCTTTCCTTTTCCCTTGTTCTTAGCAGAGCCTTCTGGTTGTTCACACGTAGCTGAAAACATTTAAATTAAGCAAGGATTAGCATTTGAGTGCCCAGCAAGTAATAACAATTATAAATATTAGCTGAAAGGATTAAATATTTTCTTTGTACTACCCTTCTACAACAAATCAATAGTTGTGAAGTAATCTGAATCGATAATAATATCATAACAACTCTCTATCAAATTTTTGAAACTACGTACTGATTATAAGTAGGGTTAAGGTGACATACTATGAACATTGTTTTCAATTTTTGGAATAGGTTTAGCAGAACTTCATCCGCAAATCGTAATAACTTACGGGCACGAGAGTGATCAGCCCGTTATGCCCTGTATTGATCAATACTACATGCAAGAACGATGTTATCGTTCACTCTGTCCATCTTGGGTGCATAAAAAGTTTTCCCGTGTACGGGATTGTTCATACTTGTCGGGGTTCCAAACCAAAGGTTTTATCTTGTTCAACAATAATCTATAATTCAATATATATATATATATATATATATATATATATATATATATATATATATATATATATATATATACGGGTAATTAACAAAGGTGTATCAACATGTGATTAAATATAATGATTATCCAAGTGGGGACACTTGTATAACCATTTATAGAAATTAATGAACAGAATATATATATGAATTACCATATACTAACATGTTGATAATCAATGAGCGTATATAATATATATAACAATAGGGTTAATAATCTGTACAGTAATAATATAATTCTGAAACATTCTTACTCATGTCCATTGCACAAAGAAAATGCAAAGGTAGGATACATGCCTGATGCGCTGCTTACAATTCGCTACTTAGTGTTATCTTTTATATAACCACCTATCAGTAATAAGATCATATTACTGATTAGAATAACATATCTCAACATATAATACTGCTTATTGCAGTCAGCACATAACCTAATCACATTGTCACCTATGTTTAACAACCATAGACTCACAAATAAACACTTATCTAATCAAATTATCTGAGTCTAGATCAATTTCTGAAATATGTCGGTGTACCGACTGCTTTATCGGGTAATAATCGAGTCTAAAACTCTATCCTGTAGCTCAATAACTGTAATTATCAGTCATATTATTTTTAAATGACTTATAATAATTTTTAAACATTTATTATAATTTATCATGAATTTTTAAACATTGGAATCATTATTAAATGATTTAAATATCAAACAATTCTATTATCATTAATATTTAATTACTATTAAACTATTAATAAAACCATTGCCAAAATATTAAAGTTATTTATAACAACTCAAAATACTTTTTAAAGTATTAATATTATCCTTAAATAATTTTTAAAACAATTAAAATTATTTTTAAATAATTACCATTAATATTTAAATATTAATGTACTATTTATCAAAATATTAAAAGTCATTAATTATAACTTAAAATATTTTTAATTCATTTATATCCTTTTTAAATAATTTTTAAATTAATAAAATTATTTTTAAACTATTTATTAAATATAATTATTAAATAAATTTAATATCATTTAATATTAAATTAATATCATTAATATTAAATTATTAATGAAATTATCCTTTAAATATTAAAAGTTATATATTATAACCTAAAATATCTTTAAACACCTTATTTTTATTTAAAATGATTTGTTTAAAACTAAAAATTATTTTTAAACTAAATTATTTAATATAATTAGTAAATAACTTTAAAATCATTAATTAATAAAATTTACCTTTAAATATTGAAAGTTATATTTTATAACTTAAAATATTAATAAACTCTTTATTTTTATTTAAAATAATTTTTTTAAT
This sequence comes from Panax notoginseng, assembly GCA_016801055.1. Classification (NCBI taxonomy): domain Eukaryota; kingdom Viridiplantae; phylum Streptophyta; class Magnoliopsida; order Apiales; family Araliaceae; genus Panax; species Panax notoginseng. The sequence goes on from CM029022.1 coordinate 119,915,864, forward strand.
ATTAAAATCATTTTTAAACTAATTTATTTAATATAATTATTAAATAACTTTATATCATTAATAGTAAATAATTAATGAAATTTGTTTTAAAATATTAAAAGTTATATTTTATAACTTAAAATATTTTTAAATATCTTATTATCATTTAAAATAATTTTTAATATAATAAAATAATTTTTAATTAATTTATTTAATGTATTTATTAAATAAAATTAAATATCAATAATATTTAAATAAATACTAATATTTATGAAAAATATTTCAAATTAGTAAAAGTTAATTTTTATAACTTAAAAATAATTTTTTAAATTATTTTTGTATTTTTCGGAAATTAATTACTATTTTTAAATAATTTTTGAAAATTAAATTAATTAAAATTACACTGTCTGTCGCTAAAGACTGCCTATACCGACAAAACCGACGCTATAGGTCTTCTTCGTGTTCTTCATGAAACCTAGAACCTTCATGTCCGGAAACGAGCAAGCTAGTTTGACCAAACATAATCTAGTGTGTGTTGTGTTTCTGGGTATGTTGGTCAGATCGTGTAGTGCTAGTGTAGGACTACATGACCCAGCAACAAACATGATCATAATATGCATAACCAACGAGATCTGAGCCTTTAAAGTGGCTGTCAGAGCTGTTCTTCATTTTTTGGGTTTCCCAGAAATGAAGAACAGTTCGACCTATCCACTTTGGGCTTCAACAACTTTCTAATATTGTGTTGTTTTTATGATTTAAAATCTGCAGTGTGTACCCAACATAACAGGGAAGAGATGCATTATATAAAACCTATATATGATCAACAGAATCACTAAATAAATATTGTTCAAATGCTGTCAGACGTCATGATCATGCGTTTTCTGGGTTACCCAGAAAATGCATTTCATGAACGTCCAGCTTAGTTTGACCGCCCACTACTATCTACCTGTTTAAGGTTTTAGTGATCTAGTGTTTTAATATTGTAGTCCAAACAACAGACTATAACTTAGAAGCAAAGATCATTACATATCATCATAACACAGTCAGATCTGAGCCCACGAAGAACTTGTTAGAGCCTTCTGGGCACGATCTGGGTTTTCCAGAAATTAAAAGTCATGGTCGGTCAATGAGGTTTGACCGCCCATAAATTTCATTCTGTTCACGATCTGAGCTAGCTAGAAGTTCTAGAATACAGATCACATGACATACAACAAGTATAAACCTTCAAAACACAAAAACCAAACATAGAAATAGATCTACAAGGCCTGACATTTGGTTGTTAGACATCAAAAATGAAATTTTCAGATTTTGTAAATCTTCAAATCCGAGCCTCTAGATGTTATGGATCTAACATCTAGCAACCCAGATCATCATTATACACTATTTATAACATGTTTAACATCAAATTTTAACATCTAACAACAGATCAATGTTCAGATTTTTAAGTTAGGGTTTATACCTTTTATGAACAAGTTTTGATTCTAGGCCACTGATTTGGTTATGGTGTTCTTGGGGCTTGTTTATGTGACTGATATGCTACCAAATTTTGTGGGTCTTAGAGAGAAAAGCTCTAGGATATGTGTTTGTGCAAAAATAAGCTAAAATGAGACTTTCTCTCTCTCTTGATCTATATATAGAAGTGGTGGATGCATGAATAGCTGATATAAGTGGCTGATATGTGTTGATTTATGGCACATGGGGTGGTTGGATTTGGTCACCAACTCACCTATAGTCAAAATCTACAAACTAGCTTCAATAATTCATAAAAGGGCAAAATGGTCAATTGGCTTTCCAGTTTAATGGCATTCTTATCATTTGGCAAACCCTTAGGGTTTGACCCTTAGGGTTTAACCCTAAGGTTTAGTACATAGCATTTGTAAGATTTAGCAATTAAGGTTTGTAAAAAGATAAAATTTTAGTTTCTAAAAATTTGAAATTAGGGTTTCCTTAATTAAATTAGTTTTCTAATTACTTTATACAGGAACATTAGGGTTTACTATCACTAATTATAATTAACCTTGCTAATTTAGCAATTAGGATTTATAATTAGTAATTAGGTTTTATAATTTTTAATTAGGGTTACAAATTATAGAAATTAGGGTTTCTAGAAATTAATATTTTAAAATGTTAATTAGGGTTTACCTAATTAATCATAAAATCATATAACACTGTTAGATAATAATCTCAGACTCATAATTGAGTTTCAAAATAAGATTAAACAAATTAGTGCTAGAGTTTTGACATTATATACCATAATTGACCAACCATTATCATTGCATACAAACAGTACATATATATAGCGCTGAAAATCAAAATATAATATTATTATATTATTATTCTCATTCTTTGATAAAAATCCAAAATTAGGGTTTGGATTCCATATCTGATTTATCTTTCATATTTAACATTATTAATTAAGTTAAAATAATTAACTTAATTAATCTAGCATAAATTTATATAATAAAATAAATAATTATTATAATAATTCTAAAAATTATTTCATATATTATTTAAATAATATATAACTATATTTTCATGGAAAATAATTAATAAAAATATTTCTACTATCAAATTAATTATTATAAGAATATACTTTATAATAATCAATAATTCTAAAATAAAATTATTTATAAACATTCATGTAATAAATATATTTTTATTTATTACATAATTACATACGCTTTATCTTGTACAAATCCTCATATTTAAAATAAATAAAAAATGATACGCAAAATTTCTTATTTAATTATATAGAAAATATCAGGCTGTTACATTCACCCTCCCTGATAAAGATTCCGTCCCCGGAATCACTATTTTAAAACCTATACATACATGAGTACATATCATACACAATCATTGCAAGTAGATCTCGATCATAAATGATCGAACTGATCTTTAACTATTCACATAAAGCTTGTCTTTCTGATTAAACGGAAAAATTGGTTTCAAAAAGAACTTAAATTCCTCCCTCAAAATTTCTTTATAAAATAATTTACTATATAAAGGAAAATCATGTATACGAAAATAAAAGTCATACGAATAATACCTGAAATTGCACCACCGGCTGCTATGGTATCCTGGACTGTCATGTTGTAGACCCTTGCTGTTGATTTTGTTGGCTTGCTTTACGAAGTCGGTCCTGTGATTGCTAAAGTCCTGCTGCCAGTGCCAGTATTCACGCTTCCTGCCTCCGTCCTCCTCTTCGGACAATCCTTCACCATGTGTTCAGTCGATCCGCATAGAAAACACCCACTGTTCATCCTAGGATTGGGGCAGTTATGAGAGATATGGCCCTCCTACCCGCACTTATAACATACAAACTTTCCTTTCAAATATTTTCCTGAGTGGTTCTTTCCACAAGTCTTACACTGTACCGCTGACTTCTTAACACCTTTTTGTTTCACCTGGACATTGCCAAAATAGTTCCCATTCCTCTTGCTACTACCACTTTTACTCCCACTATTAATTACCACCTTCCCAGCTCCTTCAACCTTACCTTTGTTCTTCCTCTCCTTGTTGTAGAGGCTCATGGCCTCACTCCCCTCCACAGAAATAATAGCTTTCTCCATGAGTGTTGCAAATGTAGGAATCTGCAACACCGTCACCTTGTTATAGAGCCAGCTTTAATCCCAGCTCAAACCTTCTCGCTTTCCTAGCCTTCGTATCAACTTGATGGCGAGCGAACCTAGCTAACTCATTAAATTTTGCGGCGTATTCTGACACCGTCATATTCTCCTACTTCAACTCTAAAAATTTCACTTCTATCCTAGCTTGCATACTGGACAAGAAATAGTTCTCGAAGAACAGTGTCTTAAACATATCCCATGTAACTACACCTTCTCCTACCCTCGACTGATTTGTTTTCCACCAAAAAGTTTGCCTCACCCTTCATCATATAGGTGGCAAAAGCTGTCTTCTGCCCTTCTGCTACCCTAGTTATCATGAATGCTTTTTCAATCTCTTTGACCCAAGTTTGGGCTTCAACAGGGTCAGTTGTACCCTTGAATTCTGGCGGTCCTACAGCCTTAAAATCTTTGAAATTTGCCAAGCGATTCTCCGGCTGATTCCCAGCAACCGGTATCCCTTGCTGCATAACTTGTGCTACCATGTTTTCAAAGTGCTGCATCGGGTCTGGTTGTTATTGTCCTTCAGCGTTGTTGACAGATTCTTCTGCCCTTTGATTTCGAGTTCGACGTCTTGGCGGCATTATCTGATTAAATAAAATTATAAATTTAACTTACATTCTAAACTTTATCGCATAAGTTTAATATTTTAAACCTGTTTCATTACTCAAATATAGATTTATATTCATTTAACGAATACTTTACATAGCATATCACATACTGCTTTAAACATCAGTTATCCCTTTGTGAGTACAAAAGTCGGGATTTATAGTCTTGACTAATACAAAAGTTGGGAACATTACATCACGCCGACATACTTATCATTATATATTACATTAAACATACCTACACAACAGAACCTATACTACCTATTCGCTACTCCTTTTTCTTGGACAACCTTTCGCCTGATGACCTTCTATCCCACAGATAAAACATGCTCCTGGTTTATAGTCGGGACAATACAGAGTGGTATGTCCCTCATAACCACAAAGATAACATATTCTTTTCCCTTTTTTCTTATCAGAGTTTCCTAAGTCATGGTCTTCTATATTTCTTTTTTTCTTCTTGCTCGGAGCTGCACACAATGTGTTGCTTATGGCTCCCATCTGATCAATTTAGATTTTAAGCTTATCCTGTTCTTCCATTGTTTCTATTAACGCCTGACACAATTAACTATTTAGCAGCTTTTCTATTTACCACAGTCTTTCCAGAGAAGAAACCTTGTTCCTCAGATTCTGCACTTCCATTGATGCTTGATCAGCTTCAACTTTAGTGTCTGAATCACTATCTGTCAGTTCTACCATCTTTGGATCCGGTATTACGTTTTCTACAATAACCACCTCGTCTGAGTTATTTTCATCATGAGCTTTTATTTCAACTATTGGCTTCGATATGGGCTCGGGTGTATGGATTTGATCTTTCTTCATGCTATAAGCATATAACAAGCCTTTTCCACCCGACATCTACATACATAAATTATCCTGATTATCATAAAGTATATACACATATCAATTAAGAGTTTTATATAAGTTATCTTTTATTTTTTTTGACAATGAATTTATTCAATTCATCTCTTTTTAAACTCTATATGAGTTATTTATATTTTTAACGTTTCCCTCTGTTCTAAGGTTATAGCCTAAGGTCTAGCCCACCTAAGGTTTCTAAACCTAAGCTCTGACACCAACCTGTAAAGCCCCCTAAATTCAGGTACTTAAAACCCGAACTCGGTGCTTCACGATACCATTTCTATGAGCAGAATAATACTAATAATAATAACAATAATATAGATACCAACTTAATTTACATATTTATCAAAGTCTAAATCCCAAGTACGTAACCTTTATTGCATTCCTTACATAACATGATAGATAATATATATCATACTTCTCTTAATAAAGTTAACTATTACATAAGATAGCATTGCATTCATTCAGGAACCTTTCCTTTTCCCTTGTTCTTAGCAGAACCTTCTGGTTGTTCACACTTAGCCGAAAACATTTAAATTAAGCAAGGATGAGCATTTGAGTGCCCAGTAAGCAATAACAATTATAAATATTAGCTGAAAGGATTAAATATTTTTTTGTACTACCCTTCTACAATAAATCAATAGTTGTGAAGTAATCTGAACTGATAATAATATCATAACAACTCTCTATCAAATTTTTGAAACTACGTATTGACTATAAGTAGGGTTAAGGTGACATATTATGAACATTATTTTCAATTTTTCAAATAGGTTTAGCAGAACTTCATCCGCAAACCGTCATAACTTATGGGCACAGGGGTGATCAACCCGTTATGCCCTGTATTGATCAATACTACATGCAAGAACGATGTTATCTTCACTCTGTCCACCTTGGTTGCATAAAAAGTTTTCCTGTGTACGGGATGTTCATACTTATCGGGGTTCCAAACCAAAGGTTTTATCTTGTTCAACAATAATCTATAATTCAACATATATATATATATATATATATATATATATATATATATATATATATATATATATATACACACGGGTAATTAACAAAGGTGTATCAACATGTGATTAAATACAATGATTATCCAAGTGGGGACACTTGTATAACCATTTATAGAAATCAAAGAACATAATATATATTTGAATTACCACATACTAACATGTTGATAATCAATGAGCGTATATAATATATATAACAATAGGGTTAATAATCTGTACAGTAATAATATAATTCTGAATCATTCTTAGTTATGTCCATTGCATAAAGAAAAATACAAAGGTAGGATACATGCCTGATACATTGCTTACAATTCGCTACTTAGTTTTATCTTTTATATAACCACTTATCAGTAATAAGATCGTTTTACTGATTAGAATAACATATCTCAACATATAATACTGCTTATTGCAGTCAGCACATAACCTAATCACATTGTCACCTATGTTTAACAACCATAGACTCACAAATAAACACTTATCTAATCAAATTATCTAAGTCCAAATTAATTTTTGAAATATGTCGGTGTACCGACTGCTTTATCGGGTAATAATCGAGTCTAAAACTCTATCATGTAGCTCAATAACTGTAATTATCAGTCATATTATTTTTAAATGACTTATAATAATTTTTAAACATTTATTATAATTTATCATGAATTTTTAAACATCGGAATCATTATTAAATGATTTAAATATCAAACAATTCTCTTATCATTAATATTTAATTATTATTAAACTATTAATAAAACCGTTGCCAAAATATTAAAGTTATTTATAACAACTCAAAATACTTTTTAAAGTATTAATATTATCCTTAAATAATTTTTAAAACAATTAAAATTATTTTTAAATAATTACCATTAATATTTAAATATTAATGTACTATTTATCAAAATATTAAAAGTCATTAATTATAACTTAAAATATTTTTAATTCATTTATATCCTTTTTAAATGATTTTTAAATTAATAAAATTATTTTTAAACTATTTATTAAATATAATTATTAAATAAATTTAATATCATTTAATATTAAATTAATATCATTAACATTAAAATATTAATGAAATTATCCTTTAAATATTAAAAGTTATATATTATAACCTGAAATATCTTTAAACACTTTATTTTTATTTAAAATGATTTGTTTAATACTAAAAATCATTTTTAAACTAAATTATTTAATATAATTAGTAAATAACTTTAATATCATTACTTAATAAAATTTACCTTTAAATATTGAAAGTTATATTTTATAACTTAAAATATTAATAAACTCTTTATTTTTATTTAAAATGATTTTTCTAATATTAAAATTATTTTTAAACTAATTTATTTAATATAATTATTAAATAACTTTAATACCATTAATAGTAAATAATTAATAAAATTTGCTTTAAAGTATTAAAAGTTATATTTTATAATTTAAAATATTTTTAAATAACTTATTATCATTTAAAATAATTTTTAATATTAAAAAATCATTTTTAATTAATTTATTTAATGTATTTATTAAATAAAATTAAATATCAATAATATTTAAATAATACTAATATTTATGAAAAATATTTCAAATTAGTAAAAGTTAATTTTTATAACTTAAAAATAATTTTTTAAATTATTTTTGTATTTTTCAAAAATTAATTACTATTTTTAAATAATTTTTAAAAATTAAATTAATTAAAATTACATTGTCTGTCGCTAAAGAATGCCTATAGCGACAGAACCGACGCTATAGGTCTTTTTCGTGTTCTTCATGAAACCTAGAACCTTCATGTCCGGAAACGAGCAAGCTAGTTTGACCAAACATAATCTAGTGTGTGTTATGTTGCTGGGCATGTTGGGCAGATCGTGTAGTGCTAGTGTAGGACTACATGACCCACCAACAAACATGATCATAATATGCATAACCAACTAGATCTGAGCCTTTAAAGTGGCTGTCAGAGCTGTTCTTCATTTTCTGGGTTACCCAAAAATGAAGAACAGTTCGACCTATCCACTTTGGGCTTCAACAACTTTCTAATCTTGTGTTGTTTTTGTGATTTAAAATCTGCAGTGTGTACCCAACATAACAGGGAAGAGATGCATTATATAAAACCTATATATAATCAACAGAATCACTAAATAAATATTGGTCAAACCCTGTCAAACGTTATGATCATGCGTTTTCTGGGTTACCCAGAAAATGCATTTCATGAACGTCTAGCTTAGTTTGACCGCCCACTACTTTCTACCTGTTTAAAGTTTTAGTGATCTAGTGTTATAATATTGTAGTACAAACAACAGACTATAACTTAGAAGCAAATATCATTACATATCATCATAACACAGTCAGATCTGAGCCCACGAAGAACTTGTCATAGCATTCTGGGCACGATCTGGGTTTTCCAGAAATTGAAAGTTATGGTCGGTCAATGAGGTTTGACCGCCCATAAATTTCATTCTGTGCACGATCTGAGCTAGCTAGAAGTTCTAGAATACAGATCACATGACATACAACAAGTATAAACCTTCAAAACACAAAAACCAAACATAGAAATAGATCTACAAGGCCTGACATTTGGTTGTCAAACATCAAAAATGAAATTTCCAGATTTTATAAATCTTCAAATCCGAGCTTCTAGATATTATGGATCTAACATTTAGCAACCCAGATCATCATTATACACTATTTATAACATGTTTAACATAAACATTTTAACATCTAACAACAGATCAATGGTCAGATTTTCAAGTTAGGGTTTATACCTTTTATGAAAAAGTTTCGATTCTAGGCCACTGATTTGGTTATGGTGTTCGTGGGGCTTGTTTATTGACTGCTATGCTACCAAATTTCGTGGGTCTTAGAGAGAAAAGTTCTAGGATATGTGTTTGTGCAAAAATAAGCTAAAATGAGACTTTCTCTCTCTCTCTCTTGATCTATATATAGAAGTGGTGGATGCATGAATGGCTGATATAAGTGGCTGATATGTGTTGATTTATGGCACATGGGGTGGTTGGATTTGGTCACCAACTCACCTATAGTCAAAATCTACAAACTAGCTTCAATAATTCACAAAAGGGCAAAATGGTCAATTGGCTTTCCAATTTAATGACATTCTTGTCATTTGGCAAACCCTTAGCGTTTGACCCGTAGGATTTAACCCTAAGGTTTAGTACATAGCATTTGTAAGATTTAGCAGTTAGGGTTTGCAAAAATATAAAATTTTAGTTTCTAAAAATTTGAAATTAGGATTTCTTTAATTAAATTTGTTTTCTAATTACTTTATACAGTAACATTAGGGTTTACTATCACTAATTATAATTAACCTTGCTAAGTTAGTAATTACGGTTTATAATTAGTTATTAGGTTTTATAATTTCTAATAAGGGTTACTAATTATAGAAATTAGGGTTTTTAGAAATTAATATTTCAAAATATTAATTAGGGTTTACCTAATTAATCATAAAATCATATAACACAGTTAGATAATAATCTCGAACTTATAATTGAGTTTCAAAATAAGATTAAACAAATTAGTACTAGGGTTTTGACATTATATACCACAATTGACCAACCATTATCAATACGTACGTACAGTACATATCTATAGCGTTGAGAAATTAAAATATAATATTATTATTCTCATTACTTGATAAAAATCCAAAATTAGGGTTTGAATTCCATATCTGATTTATCTTTCATATTTAACATTATTAATTAAGTTAAGATAATTAACTTAATTAATCTAGCATAAATTCATATAATAAAATAAATAATTAATATAATAATTCTAAAAATTATTTCATATATTATTTAAATAATATATAACTATATTTTTATAGAAAATAATTAATAAAAATATTTCTACTATCAAATTAATTATTATAAGAATATACTTTATAACAATCAATAATTCTAAAATAAAATTATTTATAAACATTCGTGTAATAAATATATTTTTATTTATTACATAATTACCTACGCTTTATCTTGTACAAATCCTCATCTTTAAAATAAATAAAAAATTATACGCAAAATTTCTTATTTAATTATATAGAAAATATCGGGCTGTTACCTAAGAAATACCTAATTGAGTTTTACTTGCATGTCAATAGGAATTCTTGAAGTGATAGTAGTACAAGTGATCCTTAGACTTGAGATCATCATATTATCTTGTATATAATGATTTATACTTTGACTTATTTCTTAAGACCCTTAGGGTATATCAAAGGGTATGTTTGAGTATATTGAGTTATATATGGAGATAATGAATGATCAATAAAGAATCTACCGCTTTTAGTAAAAGAAGAGAGATATCCTATTTGATTCGATAAATAAAATTAGAAAGTAATTTTTAATTTGTATTTATTCGGAGTTGTGCATTTGGGAATCAAAATACATATAATTAAATAAAATAAGACTTGACAGTAATTCCATGTCTTATATTTAATTGGGACAGTGTATGGTGGAATGATTGAATTATATGATAAATTTTTTCTCAAAGGTTCTTTTATGATTGATGTTGAAATCTATATTAACTGGAAAGTCGTTAATCGCTAAGAGACTTATCCTTATTGTAGAATAAATATTATATATTTAAATAAATAAATAATTTAATTTATTTATTTAAATGAGATTAGAATTGTTCTAATTAATTTATTCACAACAGGTTTAATATGAAAAACTTAAAAGGTTACATCATAAAAGGAAGAAAAATTATCTAATAATTTAATGACATAATTGTAATAATATGTTAAGTGTATTTAATTTAATCTATGGTGATAGAATAAATTAAATAGCTTAATATTTATTATTTAATATTTTAAAAATATTAAATATTAATTAATAAGAGGAGTCTTATTAATATTATTACAATTATTATTATTTTAATTTTTAAAAGAATATGGGAATTAATTTAATATTAGTACTCTCATTTATTCCTAATAGGATTAAGAGGTAAATTAATTAAAAAAGTTTAATTAATTATCCCTAATAAGATTATAGAGCTTAATTAATTAAAGGAATTTAATTAATAAAATAATACATTTATTTCTAATTAGATTAGAAGAGTTAACTGATATATTTATAAGATGAGTCTTATATCAGATATCACGTAACGTGATTCTAATTATTGGAGAGTATGCCCTTTTTCTATAGAGAAAAAAAATTAGGATTTTAGCCAAAACACCCTTCTTCTTGTTCTTCCTTGGTGGATCACCTCTAGAGGCTAAACGTTTGGGTGGCTAATGTTAATCAAAGGAAGGAATCAAACCCACATATTCAAGGAGGGCATAAAGGATTAGGAGTTAAACTTGTACCTGAGGAAGCTCGAATATTCAAGGGTATGATTCTGATTCTCCTACTCTTTTATAGACTCATAATCAATCACAAGAATGATCTTGGTTTATGGTTTGTAAGAAAAAATTTAAAATCCATTTTTTTACGCTTCCGCTTCGTTTATGTGATTTGATTCCATATACTTGTTTCTAGCAAACCTAACAATGGTATCAGAGACAATCTTATGCTAATTATCAGTCTTTGTGATTCCATGTATGTAAAATATGTGATTGGATCAGATTCTTGGGTAATAGAAAAGTTTTATGTTTATGCGACGTGGCGCAGCTGCGCTGTTACCCAGATCCAGTTTCTTGGATGAACAGCGCAGCTACGCCGCGACCCAGTTCATTCAGGGTGCACCTGCGTTGTAAGACCCCGAATTTTATGAAATAAAAGTTTTCAATTTTCTTATAATTATTATTTTGTAAATGGTTAAATTGATAAACGGTTAAAGTTAAGGGTGATATGTGAAAATTTTTCAAAGTATGCAAGTTGTTATAAAATATTCGTTTGGTCGGAGAATATTCTTTTTATCGAAGAATATCCGTACGACGACATAATCATTGGTGGACCCCACAACGAAAGTATTATCGTAGTTAGAAAATGACAGAATTATCATTTTATAAAAATAACGGTGAAAGTATTACCGTTAAAACTGTTGAACTACCTGGTAGTAAAAGTACAGTAATACGCGTGGTTGCATAGTAGCACACGGTATTGATTAGTGATGCTTTGTAAGAAGTCACTCAGTTATACTCAATTATTGCTACAGTAATTGCTGCATCATATCTCTCATATTATTGATTCAATTATTGTCACAGTATCATCTGTATAATATGTTATATTATTAAAATCAATAATTGAGATGACAAAGTTATTCATATTATTATTTGCAATATTGACAATGTCTAGAAGTTTTGTCAAGGAGAGGTTTGGTCACCTAATTGCGCGCCAATATGGAGAAATCTTTATCGGAAAGCCCCCTCTTTCCTGGGAACGACCTGGTTATTAAATATTGTGAGTTATAATATTAATGATGAATAAGTTCGTGTTGATTAACGATGAAATTGATAGTTCCATTGTGTGGAAATTATTAGTATTAGTGAAAATCGACATTTATTTCGATAATAATTGACGTCTAGAGGTTATATTGATCAATCGGGCAATTAACCTGATAAATGAGCAATTAATTGCTATTAATTCACATGCTTATAACTATATGTTCACATGTGTGTACTATTGATTCACATTCTTGTACTATTAGGGGAGTTGGTGCAAGATTGATAATACTTGCATAACTAAATTAAAAATGGAGGTATAGTTGAAGGTACTATACTATAATTAATTTTTTCACATGTTTAGAACTATTGAGTCACATGATTTACTATTGATTCACATTATTTACTATTAGGGGAGGTGGTGCAAGTTTGATAATACTTACATGACTAAATTAAAAATAAAGAAAAAGAGGAAGGTATTATACTGTAATATTTTGATCCCCAAAACGTGCAATTATCGAAACTATATTTTCCTATAAATTGAAGCTCATTCTTCCTTCATTTCGCACCAATTCACTAAAGCTATAGTGCAATTATTATAGAGAAAAATTATAGAGAGAAAGAAGAAGAGAAGTCTGCTACCTCACTATTCCAGTATCCAATTTTCTTCCAAGGTAAGGGGTATTATTTCTTTCGTATTCATGAAAAGAGCTTCTGTTATTTCATTCTTTATTATTATGTTAGAATAATCTGTCTATGCGAAGTACCGCATACATGGTGAAATTATTCTGTTATTCAATTCTTTATTATTCTGTTGGAATATCCTGTCCGTGCGGATTACGCATGACTTGGTTCCATTCTTTATTATTCTGTTGGAATATCCCGTCTGTGCGTATTACGCATGACCTGGTTCCATTATTTATTATTCTGTTAGGAATAACCTGTCTGTGCGGTCTATCGCATGCCTAGTGAATTCTAGGCACAGTTGCGCCTTTGGGCAGAATCTGTAAAACTTTTGTTTTTTTTAATTAAATAAATGGTTTATTTAATTGACAAAATTTTAAAATAAAGGTGTTTATTTTATCTGAAATATGATTTCAGATTGCTAAAATTAAAGGGTTTAATTTGGATTTAGTTTTTGATTAAAATAAAAGAGTTTATTTTGTTTCAAAACTAAAGTTTAGTAAACTTTTGCCAATTAATTAATATTAATACATATATGGAATGGATTTATTATTCATGAGATGAATGTTATTTATTAATGCATATGTTGATATGTATGATAATAAATGTGATTGATTATGGTCTATGACTAATGTGATTGGATTTTTTTTTGGATGAATGCTTGAATGTATGTATTTTATTAAATGGGGTATGCGTACCTCGTCTTTTTTAATTTTCTTCTTTTTGTAAATTCTATCTCTCTCCTATGTACTTCCCCTTGATTGCTGATCAAGGTTTCTATTTAAATTAAATAGTTTATGTAATAGGATTAGCTAGAATTTCTCGTAGAACCGGAGATCAAGGAGTAAGGAGCGCTTGAACACCCATTTATAATGGAGCCCATTTTTAAATGTAATAGTTATATTTAAATATTAATTCTTGTACCCTAGGATTTGATCTTTTGGTTCACTTGGTGGCTCTAGTGAACAAAACTAGAATAAAAGTCAATAATCAATTCGGGTATAATATAGTATTCTATATGTGCATGCTAGTATTATATATATATATATATATATATATATATATATATATATATATATATATATATATAGGATCTGGTCAGGGCTCCCTTATTTTAACTAAAATTCGAACTTCTTTTTTTAGCCATAGGATGAGAAACAACGGCCCAGATCAGATCGATTTTGGGGAAAAAACACGTGGGTCGAAATCGGGTAAAAAGCCCTGCGTCGGGTCAAAACATACGGATCTGGTCTCTCTTCTTCTGGTTTTCCTAAATCGAAATGGAAGCTAACAAAATCACTCAACAGATCTCCTTTCACAGTTCGCTCAACAGATCTCCCCTCACAGTTCGCTCAATAGATCTCAAAACATACGGATCTGGTCTAAATCGCGAGTTTCTTTCACAGTTCTTCCATTTTTGTTCCTCAACATATCTCCTCCTCCTCCAATACCAATTCTTTTTTAACATCCCCTGAGCCTGGTTAGTAAATTTGCTAAAAATCCACCCACCGCCAATTTGCTAAAAATTCTAAATTTATTTAAATTCATTTACGTTTTGAAGCCTACTAATAATGTAATTGGTACTATTTTTTTTTGGTTAGTTTACAACAGATGCTTTGGATTTTTTTGAAATCTACAAACCGTAACAATAGATGCTTGAATTTTTTTTTTGGTTAGTTTACAATATTTTTTTTTGTTAGTTTACAATAGATGCTTTAGTTTTCAATTGGTACTTATTTGTCACCAAGTAAATGTTTATATATGCATTTTAGCTTTTCAATTGAATTTGCGAAATTCAAAAAAAATCCAAAGCATCTGTTGTCTTTAAAAAATGTCTTCAAATTTAATTGCAAAATTATAATAAGGGATTGAGGTTTAATGATGATGTACTATTCTTTCTGTTAGTCCTTAGAGTGATTGGCATTATATTTTGCATTTTAGGCATTGAATTGAGTTTTGAATCCTATTTTTTGATTTAGGTAGTTTTATATAGTAGGTAGGAAAGCAAAAATATAGCCATTTGGGTAGTTTTAACTGCTGCTGTTGCATTTAACCATTTGGATATAACACTAAACTATTTTTGTTCATGGTGGATTACCAACTGTGGAATGTCTCTAAAACATTGCAAGTGGTTTTGGCAGATAAGGTTCAACAAAGGCATGTCTACTTCAAGCAACATGAGCATCCTAACTCATGATATACGATTTCGAAACAAAATGTGTTATTGTCGTCTGGGAGCTGCTGTGAAAATATCTGAATCAGAGAAGAATCCTGGAAGGCTCTACTATGACTGTCCAAGGGAGAAGGACAAAGGAAAATATAAGTTTTGGGACTGGTGCAATCCAATTGGGTATGGCGAACCCAACTCCGCTGATGAAACACACGTGCAGCTGCGCAGCAATGATGATGTTCGACTTGGAGTCATTGAAATAAACATGGCAAATCTTAAACACATCATCAATATCATCGTGTTTTTTTGTGGGCTAGCCTCGGTAATGTTGGTCATGGCACTTGTTAAGTGATTATAAAAATTGTGTACTCTGCTACCCTAACTAACTGTTATGTTTGTTATCATTGTCTTGCTAAGTGATTGTAATTATTATCTTGTTGCAACTGGATTAAGAAATCATTACTTTTCAGACTCCTAGCTTGTCATGTATCAGACTTTTAGATTAGAAGTCACCATTTGTGACCAAGGTATACTGACCCAAAACCAAGATAAGCATAAAATTATATGTGAAATAAAAAATAATTCTTCTCTCCCATCTCCTTCCTCTGTTCCAGATGGTGATAAAGCAGCAAGCTACACCTAAAATTATACAATTTCAGTACAAGAAACTTTAAACCACTGCAGCCCAATTAAACTTTAAACTTTCAGTACAGCTTACGGCCAACCAATTGAACTTCCCGTCCACTCTATAGATTTGCATTTACTTGATTTATCCAAAACCACTGCAGCCCAGTTAGTAATATTAACCAACACCTAATTCATATCAATGAAGAAGCAACAACAATGCACAAGGGAAAAGAATAGGAAAATAAACACACACATCGAATCGAATTACAACAAGATATTACAAGTTCAATCAAACAAAAAAGAACCACATCCATAGACCCATAAACAAACCCTTTTCATTCACCCAAATTACAAAAAATTCCTATAATAAGCAGTAAGTAAAACAACATATCTCTCTACAATCAATACATAGCAACTTTAAATGTACTCCTCCACTACAACAATTACTACTAAAATGAATCCTTGACAATACTGTTGTGTATACTTACAACAACCAACAACCAAATACAAGGTTAAAGAACCCATAGAATTGGTACTAATTGGACCTCTGCATCAGATACGCCACCATGCATCCTAAACAAGCACTAGCAAAAACCTGCATCCATCAAATATCAGTAGAAGCAAGAAAGCAATAATGTAGCTAATGTTAGTTAAGAAAATTATGAGTAAGGTTTAATCTCACTAGTAATTGGCAACAAAATGTGCAGTCAATGGCCACTTGGTCTATGAGAAAACTTCCAACAACCAAGTCATGAGACTTGCAGAGATTCAACAATTTCCAAAAGTGCACAAACTTGGTAAAACTGACGATTGTCTTTGAGCATTCTTCCAGTTGTCTTTTCATTACGTTAAATAAAAAAATAAAAATAAAAACCAAAAAAAACTAAATTAGTTACTACCAAATAGTAACTAGACATCCTTCATGTTTAGGCAGAGTGAAATAACTAAATCCTAGTTGTGGGATTAGTAACTAACACCCATTTGTTTTTAGGTTGAGCAGAATAACTAAACAATTGCACAGTTTGAAATTTTGAATTATAAAAAGAAGCAAATATTTCCTGGGATTTAATCATGGGATTTCTTATAATAACTACCATAGCAGACCTGAAGTGATGTATGCCCAAGCGAATCACACAGTGGTTTGGCAGTTGATAAAGGGTGTTTAGGAGGAAATTCATATACAATTTGGTTCAGCAACTGCAGATAGCCAGATAATATCAAATAAATAGATAGTAATCAATTGTTACAGGGAAAAATGAAAAGACAACCACCCCGAGTAAGACTTACAATCATCGTTAATGTCAACGGCTTCCTCATCGTACACTCTAACAAGTTGTGGACAATTTCTTTTGTCATGCGACACTCCAACAATCCCACAACCATTGCATTTCCTAGCCTTCTTGATAGCCTTCTCTTTTCCTCCCTTAAGTCGTTCGCCACAACCCTTTGTCCTTACCGAATATGGTTCTTTGAGACTTAGTTGTTGGTTCTCAAGAGAAATGGGTATGTTAATACTCCCTTCCACATCCATGCTACCATGATTTATATCTGCAAACCTCCTTTGAGTTGATACCAACAATTCTTTCAACTCTTTTATGCTATCTTTACTTAATGCAGCTTCATCAATAACATTAGACGCAATTTGGAAGAGACTATTATGCCTCAGTAGCACAGAAGTATCACATATTTCACTCACACTCCCACCCAAGTCATCCATAACTCTGCCACTTTTCGTAGATTTTGTCAACCTCCGCAAGATGTATTGATTAGGTAATTCCATAACCTATTTTTAGTGAAATATGCCAACATATGCCTACATGGAATTCCATCACTCTTAAACATCTGACAACTACATTTAACAAAGTTTGATGACTTCTCAAACGAAAGCTTGCGGTCATTAGAATCACCCTCCTTTACATTCTGAACATTGTACATACAGTTGTTGTCATCTTTAAATGTACGTGTTACCATATACTTGCCACTTTCAAACAGTTGCTTTTGAAACTTGTAAAAAATAGTTCGTGTGTACAACTCACTCATCTGGTATTCCATGACCCTCCCAGTTACTGTTTGTGGCTTTTCATTGACATCCTTATGATCAAAATCTAGTTCATTATGTCGCATTTTGGCAAGTCCCCTATTAAACCGTGTCACAAAATCCAACATTGAGTTTTGAGGAGCCACATACTTCTTGAAAAAGGCATGAGTCCGTTCAACTCTTTGGCTACTAGTCATGTGGCAGAAAAAATATGTCTCGAAAATGTCGAAACCCATCGCTCGCGGATTTCGTACATCTTCTGTAACCAATCATTCGTGTCAAATTTAGCTTTCCCTACAACCTCAGCCCATCTTCTTTCAAACTCGTCTGGGCTCTCAGATTTCCATATACAACAACTTAACTCGCCATAATGTTCTTTGTGGGGAATTGGACCTAATTTTTCAAAAAACTTTTTCAAAATGTGCCAAATACAATACCTATGAAAAGTATTTGGAAGCATAGCTTCAATTGAATTTCGCATTGCCGGATCTTAATCAGTTATGATCATTTTGGGCGGGCTACCCGACATCACTTTCAACCATTCCTTGAAAAACTAATAAAAGCATCAATCTTTTCACCACTTAATAATGCACACCCTAAAAACGTTGTCTGTCCATGGTGATTAACCCCTACTATAGGTGTGAAAATCAAATTGAGCGGTTCGTATTGTAAGTTGTATCAAACACAACCACATCCCCAAAACTTTTGTATGACTTTCTACATGTTGCATCCGCCCAAAAACAATGAATCATGACACCCTCCTCTTGCTCGAATGTAAAAGTAAAACTGAGATTCTTTTTTTTCTCATCCTTAAAATACTCAAACAACATATTATCATCATGTCCCTTTAAAGCATTCCTCCTATCTCTTTTAGCATTATAAAGATCTCGTGTTGTACATCCAACATTTTCAGGACCTCCAGCTTCCATCTCTAAAATACTCATTTGTTGCCATGTTGGCACATTAGATTTTGATAGTTGTTATGTTAAATTTTTTTTGGCACGTGTCACTACACGATGAGAGTGCAACAAATGTACTTTTCTTGGGGTCGTAAGAGGATGGTTATGACCCTCAACAAATTGTCTAATAACAAACCCCCCCGCGTCGGTCTGGTCTTTCACAACTACCAATCTTGCACCACAATCAGCTCTAGTTAGGCCCCGTTTCCGTTTTCATACAATCTGTTGAGTTTTGTTGGGCACAATTCTCCTCAACCCTTTTTTATAACAAACAAATTCCTTTCTAATTATTTCACCGTTACTCTTCTTACTAGAACTTAACCGCGTACCAAATCCACCTTCTCTACCATAGTTGTTATAAAAGTCGCGAACATCGCCTAAGTTGTGAAAATGTTGCCCAATTTTTGGTATCAACTCGTTTTTAACTTGAGGATTGTAAAGTTGTTGAGAAGAATTACTAGATGATACCATTTCTGTCTCTTCTACATAACGTTGCATTCTGCAAACCCAATAATAGTGTACAAACAAATAAAGAAATTAAAAAATCTAACTTGAACATTCAAATAGACAGTTTTGCTGAACATGTAAATCAGTTAGAACTATTTTCAGTACTTTTTTCAACTAACAAAATTTTACTAAGCCTCCTATATAGAGCAACATTAAATGTACTCCTCCACTTCCAAGTGTAAATTTATCAGTTGCATTGGAGTGCTTTGTTCGTGGTTTGGTAATAATTGATATTTTAAGGAATATAATAAGGCGACATCCAAATTTGAAATGAGGTATTGGAACCAAGTGAATGTTTACTCAAAAGCAAAACTCAAAATGAGATTATCAGAACTTCTGTAACACTAAATAGCTTATCTTGAACGAAGTGAATGTTTACTCAAAAGCAAAACTCAAAATGGTTTGGTAATAATAGATATTTTAAAGAAGATAAGCTATACATGAAAAATGTGAAACTCAAAAGTCTTACCGGACAACTTCGGCTGGAGTTTGTGAAAGAAACTCGCGATTTTGGGAAAAGAGACCACTCGCTGTGAAAGAAACTCGCTATGATTTCGTCACACAGAGATTCAAGATCAATTTCGCTATGAGCTTCCAACGTGAGTGAAAGAAAACCTCCCAATTTCGTCCACCGATGATTTCATCACAAAGAGATTGCTCCCAATTTCATTGTTAGCTTCCATTTTGATTTAGGAAAACCAGAAGAAGAGAGATCAGATCCGTATGTTTTGACCCGGCACAGGGCTTTTTACCTGATTTCGACCCGCATGTTTTTTTTCCCCTAAAACCGATCTGATCTTGGCCGTTGTTTCTCATCTTATGGCTGAGAAAAGAAGTTCAGATTTTAGTTAAAATAAGGGAGCCCTGACCAGATCCTCTCTGTATATATATATATATATATATATATATATATATATATATATATATATATATATATATATATATATATATATGTGTGTGTGTGTGTGTGTGTGCATGCGCGCTAAACAAGACGAGACAAATAATAACAAACCCCTCAAAGAAATTATATTAAGTTGTAGCATTCAAAGATATTTAGAATATCGAACGTCGCCTTCTAGCATGATAAAAAGAATAGAGCATTGAATATTTAATATGAGTTTGTTGTGCACATATAAGGCAAGTATTAAATATTTGAGATGTTTTTTTTATTACATAATATGTTTATAAGGAATTGAACATTACCGCTTTGTTGTGCACACACAAGGGCTATAGTTTTCTCTTCACTTATATGGAGATGCTGGGTATGACTTAACTTAAATCATTTTAGTTCGGATGTGCATACACTTAACCATTATGATTTAAGAGGTAAAATATAAGGAGTTACATGATGATGTAATTGACAAGAGTTGTCTACCTATTTATTTACATATAGTTTGTTGTGTACACACAAGGCTATATACATTTGTAATGAGATCCTTATTCTCACTAGCATATCTTTAATTAGATATTACCGAACTATATAATGAGGGTAATATAGTTTGAAAAAAATAATGGGAGATACCGATTTAAAATAAGACCTAATTTAATTCGGTAATTAATTACTTGATTAATTTCATTGTGTAGCATACTTGATGCTAACAAACTGACCGGATTGAATTTAACGGATTGGTTAAGGAATCTGAGAATTGTTTTCACTCTTGAAAAGATTTCTTATGTCCTAAATTCATCCGTCCCTAAAAAACTTGCTAAAATAATCTCTGAGGAAGAGATTGCTACTTTTAAGAAGTGGCAAGATGATGCATCTGTGGCTCACTGCATCATGCTCGCATCCATGAGTAATAAGCTTCAGCGTCAGCATAAACTATGGATGCTTCTGCTATATTGCTGAACCTCTAAGAGTTGTATGGTAAGCAGAGTAGGACAACTAGATATGAGATATCTAAGGAGCTCTTCCGATCTCGGATGACCGAGGACACTATTGTTGAGACTCATGTCCTAAAGATGATCAATCTAATTAAACGTCTTGGACAGCTTGGGTTCGTCATGGATGGGGAGTTTAGTCAAGATTTAGTCTTGCAGTCACTCCCTGATACATTTTTACAATTTGTTGTGAATTTTCACATGAATAAGTTGGACGTCATCTTGCCTGAGTTACTTAACATGTTGAAAATTACAGAAGGTCACTTCCCATCCTAGAAGAACCAAGTCTTACTGGTGGATGATTCTTCCAAGAAAAGGAACAGGCCCAAGGTATCTTCTGAAAAGAAGAAATCCAAGAAGGCTAAGGGAAATGTAAAATGAAAGGATAATAAGAAACATGATGCAGATAGCAAAGAAATCTGCTTCCATTACACAACAAGTAGGGTCACTGAAAGAGGAACTGGAAGGAGTTCCTTCCAGAAAAAAAGCAAAAGAAGCTTGGAAAAGCTTCAAATCCTAATCAAGGTTTGTTTATGATTGAAATTAATTTTTTTAAAAGTCAATCTTCTACTTGGGTATTGGATACCGACTGTGGTTCTCACATATGTAATAATATACAGGGACTGGTCAGAAGCAGAAAGTTGAGAAAGGATGAGGTTGTCGTACCAGTGGAAAATGGAGCAAAGGTTGTTGCATTAGCTGTAGGGACTTATTGTTTAGCGCTGCCTTCGGGTAAGTTCATTAATTTAAATAATTGTTATTTTGTTCCATCACTTATTAGAAACATTATTTCAATTTCTTGAAAGTAGTATGCATACAAGCCTATCATGTTGTTGATAAAGCATATACTTTGAAATAATCTTATTAGTTTATTAATAAAAGTATTCATTTACTAAAGGCTTTAATTTATCTACATGGTGCTGCTTTAATAATATGTGATAAACACATAGTTTTAAGCAATGCTTTTAGAATCATGATGAGATCATGCTAATTAGATCAAAATTTTTAGATAGCTTAAAAACTAAAATGTTCCCAATCGTTGGATTACTAAAAAGGGGATTAGTGAATTCGAATAGATTGGTACATACGTTGCTTGCTCATTGGATGAGGATAATTGATCTCATGATCATCTATGTGGAGACACTAAAGAAAGTATGTAGGTGCTTATTGGAGAATAAGTTCACTGAACGTGGCTCGCTAAGGAATACCTAATGGAGTTTTTACTTGTCTGTCAATAGGAATTCCTGTAGTGATAGTAATACAAGTGATCCTTGGACTTGAGATCATCATAGTATCTTGTGTATGATGAATTTTACTTTGACTTATTCCTTAAGAACCTTAAGTTATATCAAAGGGTATGCTTGGGTATAATAAATTGTACACGGAGAAAATGTATGATCAATAAAGAATTTACCGTTTCTAGTAAAAGAAGAGAAATGTCCTATGTGATTTGATAAATGACAACCCAGTAGTCCTTGGCCAAGGCAGAATGAAATTAGAAAGGAGTTTCTAATTTACATTATTTGGAGTTGTGCATTTGAGAATCGAAATACATATAATTAAATAAAATAAGACTTGACAGTAATTCCATGTCTTATATTTAATTGGGACATTGTACGGTGGAAGGGCTGAATTGTACGATTACTATTTACTCAAAAGTTCTTTTACGATTAATGTTGAAATCTATATTATCTGAAAAGTCGTTGATCGCTAAGGAGACTTATATTTATTGTAGAATAAATGTTATTTATTTAACTGAATTAACATTTTAATTTATTTATTTAAATAAGATTAAAATTGTTCTAATTGATTTATTCACAATCAATTTAATATTGAGAACCTAAAGGATCACACCATAAAAGGAAGAATATTTATTTAAGTAGTAAATAACATAATCGTAATAATAAGTTAAGTGTATTTAATTTAAACTATGATGATAGAATAAATCAAATAGCTTAATATTTATTATTTAATATTTTGGAAATATTAAATATAAATTAATAAGAGGATTCTTATTCTTATTATTTAATTTCTAAAGGAATTTGAGAATTAATTAATAAAAGTACTCTCATATATTTTTAATAAGTTTAGGAGGCTAATTAATTAAAAGAGTTTAATTAATTATTCCTAATAAGATTAGGAGCCTAATTAATTAAAATAATTTCAATTAATTAAAATAAAACTCAATTCCTTAATTGTTAAGGAGGGTTGCCTACATCTATAAATAAGAGGAGTCTTATTATTGGTGAGAGTTGTTGTTGCTGATGCTTTCACAACACACGTGAATGATTTTTCCAAGAGTTGGGAGTGTACGCATTTTCTATGGAGCTAGAAAAATTAGGGTTTAGCCAAACACTCATCTTCTTGAATATTTATTTTTCCTTAGTGGATCACCTCTAGAGGCCAAACACTTGGGTGGCTAACATTGATCAAATGAAGAAATCAAACTCAGTGGATTCAAGTTGAACATGAAAAGGAATTGGAGGTGAACTCGTACCTGAGGAAGCTAGTTTTTATAAGGGTATGAACTTTTTCTCCATCTCTTTTCCATTAATTGATAATTATGCACAAAGTATGATCATGGTGATGAGTTTGTATGAAAATTTTAAATTCCTATTTTATCGCGCTTCCGCACCTTTTGTGTAATTTGATTGCATGATCGCAGTATATACAAACCTAACAGCGGTATCAAAGCCTAACTTTGTACTAATTATCGATCTTGATGATTCCATGTATCTATTGTTGGGTTTTGTGAAAATCAAAGTAGCAATCAAATTGCAAAAATAGCGGAAGCGTAATAAAATCAGATTTTAAAATTTTTCACAAACCAATTACCCGGATCATCCTTTATGCATATTATTAATTAAACGAAGAATAAGAAATTATGAAATCATACCCTTGTAGAAACAAGCTTCCTCAGGTACGAGTTCACCTCCTACTTCTCCACAATCTCCTTGAATCTCCGGGTAGATTCTTTCCTTTGATCAATGTAAGCCACCCAAGTGTATGGCCTCTAGAGGTGATCCACCAAGGAAAAAGAATTTTCAAGAAGAAAGGTGTATTGGCTCAAACCCTAGATCTGTAGAAAAAGAGCGTACTCTCCAACTATTGAAATTTCGTATATCCTGATATCTGATATAAGACTCCTTTTATAAAGATATCAGGTAACCCTATTTTAATTAAAATAAGGTATTATTTATTTAATTAAACTCTTTTAATTAAATGGGCTCCCTAATCTTATTAGGGATAATTAATTAAATTCCTTTAACTAATTTTCCTTCCTAATTCTATTAGGAATAAATGAGAGTACTTATATTAAATTAATTCCTAAACACTTTTAGAAATTAAAATAATAATAATAATAATAATAATAATAATAAGACTCCTCTTATTAATTTATATTTAATATTTCTAAAATATTAAATAATAAATATTAAGCTATTTAATTTATTCTATCACCATAGATTAAATTAAATATACTTAACATATTATTATTACGATTATGCCATTAACTTCTTAAATAATTATTCTTCCTTTTATGGTGTGACCCTTTAGGTTCTCCATATTAAACCGGTTGTGAATAAATCAATTAGAACAATTCTAATTTTATTTAAATAAATAAATTAAACGATTAATTTATTTAAATAAATAATATTTATTCTACAATAGGGATAAGCCTCCCTAGCGATCAACGACTTTCCAGATAATATAGATTTCAACATTAATCATAAAAGAACCTTTGAGTTAATAGTTACCGTACAATTCAATCCTTCCACCATACAATGTCCCAATTAAATATAAGACATGTAATTACTGTCAAGTCTTATTTTATTTAATTATATGTATTTCGATTCTTAAATGCACAACTCCTAATGAATGCAAATTAGAAACTACTTTCTAATTTCATTCCACCTTGGCCAAGGATTCCTGGGTTGTCATTTATCGAATCACATAGGACATTTCTCTTCTTTTACTAGAAGTGGTAGATTCTTTATTGATTATTCACTACCTTCATATATAACTTATTACACCCAAGCATACCCTTTGATATACTCTAAGAGTCTTAAGGAATAAGTCAAAGTGTAATTCATTATATATAAGATACTATGATGATCTCAAGTCTAAGGATCATTTGTACTACTATCACTACAGGAATTCCTATTGACAGGCAAGTAAAACTCCATTAGGTATTCCTTAGCGAGTCACGTTCAGTGAACTTATTCTCTAATAAGCACCTACATACTTGCTTTAGTGTCTCCACACAAATGATCATGAGATCAATCATCCTCATCCAATGAGCAAGCAACGTACATACCAATCTATCCGGATTCACTAATCCCCTTTTTAGTAATCCATTGATTGGGAACATTTTAGTTTTAAGCTATTTAAGAATTTAGATCTCATTAGCATGATCTCATCATGATTCTAAAAGCATTGCTTAAAACTATGAGTTTATCACATATTATTAAAACAACACCATGTAGATAATAAATGCCTTTAATAAATAATTCTTTTATTAATAAATAAATAAGATTGATTACAAAGTATATGCTTTATCATCATACATGATTGGCTTGTATGCATACTACTTTCAATCTCCCACTTGCACTAAAGCCAATCGCCGTGGTATCTCATACCCATCTTCTCTAAGTGACGATCAAACTGCTGTTGTGTTAACGCTTTAGTAAATGGATCTGCAATATTGTCTTGAGAGTCCACACGCTCCAGGGTGACGTCTCCTCTTTCAATGATCTCTCTGATCAAATGAAACCGCCGCAACACGTGTTTGGATTTCTGATGAGACCTGGGTTCCTTAGCCTGCGCAACAGCTCCAGTGTTGTCACAGAATAAAGGTACTGGTCCTATAATGCTAGGAACCACACCAAGTTCGGCAATGAACTTCTTCATCCAAACAGCTTCCTTTGCAGCTTCACTTGCAGCTATGTACTCTGCCTCTGTCACTGAATCAGCAACTGTTTGCTGTTTGGAACTTTTCCAACTCACTGCACCACCATTCAAGGTAAACACATACCCCGAAACGGATTTACTGTCATCTTGGTCTGTTTGAAAACTTGAGTCTGTGAAGCCCTCTAGTTTCAATTTAGACCCACCGTAGACAAGAAATACATCCTTAGTTCTTCTTAAGTACTTTAGGATATTTTTCACTGCCTTCCAGTGCTCTTCTCCTGGATTCGACTGATATCTGCTTGTTACACTAAGTGCATGAGCGACATCTGGTCTAGTACATATCATACCGTACATGATAGATCCTATTGCTGAAGCATAAGGAATCTTACTCATACGGTCTCTCTCCTCAGGTGTCTTTGGGGCCTGTTTCTTGGAGAGATGTATTCCATGGCTCATCGGCATGAGACCTCTTTTGGAATCTTCCATGCTAAACCTTTTTAGCATCGAGTCAATGTACGTTCCTTGGGACAAGCTAAGCATCCTTTTAGATCTATCTCTATAGATCTTTATCCCCAAAATATAGGATGCCTCTCCCAAGTCCTTCATGGAGAAGTGCTTAGATAACCAGATTTTAATTGATTGTAGCATAGGAATATCATTCCCTATCAGTAATATATCATCAACATATAATACGAGGAATGAAACAGCACTCCCACTAACCTTCTTGTACACACATGGTTCATCCTCATTTTTGATAAAATCAAACTCTTTGATTGTCTCATCAAAACGGATATTCCACCTACGAGAAGCTTGCTTCAATCCATAAATGGATCGTTGTAGCTTACAGACTTGATTTGTTCCAACCTTTGAAACAAATCCCTTTGGCTGTGTCATATACACATCCTCCTCAAGTTTCCCATTGAGGAAGGCCGTTTTCACGTCCATCTGCCAGATTTCGTAGTCATGGTAAGCTGCAATCGCATGCAAAATCCGAATAGACTTGAGCATTGCTACTGGTGAGAAGGTTTCGTCATAGTCAACTCCTTGTCTTTGTTTGAAACCTTTTACAACCAGTCGGGCCTTATAGGTCTCTACCTTGCCATCTGCTCCAGTCTTTCTTTTAAAGACCCATTTACACCCAATAGGCTTAATGCCTTCAGGTGGTGAAACCAAAGACCATACTTGGTTCTCATACATGGAGTCCATCTCAGATTTCATGGCTTCTTGCCACTTCTCTGAGTCTTTACTACTCATAGCCTGTTCGTAATTCAATGGATCATCATCATCTATGATGCTTACCTCATCGTCATCCTCTATGACAAGTCCATACCTTTCAGGTATCTTTGGTACTCTTCCAGATTTACGAATAGGGTGTGGTACAGAAGGAATCTCTACTTGGTTAGGTACCTCACTATGATCTGTAGTATTTTGTGGTTCTTGAACCTCTTCAAGATATATCTTACTCCCACTGACCCCTTCAAGGATAAACTCCTTTTCCAAGAAGGCAGCATGTTTCTCAACAAACACCTTTTGATCAGTTGGATGATAGAAATAATACCCCGATGTTTCTTTAGGGTATCCCACAAATCTACATTTGTCAGATCTAGTCTGTAGCTTATCGTTTTCAAATTTTTTAACATAAGCTGGACAACCCCAAGTCTTAACATGCTTAAGATTTGGTTTCCTCCCTATCCATAACTCATATGGGGTCTTGGGGACGGATTTTGTAGGTACCTTGTTAAGTAGGTATGCAGCCGATTCTAGGGCATATCCCCAGAAGGAAACTGGAAGGTCGGTAAAGCTCATCATGGATCGAACCATGTCCAACAATGTTTGATTTCTCCTTTCAGATACACCATTCATCTGTGGCGTCCCTGGTGGAGTCCATTGTGAGATTATACCATTTTCTTTGAGACAATTGAGAAACTCACCACTTAAGTATTCTCCTCCTCGATCAGATCGAAGAATCTTAATACTCTTACCAGTTTGCTTCTCTACTTCACTTCTGAACTCTTTGAACTTTTCAAATGATTCAGATTTGTATTTCATTAAATACACATATCCAAATCTTGAGTGATCGTCAGTGAATGTAATAAAATAAGAATACCCTCCTCGTGCATTCGTTGTCATAGGTCCACATACATCTGTGTGTACCAACGCTAACAACTCTGTAACTCTTTCTCCTTTTCCACTAAAAGGAGATTTAGTCATTTTGCCCATGAGACAAGATTCACAAGTTGGATATGATTCATAATCCGATAGCTCTAGGAGCCCATCTTTATGCAACTTGGATAATCTTGTTTCATTAATATGACCAAGTCTACAGTGCCACATGAAGGTATAATTAACATCATCTCTTTTTCTTTTCTTAGTTTGTTCAATTTGAAGTATATTTTCATGCAAGTCAAGTATGTAAAGTCCATTTCGCAAATTACCAACACCATATAAAACATTATCATTATAAATAGAACAACTGTTGTTCTTTATTATAATATTAAAACCATCCATATCCAATACAGAGATAGAAATAATGTTTCTAATGATATTTGGAACAAAATAACAATTATTTAAATTAATGAACTTGCCCGTAGGCAGTGCTAAATAATAAGTCCCTACAGCTAATGCAGCAACCTTTGCTCCATTTCCCACTCGTAGGACGACCTCATCCTTGCTCAGCTTTCTACTTCTGACCAGTCCCTGCATATTATTACATATATGAGAACCACAGCCGGTATCCAATACCCAAGTAGAAGATTGACTTTCAGAAAAATTAATTTCAATCATAAACAAACCTTGATTAGGATTCGAAGCTTCTCCAAGCTTCTTCTGCTTTTGTTCCGCAAGATAATCCTTGCAGTTCCTCTTCCAGTGACCCGGCTTATTGCAATGGAAGCAAATTCCTTTGCTAGCTGGATCAGGTTTCTTTTGATCCTTCACTTTTACCTTTCCCTTAGCCTTCTTGGATTTCTTCTTTTGAGAAGATACCTTGGGCCTCTTCCTTTTCTTGGAAGAATCATCCACCAGTAAGACATGGTTCTTCTTGGATGGGAAGTGACCTTCAGCAGTTTTCAACATGTTAAGTAACTCAGGCAAGCTGACGTCCAACTTATTCATGTGAAAATTCACAACAAATTGTGAGAAGGTGTCAGGGAGTGACTGCAAGATCAAATCTTGACTCAACTCCCCATCCATGACGAACCCAAGCTGTCCAAGACGTTCAATCAAATTGATCATCTTTAAGACATGAGTCTCAACGGTAGTGCCCTCGGTCATCCGAGATCGGAAGAGCTCCTTAGATATTTCATATCTAGCAGTCCTACTTTGCTCACCATACAGCTCTTGCAGGTGCAGCAGTATAGTAGGAGCATCCATGTTTTCATGCTGACGCTGAAGCTCGTTACTCATGGATGCGAGCATGATGCATTGAGCCACAGATGCATCATCTTGCCACTGTTTAAAAGTAGCAATCTCTTCCTCAGAGGCTGTCTCTGCAACTTTTGCAGGTACGGGCGAATTTAGGACATAAGAAATCTTTTCAGCAGTGAGAATAATTCTCAGATTCCTTAACCAGTCCGTGTAGTTCGGTCCGGTCAGTTTGTTAGCATCAAGTATGCTACGCAGTGAAATTAGTGAATGTGACATTTTCAAAATTCTGCATGTAAAAAGACAATATTTTAGCAAATATTCATTTAATTAATTACCAAAATAAATTAGGTCTTATTTTATATTGGTATCTCCCACTATTTTCTTCAAACTATATTACCCTCGTTTATATAGTTCGGCAAAATCTATTTAAAGTTTTTGCTAGTGAGAATAAGGATCCCATTTCAAATATATATAGCCTTGTGGTGACACAACAAACTATATATAAATAAATAGGTAGACAACTCCTTGTCAATTACATCATCATGTAACTCCTTATGTTTTACCTCTTAGATTATTTTGATCAAGTGGTGGCACATCCGAATCAAAATTATCTAAGTTAAGTCCAACCTAGCACTTCCATATATTCAAAAAAGAAAAATAGTGTCCTTGTGGTGACACAACAAAACAATATTGTTCAATTTCTTTATAAGCATCAAATGTGATAAATTAACATATTAAATACTTAATACTTGCCTTGTGGTGACACAACAAACTCATATTAAATATTTAATACTCTATTAATTTTATCATGCTAGAAGGCGACGTTCGATATTCTAAATATCTTTGAACGCTTAACACTTAATATATAAAAACTTTGAGGGATTTGTTATTATTTGTCTCATCTTGTTTAGCGCGCATGCAAATATATATATAAAATACGCTTCATATTATTAAACATGCGAAGCATGTTTGCATAATATATAATATATATATATAATACTAGCATGCACATATAGAATACTATATTCTACCCGGATTGATTATGGACTTTTATTCTAGTTTGGTTCACTAGAGCCACCAAGTGAACCAAAAAAAGGTCAAACCCTAGGGTGCAAGAATAAACATTTAAATATAACTATTACATTTAAACCCGGGCTCCATTACAAACGGGTCTTCGAGTGCTCCTTTCTCCTTGATCTCCGGTTCTTAAAAAAAAAATTCTAACTAATCCTATTACATAAACTATTTTATTTAAATAGAAACCTTGATCAGCAGTCAAGGGGAAGTACATAGGAGAGAGATAGAATTTACATCAGAAGAAAATCAGAAAAGACGAGGTACGCAGACCACATTTAATAAAACTCATTCATTCAAACATCCAACTAAAATAAATTCAATCACATTGGTCAATAGTCCATAATCAATCCCATTTATTATCATACATATCACCATATGTATCAATAAATAACATCATTCTATATATATATGAGTATCATTTAATGGGCAATTTTAAGTTACATGAAATCTAATTTCAAAATTAAAATAAACTCTTTATTTTAATATAAAATATATATTTCTGCGTGGCGTGGCCACCTCGTGGAAGAAATCCCAGGTTAATGGTTATAAATGTATATATAATATATATCATATATTTCAAGTAACCTGCAGGAGCATAAAGCTTTAACTCCACGAAAATTGCAAGTCATGTTACAGGATTACAAATGAAAGTATATATATATAATTTAGATCACCTGTAACTATATATATATAAACCGTATTATTATATATATAATATACAAGTACATGTTTTAAATCACGGACAGCGAGGAGCAAGATTAGTATATATATAGTACTGCAACATGATATCTCTCTATATATATACAATTCATATGGTACCGCAGCACTGCAACATGACCACAGACAGCCAAAAAAAAAAACAGGTTTGCGAATATAAAAAAAAAACAGTTTTCCTTTTGAAAAAATAAAATCAGCCACGACTTTTCAAAAAAAAAAAAAAAAAAAGGATTTCGCGATTGATTTTTTTTTTCTTCATAAAATAATAATTTTATACAACAAATTTTGCCCAATAAATTATTCAAAATATATACCCATACAAATATGGAATCAAAATAATTAATAATTCGCATAAAGTTTGGCTCTGATGCCACTGTTGGGTTTTGTGAAAATCAAAGTAGCAATCAAATTGCAAAAATAGCGGAAGCGTAATAAAATCAGATTTTAAAATTTTTCACAAACCAATTACCCGGATCATCCTTTATGCATATTATTAATTAAACGAAGAATAAGAAATTATGAAATCATACCCTTGTAGAAACAAGCTTCCTCAGGTACGAGTTCACCTCCTACTTCTCCACGATCTCCTTGAATCTCCGGGTAGATTCTTTCCTTTGATCAATGTAAGCCACCCAAGTGTATGGCCTCTAGAGGTGATCCACCAAGGAAAAAGAATTTTCAAGAAGAAAGGTGTATTGGCTCAAACCCTAGATCTGTAGAAAAAGAGCGTACTCTCCAACTATTGGAATTTCGTATATCCTGATATCTGATATAAGACTCCTTTTATAAAGATATCAGGTAACCCTATTTTAATTAAAATAAGGTATTATTTATTTAATTAAACTCTTTTAATTAAATGGGCTCCCTAATCTTATTAGGGATAATTAATTAAACTCCTTTAACTAATTTTCCTTCCTAATTCTATTAGGAATAAATGAGAGTACTTATATTAAATTAATTCCTAAACCCTTTTAGAAATTAAAAATAATAATAATAATAATAATAATAATAATAATAAGACTCCTCTTATTAATTTATATTTAATATTTCTAAAATATTAAATAATAAATATTAAGCTATTTAATTTATTCTATCACCATAGATTAAATTAAATATACTTAACATATTATTATTACGATTATGCCATTAACTTCTTAAATAATTATTCTTCCTTTTATGGTGTGACCCTTTAGGTTCTCCATATTAAACCGGTTGTGAATAAATCAATTAGAACAATTCTAATTTTATTTAAATAAATAAATTAAACGATTAATTTATTTAAATAAATAATATTTATTCTACAATAGGGATAAGCCTCCCTAGCGATCAACGACTTTCCAGATAATATAGATTTCAACATTAATCATAAAAGAACCTTTGAGTTAATAGTTACCGTACAATTCAATCCTTCCACCATACAATGTCCCAATTAAATATAAGACATGGAATTACTGTCAAGTCTTATTTTATTTAATTATATGTATTTCGATTCTTAAATGCACAACTCCTAATGAATGCAAATTAGAAACTACTTTCTAATTTCATTCCACCTTGGCCAAGGATTCCTGGGTTGTCATTTATCGAATCACATAGGACATTTCTCTTCTTTTACTAGAAGTGGTAGATTCTTTATTGATTATTCACTACCTTCATATATAACTTATTACACCCAAGCATACCCTTTGATATACTCTAAGAGTCTTAAGGAATAAGTCAAAGTGTAATTCATTATATATAAGATACTATGATGATCTCAAGTCTAAGGATCATTTGTACTACTATCACTACAGGAATTCCTATTGACAGGCAAGTAAAACTCCATTAGGTATTCCTTAGCGAGTCACGTTCAGTGAACTTATTCTCTAATAAGCACCTACATACTTGCTTTAGTGTCTCCACACAAATGATCATGAGATCAATCATCCTCATCCAATGAGCAAGCAACGTACATACCAATCTATCCGGATTCACTAATCCCCTTTTTAGTAATCCATTGATTGGGAACATTTTAGTTTTAAGCTATCTAAGAATTTAGATCTCATTAGCATGATCTAATCATGATTCTAAAAGCATTGCTTAAAACTATGAGTTTATCACATATTATTAAAACAACACCATGTAGATAATAAATGCCTTTAATAAATAATTCTTTTATTAATAAATAAATAAGATTGATTACAAAGTATATGCTTTATCATCATACATGATTGGCTTGTATGCATACTACTTTCATCTATGGTATACGATTGGATCGAATTTTTTGGGAATTTTTTTTTCCTGTTCTGTTTGCGACGCGGTGCAGCTGCGCTGTCTCCAGTTCATTCTGGAGCGCAGCTGCACCATAACGTGGAAAGGGTTTTCTAGGCTAGCAGCGTAGCTGCGCTGTCTCCAGTTCATTCAGGAGCGCTACTGTGCCATAACGTGGAAAGTGTATTCTGGGCGCAGCTGCGCCCGACACCAGATTCTATAAAAAAAAATTTAATTTTAATATTTATTTCAATTAAGATAAAATGTTTATTTTGAATTGAAATATGATTAAAATAAAAAAAATTATATTAACTTGGAATTAGATTCCACGTTCGTTTAAATAAAAGAGTTTATTCAAAAGTTTTATATTAACTTGGAATTGGATTCCACGTCCATTTGAATAAAAGAGTTTATTCAAAAATTTTATATTAACTTGGAATTGGATTCCACGTTCGTTTGAATAAAAGAATTTATTCACATATGGAATATGATTTCATGTTTCCTAGAATAAAGGAGTTTATTCACATATAGAATAGGATTCTATGTTTCCTAAAATTAAAGATGTTTAATTTTAATAAGGAATAGGATTCAACATATTTTAATTTTTCAACAATTTTAAGTTAAAATAAAGGAGTTTATTTTTGTACTTGAAATTAGATTACTTATTAATTAAAATAAAAGAGTTTATTTTGATTTGGAATTTGATTAAAAATAAAGAAGTTTATTTTTATTCAAAAATTGAATAAAAAAATAAAGAAATTTATTATGATTTAAATTTTGATTAAAATAAAGGAGTTTATTTTTATTTCAAAATTAGAATTTTAATAAATTTAAAATTGCCCATTAAATTGATATCGATGCATATATGGAATGAATTTATTATTCATGAGATACATATTATTTATTGATATATATGGTGATATATATGATAATAAATGGGATTGATTATGGACTATTGACCAATGTGATTATATTTTATTTTAGTTGGATGCATGAATGTAAGAGTTTTATTAAATGGGGTCTGCGTACCTCGTTTTCTCTAATTTTTCTTTAATATACATTCTATCTCCCTCCTATGTGCTTTCCCTTGACAGCTGATCAAGGTTTCTATTTATTTTAAATAGTTTTGTAATAGGAATAGTTAGAATTATTTTGAAGAATTGGAGATCAGGGAGCAAAGAACGCTTGAAGACCCGTTTGTAATGGAGTCTGGGATTTAAATGTAATAGTTATATTTAAATTTAATTATTGCACCCTAGGTTTGGCCTCTTGGTTCACTTGGTCGCTCTAGTGAACCAAACTAGAATAAAGTCCATAATCAATCCGAGTAGAATATAGTATTCTATTTGTACATGCTTATAATATATATATATATATATATATATATATATATATATATATATATATATATATATATATATATATATATATATATATATATATATATTATGCAAACATGCTTCGCATGTTAATTAATATGACACATATTTTATATATATATGTGCATGCGCGCTAAACAAGATGAGACAAAATTAATAACAAACGCCTCAAATTTTTTATATTAAGTCCTAAGCGTTTAAAGATATTTGGAATATCGAACATCGCCTTCTAGTGTGATAAAAAATAATAGAGTATCAATTAATTATTATAAGTTTGTTGTGTCACCACAAGACTTATCTTAATTTTTTGATATGTTAATTTTATCACATTTGATGCTTATAAAGAAAATTGAACAATGTTATTTTGTTGTGTCACCACAAGGATAATTTTTTTCTTTTTTGAATATATATAGTGCTAAGTTGGACTTAACTTGGATAATTTTGATTCAAATGTGCCACCACTTGATCAAAATAATCTAAGAGGCAAAATAAAAGGAATTACATGGTGATTTAATTGACAAGAGTTGTCTACCTATTTATTTATATATAGTTTGTTGCGTCACCACAATGCTATACATATTTGAAATGGGATCCTTATTCTCACTAGCAAATCTTTAATTAAATTTTGTCGAACTATATAAGTTAGGGTAATATAGTTTGAAGAAAATAGTGGGAGATACCAATTTAAAATAAGACCTAATTTATTTTGGTAATTAATAAAAGAATGTACGCTATAATGTTGTTAAATTACAAATTCATTTATAGAATTTTATAATGCCTAAAATTACTATCATTGCATAGCATATTAGATGCTAAATTAATCGGATCGAATTAAACAGATCGGTCAAGGAATTTGAGAATAGTTCTCATGGCTGAAAAGCTATCTTATGTCCTTAATACGCCTATCCCTACAATGGCTGTGGACAATGCCTCTGAGGAAGAGATTGCTACATTTAGAAAGCGGCAAAATGACGCACAGTTGGCTCAATGCATCATGCTCGCATCCATGAGTAACGGGCTTCAACGTCAGCATGAAACTATAGATGCTCCTACTATACTCCTGCACATTAAGTAGTTGATGGTGAGGAAAATAAGACTGATAGATATTAGATATCTAAGGAGCTCTTCTGATCTAGAATGACTGATGACACTACAGTATAGACAAACGTTCTTAACATGATCAATTGGATTGAACAATTAGGATAACATGCTTTATAATGGATGGAGAGATGAGCCAAGATATGATCTTTTAGTCACTCACGAACTCCTTCTCATAATTGTTGTGAATTTTCATATGAACAAGTTAGATATTAGCCTCACTGATTTTCTTAACATGTTGAAAAATATTGAGAGTCACTTTCCAACCAAGAAAGACCAAGTCTTATTTGTAGGGACTAAATGATCTTCTAAAAAGAATAATGATTCAAAGAAGGTAAATATAAAAGGTAAAAACAAAGGATAATAAGAATAAAACTGATATAGATAGCAAAGGAGTTTACTTTTACTACAATAAGCTAGGACACTGGAAAGTAGACTTCGAGAAACATCTTGCAAAGTCTAAACAGAAGAAGCTTAGTGAAGCTTCGGTTACAAATACAGTTTTGTTCATGATTGAAATAAAATTTTTTTTAAGTCAAGGTTCTACTTAGGTATTGAATACCAGCTTTTGTTTCCATAAATATAGATTTATGAAGAGACCAAGAAGAAGTAGAAAGCTAAACAAAGATAAGTAATCCTATGTGTGAGAAATGAATCAAAGGTTGCTGCATTAGCCATAGAAACGTATAGTTTAGCATAGCCTACAGGAAAATCTATTAAGTCAATAAGTTCTTATTGTATTCCAGTTCTCGTTAGAAACATTATTTCCATTTTGTTGACAATGAAATCTTTGGTATTATATTTAAGAATAATTATTGTTCTATTTATAATAACAATATTTTGTATAGAATTGGAATATTACTTAATGGATTTTGTATACTTGACTTACGTGAAAATAATTTTGCATATTGAACAAATTAGTATAAGAAAGGAGATGATCATTCAAAGAGTTGAATGTTTGTATTTGCTGAAATACAAGTGTGAATTATTTAAAAGGTTCAAAGAATTCATGTAAGACCCCGAATTTTATGAAATAAAAGTATTCAATTTTTCTTATAATTACTATTCAGTAAATGGTTAAATTGATAAAAGTTAAAGTTAAGGGTGATATATGAATTTTTTTTTCTTCAAAATATACAAGTGGTTATAAAATATTCATTGTTGTCGGGGAATATTCGTTTGGTCGTGGAATATTCTTTCTGTCAGGAAATATTCGTACGACGACGCAGCCATTTGTGGGCCCCATAACAGAATAACTGTCGAATGAAGAAAACGATAAATTTGAGTTTTTACAAATAACGGCGTAGTTGTTACCGTTAACACTGTTGGAATACCCGGTGGTTAAAATACAGTAATACGTGTTATTACACAGTAGCACACGGTATTGCACAGTATTTTTGAAATTATTGATTCTTACGTAAGAAGGCACTACTCAATAATTGTTACAATAATTACTGTTCAATATTTTATTTTATTGATTCAATAATTGCTGGGTTGATATTTTATATTATTGTTGTTTCAATAATTGTTGCTGCACAGTATTTTTCATTATCAGATCAATAATTTATATTATTTAAATAATATTATTAGATAGCATTATTGACAATGTCTAGAAAGTTCTGTCTAAGGAGAGGTTTGGTCATCTAATTGCGCGCTAGTAAGGAAAAATCCTTATTGGAAAGCCCCCTCTTTCCTTGGAACGGCCTGGTTGTCATAATTATGACTTTGTAATATTATTTGTGAATAATTAATTATTGATTCATATGATAAAGCAATATTTATTTTATGTGGATATAAATGAGGGACATATTTTTTGTGGTTAAAAATGAAGGAGTTAATGTTGAGGTGTTTTATCTGTATTTTTATAAGAACGGAGGTATTGAAAATCAAATTAGGGTTTTTGAGATATTTTGTGAGGGTTATAATTTTTAATCCGACCGTTGGATCGTGGTAATATTTGGATATGTTATACATATATAAGTTGAGTATATGTCCACAAATTTTGAACCGTTAAAAATGAACGTATGATTTGTTATGAATTTTACGAGATGACTGGTTCAAAAATTGTTGAATTTTCGGAGTTAATCAATTTTGGTGAAAAATTCTAGAATTGGTGGGCCCCACTCTTCGTTGGTGAAGAAATGTGCTGAGATTTTTATTCAAATGTGGTGGGTGAGAATAGTAGCAGGTAAAGCCATCAGGTTGCAGGTTAAGTCTGCTTCGGCGTGCTAACATTTTCCTATAAATAGAGGGCTAAGTTAGAATTAAAAATCACACCAGAAATATAAGCTTTCTCTCTTTCTCTCTTTATATTATGAAGCATATTTTGTGAGTATTTAGATACTTGGTGAGTTACTATTCATCAGTGCAAGTTTCCTTCAGCGCCATATCCGATATCTAGTCAGAAGTGATGCTCTTTTGAGGTAAGGGATAGTAGGGGATAGTAAGGGATATTAAGGGATGTTATATTCTTCATAATGATGTTATCCTTTCAATATCATTATACTGAAATATTGGTATGGATTTTATTGTGGAATTTCTACCTTTTTGAGTCGGGGTTACTATTCACGTATACGACACTATTCACGTATACGGCACTATTCATGTATATGGCACTATTTACGTATATGACATTATTTACGTATACGGTACTATGTACGAATACGGAGTACTATTCATGAGTTACTATTCATGAATTACTATTCACGAGTTACTATTCATGAGTTACTATTCATGAGTTACTATTCACGAGTTACTATTCACGGGTACTATTCACGACAAAGTTAGTTTCTTTTTCTGACCAAATTATCGTTGATTTATGATTGTTGCTCTCGAAAATAAATGTAGTTGTTGATCATATTGTTTTTATTATCATATATAACATTTTTATAACCCTGATGTTGAATTTCCCTTTCACTTGAGTGTAAAGATGGGTAAATTATTGGTATGATCGTGACTGGGGAATATTTTTGGCCTGTAGTAGAAAGATGAATTGTTAACTGGTATGATCATGACCATTGAATTTATAATTGAATATCTTTAGCTTAAGTGTAAAGATGAATTGATTAACATGGTTATAATTATGGTGTATATAAATTCTGAAATGATTATATATTTCTTTGAGATATGAATATATTTGGCCTGTAGTGCAAAGATGAATTATTGATGAATATCTTTGGCCTGTAGTGCAAAGATGAGTTATTGATGAATATCTTTGGCTCGTAATGCAAAGATGACCTGTTGTTGAATATCTTTGGCCTGTAGTGCAAAGATGACTTGTTGATGAATATCTTTGGGTCGTAGTGCAAAGATGAATTTATTACTATGATTATGAACATGAACTGTGATTTGGTATAACCATGATCTTTGATGTTTCAGGTGATGAAAATTATCTTTGTCTTGGATGAGAAAAGGAATTTAGAACTACAATTACGATTATGAGTTATACACGTGATTGTGGACAGGAATTGTTGATTGATGTTACAGGGATAAAACGTTATTGGTGCACTTTTAACATGGAGAAGATAATAGACTTTATGGTCTATTTGACTCTTCTAATGGTTTGCTCGTTCCGCTGCAACTATGATTGAAAAGTTTTATCATTTACCATATGTTCTAAATCTCTGATTTATTACTGATGAAGACTATTGATAATTTATTTATCTTTAGTCATGATATTCTTTACTGGGCTAGTTGTGCTCACCCTTCCGTTTCACAATTCCTTTCAGGTAATAAAAGTGTAGCTGAGTCGAGCGGGGGTAACAAGGGAATAGAATGGTGGTCATCATTTAGTAGTTATATTTGGTGAATAGAATAGGGTGAGGCGAACCCGACGTTGGAAGGGTGTTTTGTCACTACCATACAAGATGTCTAATGATATACAACCTCGTGTTATCATAAGACAGGATTGTGCTCATCCACTTGCTGAGTATATTTACGAGCACAACCTATATAATCTTGGTGTTTGTTTGAAGTATAATTCTCAATTAGAGATAGTGGAGATAATGATAAGTCAAGAGAAGACTCACCATTGAGAAGAATATGATAGTAATCTTCTCGTTTTTCTTTGGGGTATATTGGATCAACCAAGGATAATTCTATGGCCATATGATATCTATCACAACCTAGAAGCATGGCCTCCCATGTACAAAGGTTTCCTTGAGCACTTCCCAACGATTCTAATTTCTAAAATAGTTTTTGACTATACCTTTATGTAAGGTGTCATTGTGAGGTGTTGTCCACGGTTGGGACATGAGTCACATTTGGTATATATTTGTATCCAAACTCACAACATATGTGTTGTTGTATTTTACACGACAATTGTTGTAATAAAGTTGTAGTTATTTTCTGTACCATGTATTTGGCGACTCAGAATAGGTTGGATGGAATGGACCTATTTTGGGGTCGTTACATTTTAGAAGTGAAACAAATTGGCAAAGTATTAGGATTCTTTGATCGGATCAAGGAAGGAATACTTGTGCAATAAATTTCTAGATCATTTTAAATGGTTTTTTCATAACGAACGCCTCTTGATACATAATAAATGATTGGTGTATCTAAAAAGAAAAATCATATCTTGTTGGACATGGTATGGTTCATAATGATTTTACATACATTCCAGTATCCTTATGGGGTCATGCCCTAGAAATGGATGCATATCTACGAAAAGGTAACCTCCAAATCCGGCCCCAAGACTCCATAAGAGTTATGGACAGGGAGGATTCCTAATCTTAAGCATGTTAAGATAAGGTGTTGTCCAGCTTATGTGAAAATATTTCAAAAGAATAAGCTTGGGACAAAATTTGACAAGTGTCATTTGTGGGACATCCTAAAGTAAGTTTAGGGTATATGTTCTATAATCTGACTAAGCAAAAGGTTTTTTGCTGCAAAACACATTACTTTCTAAGATAAATGTATTTATCATTGAAGGGGCTAGTGAGAGGATAATAGATCTTGAAGAGTTCATGAACCACAAAGCACTATAAGTTAAATAAGA
Organism: Panax notoginseng; assembly: GCA_016801055.1. Taxonomy (NCBI): domain Eukaryota; kingdom Viridiplantae; phylum Streptophyta; class Magnoliopsida; order Apiales; family Araliaceae; genus Panax; species Panax notoginseng. The sequence continues at coordinate 119,956,915 of CM029022.1, forward strand.
AGAATCTGTAGATAGACCTTTTGTACCACAATCGAATTATAAATCTGGAATAGTACCGAAGATACCTGAGAAGTATGGATTCATCATAGATGATGTTGATGAGGTATGCATCATAAAAGACGATGATCCAGTTACGTACGATGAGGTAAGAGTTGTAGACACTCAGAGAAATGGATTGAAGTAAGCTTCTCAAAAATTGAACATTCGTTTTGATAAGACAATCAAAAGAGTTTGATTTTAACAAAAATAAGAATGAACCAAGTGTCTAGAAAAGGGTCAGTGGTAGTGTCGTGACATTCTTAGTATTATATGTTGATATACTAAAGATAAGGAATGACATACCAATGCTACAATCAGTAAAGATAAAGTTGTCTAAACATTCCTCGATGAATGATTTGGAAGAGTATCATAATTGGGGATAAAAATATGTATAGACAGATTTAAAAGGATGATCGGCTTAACCCAAGGAACGTATATTTATTTGATGCTATAGCTGTTTAGCATGGAAAACTCCAAGAGATGACTCATGATGATGAGTCATGGAGTGTATCTCTCTTAATAATTCTCATACACTCCTAAAAGAGAGATCACATGAGTAACTATTATGTATGAAATGAAATGTACGAGACCTAATGTTGATCAGCCATATTCTAGAGAAGATCACTGTAAGACAGTGAAAACATCTTAAGTACTTAACCCACACTAAGGATGTGATAAAATTTATTGTGGGTCTGAATTAAAACTAGATGGCTTAACAGACTCAAGTTTTTCAGGCTGACCAAGATGACAATAACTCCAATTTAGGGTAAGGTGTTACCTTGAACGGTGGTGCAGTGAATTGAAAAGGTTCCAAACATTAAAGAGTTGCTCGTTTCGTGATAAAGACAAAGTATATAGCTGTAAACGAAACTGCAAGTTGATTGTTTGGATGAAAAGTTTATTACAGAACTAAGAATAGTTCCTAAGTCTCATCTTGGATCTAAACATGTGTTGCGGCACTTTCATTTGATTAAAATATCATTAAAAGAGGAGAAGTCACTATAGAAATAGTGGACTCTCAAGAACAACATTACATATTTATTTACTGAAACTTATCCAACATCAGGATGATCGTCACTTATAGAGTAAGGATATGAGATACCATGACGATTGGCTTTAGTGCAAGGGGGAGATTAAAGGTAGTATACATATGTGACGAACGAGATTTTGAAATTTAATTTAAATATTTATTGAATTAAATAAATATTTTTTGATGATTTAATTATTGGATTAAATAATTAATTGATGAAATTATGGTAGATTAATTTAATTATGAGTTATATTGATTAAATTAATATGGGGAATTTTATTATTCAAAGTATGTATTTATGTGAGCTTATTGAATTAAAGGAATTATTTAATAAGCACAAATATTACTTTAATTAATTTAATAATTAATTAGAGAATTAACAATTTGACATAATTAATAAATGAGAAAATTAATTATGTGACTATGTGAAGTAATGAGAAATTATTATATTTTATTTAAATTAAATTAAATAAGATATTTGATTTATTGTGTAATTGGGTGTGACATGATTAAAACTATATTATAAGGATTAATTAAATTAAATGGAAATGAGTTTGTTAAGAATAGCCAAACAAGGCCCTATAGGAAGTTGGGAGCAGTTAACCCATGATCGGATTAACTGACCACACATCGTCAGTTCTTATAATTATATATGTTTTCTTTTTATTTTCTAAGTCTGGAATAAACAAGTTCACAGAGAGAATTTGAGGATCGGTGAGAGTAAAGGAGAAGAATTGTAGAAAATTAAAGGTGATTATCATCCTTGTGTGATCCTAGCAGAGTAATCGAGGGTAAACCCTTAAACTCAAGTTTTACTTTACGTCATTAAAGTTTTTATAAAATAATGGTTTCCAAGTCTCTGTTCAAGTCTCTGTAGTTGCGAAGAGTACTAATTGTGTATATATATATATATGATAATATGCCATCATTGTAAGACCCCAACTTTTTAATAAATAAAATTAAATTTTCTCTATTTATTATTTTGAAATAGAAAGGGTTGATTTGATTAATATGGTTAGTTATGGGTAAAATGAACAAATATTTCAAATAAACAAGTGGTTATTAAAATATTCATTGTTGTCGGGGAATATTCGTTTAGTCGTGGAATATTCTTTTTATCGGGAAATATCCGTACGACGGCGCAGTCGTTTGTGGGCCTCATAACAGAATAAATGTCGGATGAAGAAAACGACAAATATGAGTTTTTATAAATAACGTCGTAATTGTTACCGTTAACACTGTTGGATTACCTGGTGGTTAAAATATAGTAATACGCGTTGTTGCACAGTAGCACACGGTATTGCACATTATTTTTGAATTATTAATTCTTACGTAAGAAGGCACTACTCAATAATTGTTACAGTAATTACTGTTCAATATTTTATTTTATTGCTTCAATAATTGATGCGTTGATATTTTTTCTTATTGTTGTTTCAATAATCATCACTACACAATATTTCTCATTATCAGATCAATAATTCATATTATTTGAATAATATTATTAGATAGAATTATTGGCAATGTCTAGAAAGTTCTGTCTAAGGAGAGGTTTGGTCACCTAATTGCGCGTCAGTAAGGAAAAATTCTTATTGGAAAGCCCCCTCTTTCATGAGAACGGCCTGGTTGTCATAATTGTGATTCTGTACTATTATTTATGAATAATTAATTATTGATTTATATGATAAGGAAATATTTATTTGATGCGGATATAAATGATGGATCTATTTATGTGGTTAATGAAGGAATTTTTTTTAGCATGAAATAATTGTTGAAAGTTTGACAATTAATTTTTTTCGATAAAATATATATATATATATATATATATATATATATATATATATATATATATATATATATATATATATATGCATGTATACTTTTCTAAGTGGTGGGTGGTGGATTTTTCGTTGCCTGCAAAGTGTGTTCAAAGATAGTAGGCACCAACCATTAAAATGAGAAAAGCTAGGAATTTAGGAATTTCATTGCCTTAGCATTATGCAGGAGTTGGTGGGAATGATATTGTAATTGCAGCATGTGAATTAATGGGTGGAGGTTAGATAATTGATTTTGAATTCTCAAATGCAACTTTTCATAATTGATAAGCCATTTTGTTGGTGAAGAAGATATTGTCTGCAAGTTGTTTCAAAGGGTGGCCCCCACCCATATTGAAATTAAGAAGTTAAGCTTTGAAAAATGAGGAAAGTTAGGCATGCTGTTGAAATCTGTTCCTCCGAATTGTGCTATAAATAGGGGGTAACCCCTCTTTCCTCATCACACCATTTCTAAATTTAGAAGTTCTTATTCTAAAGTACTGTGAGTATTTTTCTTGAGTATAAGAATACTTTGAGCGTAGTTTTCTGCAAGATTTTCTCAGAATAATATCCGATATTTCAGTTAAATCCAGTTTCTACCAAGGTAAAGGATATTATTTTGTTGCAATACTCATGAGAAATATTATTTCCTTTCATACTCCATATTATGTAAGCAATATTATTTCATCTCGTATTCCTAAATTTGAACTTACTGTGGTAAGTATTGGTTCTATAATTCCTGAAATGATTAAAAATTTCGCTTCATCTAATATCATTTCATAGGAATATTGGTCTGAACTTTTTATCAAATTTAGAACTTGTCATTACTGGTACTGTTCACGGGTACTGTTCACGGGTACTGTTCACGGGTACTGTTCACAGTGACTGTTCACGGGTACTGTTCACGAGTACTGTTCACAGTTACTGTTCACGGGTAGTGTTCACAAAAGAAAATTTTTTTTCTTTCCTTCCCGATTATCTGTTGTGATCCTTATTCTTGAAATTTAATCCATGTTTTGATCTTCATTCTTGAATTTTACTTCACTATAGTTTATTATGGGGTATTATTGAACTTGGATAAATTGAAATATGAATCCCTAATATTTGTCCTTCTGTTTCACTTGATTCGTTCTTTAAAATATTTTTCATCATCCTCAGTCCTAAATGATGATATTACTGAATATCTTTGGCCGTAGTGTAAAGATGAATGATTAACTGATGAATATCTTTGGCCCGTAGTGCAAAGATGAACAGGTGTTGAGATGAACATGACCGACTGGTGATACAAATGAATATCTTTGGCCTGTAGTGCAAAGAGGAATATTTGATTAAAGATGGTTATTGATTGTTGTTACAGGGATAAAATATTGATGATGGACTTTTAATCTTAGAAGATAGTAGAACTCATTCTCTACTTGACTCTTCTAATGGTTTGCTGTTTCCGCTGCAGTAGTTGATCTAAAACTTGTTGTCTATTATATTTTATCAGATTTTCCCTGTTGAAGACTAATGATAATTTGTTGTATATTATCTTAGTCATAATATTCTTTACTGGGCTAGTTGAGCTCACCCTTTTTCTTTTTGTTTCATTTTTCTTCCCAGGAGGTGAGAACATAGAAGGAACTAGCCGGGGTATGGAGTAATGGTTCAGGATAGATGTATTAGTAGTCCTCACTATTTTGTAAAATAGTGCATCAATAATTGTAATGAGGACTCTTTTTGAGTTTGTATACTCTCTATTAGACTATATTTGTATTCAAACTCACAGTATATGTGTTGTCGTATTTTGCACGACAATTATATTATGAAGTTGTATTTGTTTCTGTACCATGTATTTGGCGACTCGGAATGAGTGATGTATACCTATTTTGGGGGCGTTACAGTTGGTATCAGAGCTTAGGGATATGATCCCTGGTTAAGATGTGAGACAAGAACTAGGAGGGGAGAGACGGGGAATTCCTTCACTAGTATGACCTGACTAAGTTTATTTGGTATTTATTTGGTCGGTCAGAGTATAGGGATAATATATGACATGACTATTAACCCCTGTTTTATGGCAGTATTTAAGAATGGCAGCTGAAAACGTTAACAATGGAGTGAATGAGACTGTGGAGACACCTTTAATCACCACCCAGGGGAATGTGCAACAGGAAGGCAATATTCCTCGTGTAAGCAACGTTACCGAGCAAACGATGAATGATGGAATATTTAGGAGCTTTTTGTAGTTCATGCAAAATCAGACGAGGGAGACTCGTGCACAAAATACGGGTGGAAATGCTAGCAATGCGCAACTTGTCACAGCCAAGTAGTTCAAAGAGTTGGGACCACTAGAATTTAAGGGAAAGCCAGATCCGATCATGGCGGAAACGCGGGTCAAGTAAATTACCAAGATATTCGATGTCTTGGGATGCACGGAGGAACAAAAGGTTCCATTCGCCACATTTATGTTCCGCAGTGAGGCAGACTACTGGTGGGAGTCTGTGAAGCGTAACCAGCCAGCCGCACTCAACATGTCTTGGGAAACATTTCAGAAATTATTCAATGACAAGTACTTTCCTGAAAGTATTCGTTATATGAAGGAGGTGGAGTTTATTAGACTGGAACAAAAATACATGACGGTGTCCCAGTACGAGGCGAAGTTTGCAGAGTTATCCAGGTTTGCACCTCATTTGGTCGAGAATGAGGAACGAATGACGAGGATGTTTTTGAGAGGTCTAAAGCCCGAGATTCGGCAATATCTTATCTCTCATAAATTTTATTTATATTCAGATGTTGTAAATAGAGCTCACTTATTAGAGCGAGATAACGAGTACGTTCAACCGAGGGACCATAACCAGGATTATACCGATGACAAAAGTCATCAGAACAACGATAACCAGCGAAGAAAGAAAAATACGGACAAGAGCGGCAACCACTCTGGTGGTAATCATGGCCATGAGAATAGAAGAAGCGAGTCGGGGGGAGATTTTAAAAAGAGGAGATTCAACAATGACACTATGAAGACGTCAACACCAGCAGCAACTGGTTTTAAGGGAGGAGAACGACCACCGGTCGTATGCTATAAATGTGGAGAAGAGGGACATATCAGCCCAAACTGTCCACAACAGTTCAAGTTATGCTATAATTGTGGAAAGGAAGGACATATTGCTCGAGATTGTACTGTAGCAAAACCAAGTCCAGCGGGGATGGTAACTCAAAAGGCTGTCCCAGAAAAGTTAAAGTCACCGATTCCTGGAAGAGCGTTTGTCGTGACTGGTCATAGTGCGAGGAATCCAAACGAGGTGATCACGGGTAAGCTAATCATAAATTCTTATGAAGTTTATACCTTACTAGATACCGGTGCTACCCATTCATTTATTTCTCCTACTTGTGCTCAACGTTTAAACTTGACACCTGAGAAATTGGACTTTGACTTATCTGTGGAGACTCCGTTAGAAGAAACTTTCATCACATCCATTGTTTATAAATCTTGTTTGATCCAAGTTAGCACCATCACCTTACCTGTTGACCTTATCTCTTTAAAGATACTTGAATTTGACGTGATTTGAGGGATTGATTGGTTAACTACTCATCATGCCAAAATTAATTGTTTTCGTAAAGTTGTTAGTTTTCATATTCCTAACCAACCTGGTATTCGAATTCAAGCAACCAAACCATTGAAATCAAACTCTTTAATATCAAGCCATAAAGTCATTCATTTATTAAAAAATGGATGTCAAGCTTTCTTAGCCCATGTCACAGACTTGAACAAAAACACGTCAGATTTGAATAATATTTCAGTTGTTAGAGAATTTTCTGACGTATTTCCTGAAGAATATCTTGGCCTACCTCCAGAGCGTGATATTAAATTTTGTATCATCTTTGAATCCGGTACAAAACCCACTTCTAAAATCTCATATCGAATGACTCCTATTGAACTTCAGGAGTTAAAAACCTAACTGTTGAAGTTTGTACCCGAGCCTTTATCTGGTGACTTCCTTTGTGGAATGCACTGAAGCCAGACTCTCCGTAGGGGACGCCATATTCGAGCGGTAGTAAACTGATAGGTGTCATTGTGACGTACTATCCAAGATTGGGATATGAGTCACAGTTGAGAGCAACCTATGTCAGTAATCAAAATACGTAGCTTTCTATGCTTAGCTGGTTATTATTGATGATTTTGCAGAAATATTTTCTCGAATCGCTACTGCATTAACTCAGTTGACTCATAGAAATACAAAATTCGTATGGAATGTGGGAAGAGCTTCGAAGAACTCAAGGGAAGACTCATTTTGGTACATGTTCTGACCATACCATCCTGGAAAAGCGAACGTGGTAGCTGACGCGTTGAGTAGAAGATCGTACGCAAATACGAGTGTGATGTTGATAACACAAAGACCCATTTTGTACGATTTACAAATGATAGAGATAGAGTTAAAGACTCTGGGGACCTACGTGATGATATACGAGTAAAATCGACTTTAATCGATAACGTTAAAGCCGCTCAAGCTACAGACCTGGAGTTGATGAATATAAAGAAGAAGGTGCAAGAATGTGTTATTGTAGAAGTAAGAGTCGATGAAGAGAAGAAAGCTCAAGCCTTCGATTTTCGTTAAATCCAGTTCTTATTCTAAAGTACTACGAGTATTTTTCTTGAGTATAAGAATTCTTTGAGCGTAGTTTTCTGCAAGATTTTCTCAGAATAATATCCGATATTTCCGTTAAATCCAGTTTCTACCAAGGTAAAGGATATTATTTTGTTGCAATACTCATGAGAAATATTATTTTCTTTCATACTCCATATTATGTAAGCAATATTATTTCATCTCGTATTCTAAATTTGAACTTATTATGGTAAGTATTGATTCTATAATTCCTGAAATGATTAGAAATTTCGCTTCATCTAATATCATTTCATAGGAATATTAGTCTGAACTTTTTATCAAATTTGGAGCTTGTCATTACTGGTAGTGTTCATGGGTACTGTTCACAGTGACTGTTCACGGGTACTGTTCACGAGTACTGTTCACAGTTACTGTTCACGGGTACTGTTCATAAAAGAATTTTTTTTTCTTTCCTTCCCGATTATCTGTTGTGACCCTTATTCTTGAAATTTAATCCATGTTTTGATCTCCATTCTTGAATTTTACTCCACTATAGTTTATTATGGGGTATTATTGAACTTGGATAAATTGAAATATGAATCCCTAATATTTGTCCTTCTGTTTCACTGGATTCGTTCTTTAAAATATTTTTCATCATCCTCAGTCCAAAATGATGATATTACTGAATATCTTTGGCCGTAGTGCAAAGATGAATGATTAACTGATGAATATCTTTGGCCCGTAGTGCAAAGATGAACAGGTGTTGAGATGAACATGACTGACTGGTGATACAAATGAATATCTTTGGTCTGTAGTGTAAAGATGAATATTTGATTAAAGATGGTTATTGATTGTTGTTACAGGGATAAAATATTGATGATGGACTTTTAAATCTTAGAAGATAGTAGAACTCATTCTCTACTTGACTCTTCTAATGGTTTGCTGTTTCCGCTGCAGTTGTTGATCTAAAACTTGTTGTCTATTATATTTTATCAGATTTTCCCTGTTGAAGACTAATGATAATTTGTTATATATTATCTTAGTCATAATATTCTTTACTGGGCTAGTTGAGCTCACCCTTTTTCTTTTTGTTCCATTTTTCTTCCCAGGAGGTGAGAACATAACAGGAACTAGCCGGGGTATGGAGTAATGGTTCAGGATAGATGTATTAGTAGTCATCACTATTTTGTAAAATAGTGCATCAATAATTGTAATGACGACTCTTTTTGAGTTTGTATACTCTCTATTAGACTATATTTGTATTCAAACTCACAGTATATGTGTTGTCGTATTTTGCACGATAATTATATTATGAAGTTGTATTTGTTTCCGTACCATGTATTTGGCGACTCAGAATGGGGGATGTATACCTATTTTGGGGGCGTCACAATCATAATATGTTTTTGTCATATATATGTATGTTTTTATAACATCAATTGTATATAAAATATATAGTAAGTGGATTATTTTAAAAGTTAAAGAGTATAAAAGTGTATATATTGCCATATGTCCCTTACGTACAAATTTAACGCGTTAATATTATGTTGTATCATAAATTTACACATGTATATCCTTATGTATGTTAAAACAAAGAAATCCAACTTCGAATGGATAGATTTGGTGTTATAACGAACTTGTAGTGTCAAATTTTATGTTTTATCTTTAAAACTTTCAAAATCACCAAGAACATGAAATTACATGATTTGATTCTGGAAATTATATGTTTTAACTTGTTAAAATCATGCTAGAAGGGTTGGATAGGAGTTATATGTGTAATACAGTGTCTGGATATGCTTGTGAATAAATTAATTGGGTGTTTTGGCCATGTTCTGCAATTTTTCACGAATTGTAGTTATGGTACTAGCATGCCGGCTGCAGGGTTAAGACCCATGCTAACCACGCCGCAGCGCCATTGTCTAGGCCGCAGCGCCAAGAATAAGCTTGATGGTGGCACCGCAACGCCACTCTACAGATTGTTCAGAAATGATTTTCTTAAATTGTTCAAGTCCAAGAATGTAGTAGTAACCTAATCTAATGAACATAAAAATATGTTAGACATATAATGAGATGTTAAAATAAATTCTTAATGTGTTAATAAGGCAATTACATGTGGATTGAATTGTTAAACGTGTAGTTAGCTTGTTGTTCGTGTAGTGTAATACTATGTGAAAACAAGTGTGGTAATTTGACTAAGTATAGTCATAATCAGAGTTTAGACAAAAAGAATTAACTTGTGATGACTAGTTACGTTATAATTGACTGATATTATAAATGTAAATGGTATGTAGGATTAAATCGAGGAACGTGTGTAGTTAACGTGTAACCTACGCACGAGGCAAGTTTTCTAACTCTACACTTTCGTTGAGCAAATTTACTTTCATTGAGCAAGTTTCTTAACTTCTTTCAATTCGTGTATTGAACGCCAGTATCTTATCCTTAATTTGTTACTGTCAAACAAGATCCTTTATCTCTATCTTGATTATAAATGTTGCAAGTTTCCTAACCCTACTCATTATCATTATATAAGTTTATAAACTTACCTCTTTACATCGAGAAAATTCTCGTTATTATTAATTAAGTTTAATTTGTTATACTAAAGGATATTATTCTTTTCAAAGTATGATTCTGTTATACAATACTTATTCTATTGTATACCTCTTAAGTTTATTATTCGATTTAAATATCAGTTATTGATGAACCTTGTAAGACTAGCGAACCCTTTTGAACTAGTCCATAGTTGATGACCGTTCTAAAATTCAGAACCCTTGTTGAATTTATCTAGACCAAACTTCCTTTGGTGCGGACTCTAATGTTAAACTGAGATGAATAACCCTGGATCTATCATGGGGAAACCTGGTTGGATGAACATGAATTAGAACCGGAATCCAGAGGTGATGAAAGCTTTAACTGTACTAACATGATAGTCGAAGTTGCTGGTTCATACTTCCAGTGGAATACAGATAGGGATGGCAGTAGCGTCGAGCAAGAGCCGAATGATGGGGCTAAGGGTTTCTATGAGTTATTGCATGAAGCAGCGATGCCACTGTATAATGGGCACGAAAAGCACACCGTCTTATCTGCCGTCACTAAGTTTTTACACTTCAAGAACGAGCATGACTGTAGCATGAGAGGTTTTAATGAACTGTTAAGTATTGTGAAGGAGTGCTTACCTGCAGGCAATAAGTTACCGGAGTCGCACTGTGATGTGAAGAAAATGGTCAAAAGGCTCAATCTAGGGTATGAGAAGATTGATGCTTGTGAGAATGACTGTATGTTGTATTACGGTGAACAGAATAAAGATAAGAGGTTATATGATATTTGTGGTACAAGTAGATACTGTGAACAGTGCAAGAAAAAGGGAAAAGACGTGCCGAGAAAGATCTTACGTTACTTTCCCATTACCCCGAGGCTTCAACGGTTGTTCATGTCAACACATACCGCCGAGGATATGAGGTGGCACTCTACACGGGACATAGTCGAAGGTTAACTGACGCACCCGACAGATGGGCTTGAGTGGAAAAATTTTGATAACAAGCACCCCTCGTTTGCTGAAGAGGTGTGACACCCCCAAATCCCGGTACTTCATTACCTCAAGATTTGGTGTTCACGTAATCAAAACATTCATTTCTAACTACCCAATCATAATAGAATTGAATAATAAAAGAAAACCTGCCCATACAAGATTAAACTTAAATAAAAGAAATCTCCCAGGTTATCCAACCTTTAACAACAATCATTCAAATGCGAAAAATTAAATAACTTCATTACAATCTTTAAATCAAATTCTGAAAGTAAACTATCAAAACTATTACAAGTCTTCAGCATTTATTCATCTTTCCTTTTCCCTTACTGGTACTAGGTACGTCACCCGTTTCAACTTTAGCTGTAAGAAATTTTACATGCAAGAGTGAGCAAACAATGCCCACTTGAAATAACAATAAGTAAATCTTTAAACTTTCACATCAATTGCCAATAATAGGCTCAATAGAACTGAACAATATATTTTATTAACTTTCTGAAAATGTTAACATTCACTGAGGGTCTAATGACCACGAATCATGTCCACAGTTATAAGTAATCTTTCAACTTTAACTTTAACAGTCATAAGACTATAAGGACTTCACGTACTTAGGGGGATCAACCCTTCGTACAATGTATTGTGCACAACCATTTCAACGCTAAGCGTAAACCTCTATTAAAAGAGTTGTTCATCTCAGTATTTAGAATACAAGTCCGCACAAAAGTAAGTTTGGTTTGGATAAGCTTTCAAGGTAATTTGGAGTTCAACGGACATCAACTAAGGATTAGTTGAATACAAGATAATAACACTATGTTATTGAATGATCATACTGAATAAACATTTCGTTCTAAGTTCATGCTTTAGGAATAATCTAATAGCATAACAATTGAATAACTCATCATACCTTGCTTTGAACAACGTTAAGCTAAGGTTACATCTTAGAATTTAATATCAAGCATGCACAACAAATAATAACTTGAACGATAAACTAAAGGTACTTGCATGCTAATATAACAAGTTTAGAGTTAAGAAAACTTGCACAATTTTAAAAGTAGAGTTAGAGAACTTGCATAAGTGTAACATAACAGTGAAAAGTAACCTTGCTGAATAATAAAGTAGCAAAGGTTAGGGAACTTGCCTCGTGTGTAGGTTCAACAATTACTATTCACGTTCACCCCAAGTCCTACACATACCATATGCATTGAAAATACACATTAGTTACACTAACATTACCTTTATGAGTTCCTTTGTTACTCTTAGTATAGCTACTAACTAAGTTTAAGTTTAAACAACAGCACATCATTCATGAACATTACTTTTTAGCTTTATTACAACTACTTAAATGATCATGCCATTGCACCACGTGTACATTAACAACTTGATACAACATCCTAATACATGTCCAACATGTTATCATTAAGTTATACTAATACCCAAAGGGTTGCACTTGCATTCGTGCATCCCGACGCCCTCCGATTGGCTCCAAATACACAACATTCCTAAAGATGACTATTTTTCCAACTGTTACAGACCTCAAATTAAAAAAACACAAAGAATGAAAGTTGTAGGTCTACTCTTCCTCTTTCCGAATCATCTTGAATTACCTCAATCGGAGTTCGTATGAAAAAGTTATGGCCGTTTTACTACAGGAGGTCAAAACTGCCCAACTAGGCCACATTTCCGGCGCCGGGGCGCGGAACAGTGGCGCTGCGGCATGAGCTTCAGCGCTGGGGCGCGAGCTACAGCGCTGGGCGCGAGCTACTGGCCCATTTTTGGCGCTGGGGCGCGAACCTTGGCGCCAGGGCGTGAAATTTAGCGCTGGGCGTGAATTTTGACGCTGGGGCACTGAAACTCACAGAACCAACCCGAAAGACAGAGCAAAGCTACTGTCTAAATTATTTTTAACAACCAATAGCATCTAACAACATGTATAACTTCATAAAAATTACACATAAAAGTTATGAAGCATTTGTGTACTAATTTTACACAACTAAACAACAATAGCAGAGAACTAATTCTCTGAAAACACTGTTATTAGATCAAAACTCCATGGTTGACAAATAAAAATATAGTGAACTGAAATTCTACTGCTATCAACCAAATTTGATTCCTTTGAAATACAAGTATGCCAACATATAAATCAATTCACATGTGTAGTTCAATTTCTCAGTATTAGTTCACAATTTGCATAATCACATACCAATTTTGTTATTTTACAAATATACGATTCATACATGTTTTTCACAGTGAAAACCAATTTCTCAGTTACGTAATTTAGCATACCATCATATTTATATATTAAACATACAATTATATATAAATACTGACAATTGAATAATAGTTTATATATAAACACGTAATTACCTAACCAATTATACCAACATAGCTTTTACATAAATTTTGGTAAAACTTTTATACACAGTGAAAAACCAGAAAACAGAGACTACCAAGTTCATAGAAAAATGGCTTAAAACATATCTACATACATATATTAAGGTTTTAGGAACCTACCTTTTTGTTGCTCTAGAAAACTTGTCAATCAAAACTTGTTTTGGACAATCTTGCACTTGGTTTCTTCTCAAACTCTCTGACCTTTTCCTTTCTCTTTTCTTACTTCTCTCAATAATAAACTAGGTACTAACAATGAGCGTAAACCAAAACTGACACACGTAGAATAAAACTGATATGGCAATAATAAGCCTACTTATTATTATCAGTTACCAAACATATAACATATAATCTTATAAATATATATTTTATTTATATACTTGTTTTATTTATTTTATTAATAATTTAAAAATCAAAAGAAATCTAAAAGCCATAGGCTTTGTTTGGCAACCATTAAAAATTAAATGATTAAAATACTTACACCTTGTTTGGCAAAAACTAAATTAAAATTACTTTAATTTATTTTAATAACTCTTTATAACATAGTTATTTGTTATACTTTATTTAATAACAATTTATTAAATAAATTACTTAATCACATAATTCAATCCACATAACACATTAATTATTTAACAAATAAATAATTAACTAATCACATTAATTATTTAGCAAATAAATAATTAACTAAATAAACTCAATCAAATTGAACAATTACTTATTCAATAATAAACATATCCAATAAATATTTATATAAATTAATAAATATTTATAACTTACATTTAAAAAAAATATGAAATGTTACATCATTCCCCTCATATAAGGATTCTGTCCTCAGAATCACAACTCAAACAACACCTCAGAATCACAACTCAAACAACACATTCGCTACATTCTTCCCTACTTACAAAGATTCTGTCCTCAGAATCGAAGACACAAATTAAACAATTAACTCAGGGTATTCTTTCAACATTTTCTCTTCGAGTTCCCACGTTGCTTCTTCAGCGTTGTGGTTCCTCCATATCACCTTCACAGAAGGTATCACTTTATTCCTGAGCACTTGTTCTTTCCTGTCGACTATCTGGATATGAACCTCTTCATAAGACAAATCTTTCTCGAACTGCAACGGTTCGTACTCGATTACGTGCTTGTAATCGGGTTTATATGGTCGTAACACCGAAATATGAAAAATATTATGAATGTTTTCCAACTCTGGAGGTAGAGCTACCTCATAAGCTACCTCTCCAACTTTTCGCAGCACTTCAAAGGGTCCAATAAACCTCGGGCTTAGCTTTCCCTTTTTACCGAAACGAATTTTCCCCTTCCAAGGAGAAACTTTTAGGAATACATAGCTTCCTACGTCAAATGCACGATCTTGCCTGTGTTGATCAGCATACTTCTTCTGTCGGTCTTGAGCTGCTACCAATCTTATCCTGATGAGTTTGATAACCTCAGCAGTTTGTTGCACCAATTCTGGTCCTAACAGCTGACGTTCACCAACTTCATCCCAGTACAGTGGAGTTCTGCACTTTCTGCCGTATAACGCTTCATAAGGCGGCATGCCGATGCTCACGTGATAACTATTATTGTAGGCGAATTCCACCAACGGTAATTGCTTTTCCCGGCTTCCTTTGAAATCCATGACGCATGCTCTCAACATATCTTCCAATGTCTGGATCGTTCGTTTGCTTTGGCCATCTGTTTGCGGATGATATGCCGTACTCATTCGCAACTGTGTTCCCAAACATTCTTGTAGTCTCTTCCAGAAGTTTGATGTGAACCTCGGATCTCTGTCTGACACAATTGACACTGGAACTCCATGTCTTGCAACGATCTCTTTAATATATAGTTTTGCCAGCTGATCAAGATTGAATCTAATCTTTATTGGCAAAAAGTGTGCAGATTTTGTCAGTCTGTCTACTATTACCCAAATCGCATCGTATCCTTTCTGAGTAGTTGGAAGACCCACACAAAATCCATCGTGATATGCTCCCATTTCCATTCCGGTATTTCCAACGGTTAAAGTAATCCGCTGGGTCTTTGATGTTCGGCTTTTACTCTTTGACATGTCAAACATTTAGCCACACATTCTGCAACATCCCTTTTCATATTCGGCCACCAAAAATGTCGGCGTAAATCTTGATACATTTTCGTGCTTCCTGGATGAATCGAATATCTTGAGCTATGAGCTTCGGTCAGGATTTTGTTTTTCAGTTCTGGTGTTGCTGGAACCCAGATTCTTTCCTCGTACCGTAGTAATCCTTCGGTATCGACCTTATATTTCGTATTGTTTCCATTAACCATATTCTCTTTTATCTTTCCACATTCTTCATCTTGTAACTGAGCGTTTTTCACCTTGTCCAGTAAAGTTGGACCTGCTTCTAGATGAAATAGTTGTTCGTCGGATTCCTGTGGAAATTTGATTTCCAGTTCTAACTTTATCATTGCTGAAATGAGCTCCTCCTGAGTTGTTATCAACATTAATTTCTCCCGACCTTTCCTACTTAAAGCATCCGCAACCACATTCGCTTTGCCCGGATGATAAAAGATCTCACAATCGTAATCCTTTATCAATTCCATCCATCTCCTCTGACGCATGTTCAGGTCCTTCTGATTGAAAATATACTTCAGACTTTTGTGGTCTGTGTAGATCTCACATTTCTCTCCATACAGATAATGTCTCCATATCTTGAGAGCAAATACCACTGCAGCCAATTCTAAATCATGAGTCGGGTAACCTTTCTCGTAATCCTTCAGTTGTCTTGATGCATAGGCAATAACTTTGCCGTTCTGCATAAGAACACAACCCAACCCTTTGTGTGAGGCATCATTATACACAACAAAATTTCCTGTATTATCCGGCAGGGTTAACACAGGTGCCATACTTAGCTTCTTCTTCAAATCTTGGAAGCTCTCTTCACATTTCTCCGTCCACACAAATTTTATAGCTTTCCTTGTTAAATTTGTTAGCGGAGTGGCTATCTTAGAAAAATCTTGAATGAATCTTCTATAATAACCGGCCAGCCCCAAGAAACTCCTCACCTCCGAAGGTGTTCTTGGTTGTTCCCAATTGATTACAGCTTCCACTTTCGATGGATCTACTGAAATCCCATCTTTGTCAATCACATGACCCAAAAATTGTACACGATCGAGCCAAAATTCACACTTAGAAAACTTCGCGTACAACTTTTCCTTTCTTAGTGTCTCCAATGTCAGACGTAAATGTTCCACGTGTTCTTCTTGAGTTTTGGAATACACCAGAATGTCGTCGATAAATACTACTACGAACTTGTCTAAAAATGGTTTAAACACCCTGTTCATCAAATCCATGAACGCAACAGGTGCATTGGTTAAACCAAAAGACATCACCAGAAACTCGTAATGTCCATATCGAGTTCTGAATGCCGTTCGTGGTATATCCTCCTTCCTCACTTTCAACTGGTGATACCCACTTCTCAAATCAATTTTCGAAAAGTATTTAGCACCCTTCAACTGGTCAAACAAGTCATCTATTCTTGGCAACGGGTATTTGTTTTTAATAGTGACTTTGTTTAACTCCCTGTAATCAATGCAAAGACGCATTGACCCGTCCTTCTTCTTTACGAATAAAACTGGCGCTCCCCACGACGATACACTTGGTTGAATATATTTCTTGTCTAGCAGTTCTTGCAACTGTACCATCAGTTCCTTCATTTCTACTGGAGCCATTCTGTACGGAGCCTTTGATATCGGTGCTGTTCCCGGCACTAAGTCGATCACGAATTCAATTTCTCTGAAATATTTACACCTTGTTTGGCAAAAACTAAATTAAAATTACTTTAATTTATTTTAATAACTCTTTATAACATAGTTATTTGTTATACTTTATTTAATAACAATTTATTAAATAAATTACTTAATCACATAATTCAATCCACATAACACATTAATTATTTAACAAATAAATAATTAACTAATCACATTAATTATTTAGCAAATAAATAATTAACTAAATAAACTCAATCAAATTGAACAATTACTTATTCAATAATAAACATATCCAATAAATATTTATATCAAATTGTGAACTAATACTGAGAAATTGAACTACACATGTGAATTGATTTATATGTTGGCATACTTGTATTTCAAAGGAATCAAATTTGGTTGATAGCAGTAGAATTTCAGTTCACTGTATTTTTATTTGTCAACCATGGAGTTTTGATCTAATAACAGTGTTTTCAGAGAATTAGTTCTCTGCTATTGTTGTTTAGTTGTGTAAAATTAGTACACAAATGCTTCATAACTTTTATGTGTAATTTTTATGAAGTTATACATGTTGTTAGATGCTATTGGTTGTTAAAAATAATTTAGACAGTAGCTTTGCTCTGTCTTTCGGGTTGGTTCTGTGAGTTTCGGTGCCCCAGCGTCAAAATTCAAGCCCCAGCGCCAAATTTCACGCCCTGGCGTCAAGGTTCGCGCCCCAGCGCCAAAAATGGGCCAGTAGCTCGCGCCCAGCGCTGTAGCTTGTGCCCCAGCGCTGAAGCTCGCGCCCCAGCGCCGTAGCTTGCGCCCCAGCGCCACTGTTCCGCGCCCCGGCGCCGAAAAAGTGGCCTAGTTGGGTAGTTTTGACCTCCTGTAGTAAAACGGCCATAACATTTTCATACGAACTCCGATTGAGGTAATTCAAGATGATTCGGAAAGAGGACGAGTAGACCTACAACTTTCATTCTTCAAGTTTTTTAATTTGAGGTCTTTAACAGTAGTCAAAATGGCCATCTTTAGGACTGTTGTGTATTTGGAGCCAACTGTAACGACCCCAAACATGGTCTTAGGCTTTTCAAGTTCAAATTGGTGTAACATATGTATTAACTAGTAATTAGTATATCTAATAATTACTAGGAGTTACATATATTATATATTTCTAGTATTGTATATTATATGTATATACTACAAGTTAGTATGTTAGTTTTAGAAAACAAACTAAAGAAAGAAGAAGAGAGTTAGAGAGAGTTGTAGGAGAAGAAGAAGAGGAAGAAAAAGAAGAAGAAGGGAAAGTTTTGAGAAGACAAAACAAGCCCCATCATCATCATCATCATCTCTCTCTTAAATTCATACTAATAAGACTATAATCTAAATTTCTTGTTTTAATTATATTTTATGTTCTTCAAAATGTAGGATAATGGTTATATAGAAGTTGTATTGAGAAATCTAGAGAGATAGAGGAATTGAGATGAGCTAGAAGAAGAAGAAGAAAAAGTTAGAAGAAGGTAACTTCTAAACTCATATTTAATCCTTGATTTTTTTGGGTAGATTTATGTTCTAGGATAGTAGATCATGCTTAATCTGTTTGTATTGGTTTAATCTTGGACTATCAAGAATCAAACAAGAGGATTCAAGAAAGAAAATGAAATGGAAAGAAAATTTGAAGAACAAAATTCATAGGTTTTGAGTAATTGTGGACATATCTTGTGAAATTCATATCTCTTTGGGTATAATGAGTTAGAAAATGAGCCTTATATCAAATCGAAGATATGGAAGTAAGCTATATTCTAAAACAATCCTAAAAATGGCCATCGTTATAGCAACTGTAACGACCCCAAAATTCATACAATTTAATTCTCGACTTCGGTCGTTAATAATACTTTCAACCTCTAATTTTACATCATTAAACGATAATACAACCATTAAAATTTGCGGAATAATTAAAATTTTCTATTACAAACTATCCTCGTTCCCAAAACCTTCAACCTTTACGTCTAAACATCTCAGAATCATTTTAATACTACAATAGTTTACATTCGAAAAACAATATTAAAATTCAACATTAATATATTATTCGAAACATTAGACATGGTTTACAAGAATAACAACTTAGCTAGGATATTAAATCTTCATATATCACTTTTGATCCATAACAATCAAGTAGCACGTTACCTTCAAGTCTTGAATCTGCAAAAATGGTTATTTGCAAGAATGAGCTCGACAGCTCAGCAAAATCTAACAATTTTCATGCATCACGTAGCACATAATAACATGCTCAACATACAAGAATAATCATAAACAAACATAGCATACATGTTTAGTTCACATAACAACTATAAAGATTGAGTTCCTTACTCAATCAACATTCATAGTTCAATCATCATAGTCATAGATTGATTTTCACATTTCATACTTTTGACATATACAATACATCATACACTAAAATTTTAAAGCAGTTCATCATCAAGTTCACATAGCAAAAATGAACTGAAAGACTTGCCTTAACCGGCGTTTTACCAACACGCTAATACTTCGCGTCCTTGCACAACCTACACTGTATGCGAGATTGATAATAAATAAAATCAATACTCAATCTCATGGTCAAATTTATTCTAAGACCTTACTTTATCTTATTATCCTTTATAATATCTTTATAGACATCTAATTATATTTTATATGCAACTCGATTTTATTTTCATTTTCATCACCACACATGCTAGACTATCTCACTTGTAGTTTAATGTGCATATACCACACCATTTTATTTTGCCAATTTGGTTTCAAAAATGCATATTCAACACATTGTTTACATGTTTAATTTTCCTTCATAAATCAAAAATTTCCCTTTTCGATTTCTTTCCATTATTATTCTTGTATTATCATCTTTTCATACTTAGATATCCAATATTAGCCATTAGTTAGGCACTTTGTATACCAAAGTTTAGAAACACTATTACTTTTAGGCATTTTATCGAGCACGTTATGTGCACACATTAACTTATCTAAACTTTTGATCTTAAATGGTTAATTATGCATAGAATATGATAACACATATCTATATTCATTACATATGTCAAAACATATTTTTAATCATTAAAATATACCATCACCCAAAATCTTAATTCAAACATAATTATAAAACTCATCTTCACAATTTCTTTAACAAAACGTTGTTTTCGTTTTTAACGTATCTCCTTCGTTACATGTCCGTTTTTGTTCCTTTTTATATAGAATTAACCCTTACTCAGTGTACTACAATCTCATCTAGGCCTTAAAGTCATACCCTTATCCATCTAAACCAGATTCTGCAATTCATCAACTAGTGTAGAAAAATTTCATTTTCTGGACATCCTTGCTAAACAATTTATTTCGGACATGATCCGGTCCATAAAATGGCTCAATCTCGCGAGTCTAGCTAGTAAACATCCATATATACAACTTTGCAGTTTTAAGTTTCTTCAGATTCAAAACACACGAATTTATATGAATTTTTCAAAGTCAGAAATCGTAACAGTTTTGATTTTCTAGACAGATTATTTTCCCTTCGTACCAGCCTTACTAAAACAGAGATTGCGAGAAAAACGGCCTCCCGTAGTAAAACGGCCATAACGTTTTCACACGAACTCCGATTTAGGTAATTCAAGATGATTCGGAAAGAGGAAGAGTAGACCTACAACTTTAATTCTTTATGTTTTTTAATTTGAGGTCTATAACAGTTGGCAAAATATCCATCTTTAGGACTGTTGTGTATTTGGAGCCAATCGGAGGGCGTCGGGATGCACGAATGCAAGTGCAACCCTTTGGGTATTAGTATAACTTAATGATAACATGTTAGATATGTATTAGGATGTTGTATCAAGTTGTTAATGTACACGTGGTGCAATGGCATGATCATTTAAGTAGTTGTAATAAAGCTAAAATGTAATGTTCATGAAAGATGTGGTGTTGTTTAAACTTAAACTTAGTTAGTAGCTATACTAAGAGTAATAAAGGAACTCATAAAGGTAATGTTAGTGTAACTAATGTGTATTGTCAATGCATATGGTATGTGTAGGACTTGGGGTGAATGTGAATAGTAATTGTTTAACCTACACACGAGGCAAGTTCCCTTACCTTTGCTACTTTATTATTCAGCAAGGTTACTTTTCACTGTTATGTTACACTTATGCAAGTTCTCTAACTCTATTTTATAATTGTGCAAGTTTTCTTAACTCTAAACTTGTTATATTAGCATGAAAGTACCTTTAGTTTATCGTTCAAGTTATTATTTGTTGTGCATGCTTGATATTAAATTCTAAGATGTAACCTTAGCTTAACGTTGTTCAAAGCAAGGTATGATGAGTTATTCAATTGTTATGCTATTAGATTATTCCTAAAGCATGAACTTAGAAGGAAATGTTTATTCAGTATGATCATTCAATAACATAGTGTTATTATCTTGTATTCAACTAATCCTTAGTTGATGTCCGTTGAACTCCAAATTACCTTGAAAGCTTATCCAAACCAAACTTACTTTGGTGCGGACTTGTATTCTAAATACTGAGATGAACAACTCTTTTAATAGAGGTTTACGCTTAGCGTTGAAATGGTTGTGCACAATACATTGTACGAAGGGTTGATCCCCCTAAGTACGTGAAGTCCTTATAGTCTTATGACTGTTAAAGTTAAAGTTGAAAGATTACTTATAACTGTGGACATGATTCGTGGTCATTAGACCCTCAGTGAATGTTAAAATTTTCAGAAAGTTAATAGAATATATTGTTCAGTTCTATTGAGCCTATTATTGGCAATTGATGTGAAAGTTTAAAGATTTACTTATTGTTATTTCAAGTGGGCATTGTTTGCTCACTCTTGCATGTAAAATTTCTTACAGCTAAAGCTGAAACGGGTGACGTACCTAGTACCAGTAAGGGAAAAAGAAAGATGAATAAATGCTGAAGACTTGTAATAGTTTTGATAGTTTACTTTCAGAATTTGATTTAAAGATTGTAATGAAGTTATTTAATTTTCCGCATTTGAATGATTGTTGTTAAAGGTTGGATAACCTGAGAGATTTCTTTTATTTAAGTTTAATCCTGTATGGGCAGGTTTTCTTTTATTATTCAATTCAACATGTTTTCTAAAACTAACATACTAACTTGTAGTATATACATATAATATACAATACTAGTAATATATAATATATGTAACTCCTAGTAATTATTAGATATACTAATTACTAGTTAATACATAGGTTACACCAATTTGAACTTGAAAAGCCTAAGAACATGTTTGGCAAATACTCATTAATTTAATTAATCAATAGCTTAACATCAATCAATCTCATCAAATTGTCACATAATTATATTTACTTGTTAATTATAATTTTGTGTAACAATCATTACATAACGCATCTAATTTAATTATCTCAATTAAATTAAAACTATAATTACTAGGGCTACGAGCTGGGGCGCGAGCTACGGCGCTGGGGCGCGAGCTTCACCGCTGGGGCGCGAGCTACAGCGCTGGGCGCGAGCTACTGGCCCATTTTTGGCGCTGGGGCGCGAACCTTGGCGCCAGGGTGTGAAATTTGGCGCTGGGGCGTGAATTTTGACGCTGGGGCGCCGAAACTCACAGAACCAACCCGAAAGACAGAGCAAAGCTACTGTCTAAATTATTTTTAACAACCAATAACATCTAACATGCATAACTTCATAAAAATTACACATAAAAGTTATGAAGCATTTGTGTACTAATTTTACACAACTAAAACTAATACAGTGTAGAAGTGTGACAAATAACTATATTATAAGTTATTATTAAAATAAATTAAAGTAGTTTAAAACACTATTTTAAACTACTTATTTTATGTTGAAAACACTAATTTTAAGAATAATGTCGTTTCTGAAATCCTTTATCAATTCTATCCATCTCCTCTGACGCATGTTCAGGTCCTTCTGATTGAAAATATACTTCAGACTTTTGTGGTCTGTGTAGATCTCACATTTCTCTCCATACAGATAATGTCTCCATATCTTGAGAGCAAATACCACTGCAGCCAATTCTAAATCATGAGTCGGGTAACCTTTCTCGTAATCCTTCAGTTGTCTTGATGCATAGGCAATAACTTTGCCGTTCTGCATAAGAACACAACCCAACCCTTTGTGTGAGGCATCACTATACACCATAAAATTTCCTGTATTATCCGGCAGGGTTAACACAGGTGCCGTACTTAGCTTCTTCTTCAAATCTTGGAAGCTCTCTTCACATTTCTCCGTCCACACAAATTTTACAGCTTTCCTTGTCAAATTTGTTAGCGGAGTGGCTATCTTAGAAAAATCTTGAATGAATCTTCTATAATAACCGGCCAGCCCCAAGAAACTCCTCACCTCCGAAGGTGTTCTTGGTTGTTCCCAATTGATTACAGCTTCCACTTTCGATGGATCTACTGAAATCCCATCTTTGTCAATCACATGACCCAAAAATTGTACACGATCGAGCCAAAATTCACACTTAGAAAACTTCGTGTACAACTTTTCCTTTCTTAGTGTCTCCAATGTCAGACGTAAATGTTCCACGTGTTCTTCTTGAGTTTTGGAATACACCAGAATGTCGTCGATAAATACTATTACGAACTTGTCTAAAAATGGTTTAAACACCCTGTTCATCAAATCCATGAACGCAGCAGGTGCATTGGTTAAACCAAAAGACATCACCAGAAACTCGTAATGTCCATATCGAGTTCTGAATGCCGTTCGTGGTATATCTTCCTTCCTCACTTTCAACTGGTGATACCCACTTCTCAAATCAATTTTCAAAAAGTATTTAGCACCCTTCAACTGGTCAAACAAGTCATCTATTCTTGGCAACGGGTATTTGTTTTTAATAGTGACTTTGTTTAACTCCCTGTAATCAATGCAAAGACGCATTGACCTGTCCTTCTTCTTTACGAATAAAACTGGCCCTCCCCACGGCGATACACTTGGTTGAATATATTTCTTGTCTAGCAGTTCTTGCAACTGTACCATCAGTTCCTTCATTTCTACCGGAGCCATTCTGTACGGAGCCTTTGATATCGTTGCTGTTCCCGGCACTAAGTCGATCACGAATTCAATTTCTCTGTCCGACGGAAGTCCTGGCAAATCTTCTGGAAACACGTCTTCGAATTCTCTCACTACCGGTATTTCTTCTAATTTCACACCTTTCTTCTGAGTATCGACTATGTAAGCTAAATAGCCCACACAACCTTGACTCAACAACTTCTTGGCCTGCATAGTCGTCAGACATTTCATTTGTCTTGGCGACTTGCTACCATAGAATGCTACCTTTGACGGAGTAATAAGGTTTACACACTTCTTTTGGCAATCAATTACTGCTCCATAATTGAACAATCATTCCATTCCCAAAATTACATCAAATTCCCCGAGTCTAATCGGAATCAAATCTACTAACAAGATATTCCCCTTAATGTTCACCCTACAGTTCTTGTAAATGAACCTAATAGGGATTATTTCCTTATTCGCAATTTCTATGTTCAAAGGAAAATTCAGTTCTTCTCTAGGCAATTCTAACCTCTTAGCAAATTCATCAGATATAAACGAGCAAGTAGCATCCGAATCAAATAATACATATGCATCAATATCATTGATTGGGATAATACCTGACACCACATCCTTTGATTGCACAGCATCTTGCACAGTCATGTTGAAGGTTCTGGCTGTGGGTTTGTTTGATGCTGCAGGTCCTGTAATGGCCCATGTACCTCCATTGTTACCTCCATTGCTTCTGGTTGTCCCTCCCTCCTTCTTCTTAGGGCATTCACGAGCAAAATGCTCCTTGGATCCGCATGTGAAGCACGCCTTCTTCTTTGGTTGAGTGCAGTTTGGGGCGATGTGACCCTCCTGGCCACAATTGTAGCAAACTCGTTTCCCCATCAAGCACGCACCCTTGTGAAATTTCCCACATGTCGCACATGCTTCAAACTTCTTATTCTGCTGGTTACCCTGCTGGTTTCCAGTACCCATACTTCCATTCCACTTTCTCTTCAAGTTGTTGTTGTTGTTGTTGTTGTTGTTGTTGTTTGTTGTTGTTGTTGTTTCCACCGCTACCACCTCCACTCTTCATCTCATTTTCATTCTTCTTCTTCTTTTGTTCCTGGTTGAATTTTGTTACCGCCTCGCCTCCACCTTCAGCGAGTACTGCTTTCTCCATCACCGTTGCAAATGTCTTCAACTGGAAAAGGGAAACCCTACTGTACAGCCAGGGCTTCAGTCCCTGCTTAAATCTCTTCGCCTTACGTTCGTCTGTGCTGACTTGATATGGCGCAAATCTTGCTAATTCGTTGAATTTTGCGGCATACTCAGATACCGTCATCGTTCCTTGTTTTAGTTCCAGAAACTGAACCTCTAACTGACTCTTAGAACTCTCTGGGAAGTAGGTCTCGAAGAACAACTCTTTAAACCTATCCCAGGTCATCACTCCTGGCCCTTCACGAGTTTTATTGGCCTGCCACCAATAACTAGCTTCTGCTTTCAACATGAAAGTTGTGAAAGCCGTCTTCTGGTCATCCCCTACCTTAGCGACATCGAACACCTTCTCTATCTCCATAATCCAGGTTTGAGCTTCAACTGGATTCATGGACCCACGGAATTCAAGTGGTCCAACCGCCTTAAACTCCTTAAACGTTGTACCATGGTTTTGAGGTTGATTCTGCAACGCTCCTGTTTGTAATGTCACTAGTTGTTGAACGGGTTTCACATCAACATTGTCGTTAGCTTCTTCGATGGTTCTCTGTCGTGTTGGTTGACGTCTGGGAGGCATTTTCT
Organism: Panax notoginseng; assembly: GCA_016801055.1. Lineage (NCBI taxonomy): Eukaryota > Viridiplantae > Streptophyta > Magnoliopsida > Apiales > Araliaceae > Panax > Panax notoginseng. The sequence goes on from CM029022.1 coordinate 119,982,831, forward strand.
GTTTAAAATAAAACATTTATTAAACTATTACTCAACTTCTTTAAGTATTTCTAATTAACTTGCCTCTACAAAAGAAATAACCACATAGCACATAACACTTTGAATAAAATAATAACTTTTATTTATTCATAAACTTTTTGAAAACATAATACAATAGCATATCTGCAATCTACATCCTTTCCTGAACTGCAAAAGTTTCAGGACAACACCATTATTATCATATCCCATGGTTACTTAACACTAGGGATTTACACATTATTTAATACATATTACGTGCATTACAGGCACACTTTCTACGATGATCTATTAAGATACTTCTTAGCCCTATCACGTTCTTCCTCCATGACTCGAAACATCATTCTTCGATCTAACACAAATGATGGTAGCGTCTCGAACTGAATCAGATATCCCATAACTCGATCTTGAGCTCGATTAATTGCGGTGTCGAATACTTTGACCATTTCTTCCATCTTCATCCTTTTTGCCTGTGAGCTCCTTACTGCTCTTCCAGTTCGTTGATAAGCTTCCTCGTATGCATCTTCAGCTCTTGCCCTCTTAGCCGCTTCTTCTCTCAACCTGCTCTTCAGGAAATGCAACCATCTCGATCAATTGTTCCTTCTCTCCTTCAGTCTGTGTTAGTTTCTCCTCGGCGTTTGTCAATCGTTCATCACGATCCTGGATCTCGCCATCTTTTTGTGTAATTGTAGTCTGTTGTTCAGCTACTATCTCCTGTAACTCCTCCACTGTATCTTGTAGTTCCACGTTAAGGTCGTGCACTTCATCATATACACGGCCAGCTATCGAGTTAAGCGGAATCCTTTCGTCCTCATCCTCGTCATCCTCATCCTCCTGCGGTAACTCAATGGGATCCTCCTCGTCTGTCTCCACATCATCATCCTCATCCTCAACTACTGTGACCAACGGGGCTGACTCCCGTGGCAATAGTTGTTCCCAAACTACCTGAACATCGCGAGGTTCCTCCTCTATAGGCATTTGAGGTCCCTCCTCCCTAGCCTGACTGGACTCTCCAACATTAGTCATCCTGACAACAAAGTTTTAAAGTTTTAATTAATAATCATTACTACTCGACACTCACGAGTACATAAACATAAACACATAAGCACATAAGTGTTTATTACTTATTTCTTAAAACTCGATAAGAGTTAACTCCACTATCTTTTCAAAAGGTTACTTCCTAAGGTTTTCCCCCCACCTAAGGTTCATAACCTAAAGCTTTGATACCAACCTGTGACACCCCCAAATCCCGGTACTTTATTACCTCAAGATTTGGTGTTCACGTAATCAAAACATTCCTTTCTAACTACCCAATCATAATAGAATTGAATAATAAAAGAAAACCTGCCCATACAGGATTAAACTTAAATAAAAGAAATCTCCCAGGTTATCCAACCTTTAACAACAATCATTCAAATGCGGAAAATTAAATAACTTCATTACAATCTTTAAATCAAATTCTGAAAGTAAACTATCAAAACTATTACAAGTCTTCAGCATTTATTCATCTTTCCTTTTCCCTTACTGGTACTAGGTACGTCACCCGTTTCAACTTTAGCTGTAAGAAATTTTACAGGCAAGAGTGAGCAAACAATGCCCACTTGAAATAACAATAAGTAAATCTTTAAACTTTCACATCAATTGCCAATAATAGGCTCAATAGAACTGAACAATATATTCTATTAACTTTCTGAAAATTTTAACATTCACTGAGGGTCTAATGACCACGAATCATGTCCACAGTTATAAGTAATCTTTCAACTTTAACTTTAACAGTCATAAGACTATAAGGACTTCACGTACTTAGGGGGATCAACCCTTCGTACAATGTATTGTGCACAACCATTTCAACGCTAAGCGTAAACCTCTATTAAAAGAGTTGTTCATCTCAGTATTTAGAATACAAGTCCGCACCAAAGTAAGCTTGGTTTGGATAAGCTTTCAAGGTAATTTGGAGTTTAACGGACATCAACTAAGGATTAGTTGAATACAAGATAATAACACTATGTTATTGAATGATCATACTGAATAAACATTTCGTTCTAAGTTCATGCTTTAGGAATAATCTAATAGCATAACAATTGAATAACTCATCATACCTTGCTTTGAACAACGTTAAGCTAAGGTTACATCTTAGAATTTAATATCAAGCATGCACAACAAATAATAACTTGAACGATAAACTAAAGGTACTTGCATGCTAATATAACAAGTTTAGAGTTAAGAAAACTTGCACAATTTTAAAAGTAGAGTTAGAGAACTTGCATAAGTGTAACATAACAGTGAAAAGTAACCTTGCTGAATAATAAAGTAGCAAAGGTTAGGGAACTTGCCTCGTGTGTAGGTTCAACAATTACTATTCACGTTCACCCCAAGTCCTACACATACCATATGCATTGACAATACACATTAGTTACACTAACATTACCTTTATGAGTTCCTTTGTTACTCTTAGTATAGCTACTAACTAAGTTTAAGTTTAAACAATAGCACATCTTTCATGAACATTACTTTTTAGCTTTATTACAACTACTTAAATGATCATGCCATTGCACCACGTGTACATTAACAACTTGATACAACATCCTAATACATGTCCAACATGTTATCATTAAGTTATACTAATACCCAAAGGGTTGCACTTGCATTCGTGCATCCCGACGCCCTCCGATTGGCTCCAAATACACAACAGTCCTAAAGATGGCTATTTTGCCAACTGTTACAGACCTCAAATTAAAAAAACACAAAGAATGAAAGTTGTAGGTCTACTCTTCCTCTTTCCGAATCATCTTGAATTACCTCAATCGGAGTTCGTATGAAAAAGTTATGGCCGTTTTACTACAGGAGGTCAAAACTGCCCAACTAGGCCACTTTTCCGGCGCCGGGGCGCGGAACAGTGGCGCTGGGGCATGAGCTACGGCGCTGGGGCGCGAGCTTCAGCGCTGGGGCGCGAGCTACAGCGCTGGGCGCGAGCTACTGGCCCATTTTTGGCGCTGGGGCGCGAACCTTGGCGCCAGGGCGTGAAATTTGGCGCTGGGGCGCCGAAACTCACAGAACCAACCCGAAAGACAGAGCAAAGCTACTGTCTAAATTATTTTTAACAACCAATTGCATCTAACAATATGTATAACTTCATAAAAATTACACATAAAAGTTATGAAGCTTTTGTGTACTAATTTTACACAACTAAACAACAATAGCAGAGAACTAATTCTCTGAAAACATTGTTATTAGATCAAAACTCCATGGTTGACAAATAAAAATACAGTGAACTGAAATTCTACTGCTATCAACCAAATTTGATTCCTTTGAAATACAAGTATGCCAACATATAAATCAATTCACATGTGTAGTTCAATTTCTCAGTATTAGTTCACAATTTGCATAATCACATACCAATTTTATTATTTTGAAAATATACGATTCATACATGTTTTTCACAGTGAAAACCAATTTCTCAGTTACGTAATTTAGCATACCATCATATTTATATATTAAACATACAATTATATATAAATACTGACAATTGAATAACAGTTTATATATAAACACGTAATTACCTAACCAATTATACCAACATAGCTTTTACATAAATTTTGGTAAAACTCTTATACACGGTGAAAAACCAGAAAACAGAGACTACCAAGTTCATAGAAAAATGGCTTAAAACATATCTACGTACATATATTACGGTTTTAGGAACCTACCTTTTTGTTGCTCTAGAAAACTTGTCAATCAAAACTTGTTTTGGACAATCTTGCACTTGGTTTCTTCTCAAACTCTCTGACCTTTTCCTTTATCTTTTCTTACTTCTCTCAATAATAAACTAGGTACTAACAATGAGCGTAAACCAAAACTGATACACGTAGAATAAAACTGATATGACAATAATAAGCCTACTTATTATTATCAGTTACCAAACATATAACATATAATCTTATAAATATATATTTTATTTATATACTTGTTTTATTTATTTTATTAATAATTTAAAAATCACAAGAAATCTAAAAGCCATAGGCTTTGTTTGGCAACCATTAAAAATTAAATGATTAAAATACTTACACCTTGTTTGGCAAAAACTAAATTAAAATTACGTTAATTTATTTTAATAACTCTTTATAACATAGTTATTTGTTATACTTTATTTAATAACAATTTATTAAATAAATTACTTAATCACATAATTCAATCCACATAACACATTAATTATTTAACAAATAAATAATTAACTAATCACATTAATTATTTAGCAAATAAATAATTAACTAAATAAACTCAATCAAATTGAACAATTACTTATTCAATAATAAACATATCCAATAAATATTTATATAAATTAATAAATATTTATAACTTACATTTAAAAAAAATATGAAATGTTACAAGAGGTTCGCAATGTTAGGCTTGGACTTGCTACAAATGGGTTTAATCCGTTTAACGGGCCTTACACAAAGCCATACTCAACTTGGCCAGTGATTATTGTGGTGTATAACCTCCCGCCTTCGATGTGCATGAAAAATCCCTATATGTTCATACCTTTACTGATTCTAGGTGATAAAAGTCCGAGTAAAGACATCAATGTATACCTCAGGCCGTTAGTTGATGAGTTAAAGATGTTGTGGGAAAAAGGGGTTCAAACTTATGATGTATCTCTTAAGTAGAACTTTGACATGAGGGTAGCTTTACTGTGGACAATAAATAACTTCCCGGCATTAGGAATGATCAGTGGATAAAAGACTCATGGGGGCTTGTCATGTCCCGTGTGCATGGGGTCAGTCAAAGCCGTGCGACTCAAATATGAGGGAAAATGAGTTTCTTTGCAACATCCAGACAGTTTTTGCCGATTGGACATCTTATTGACGGATGAGCAGACAATTCAATCGAAAAATAGAGAAACATCAAGTACCTGGTCGTCTTTCTAGGTCAGCAGTGTTGAGTTGGATTAGTCATTTGAAGTTTCCACCTCCAGGGAAGAGTCACATATTAGAGCGAGCTTATGGTTACGGCAAGGTTCATAACTAGACACACAGATCCATGTTCTTTGACCTGCCTTATTGGGCTACACTCTGCATCCGTCATTGTTTAGATCCGATGCATACTGAGAAGAACGTATTTGATAACATTTTTTATACAGTCCTAGATGCCACTGGTAGAACAAAGGACAACAACAAGTCGAGGCTTGATTTGGTAGAAATGAACATTAGGGAAGATCTGTAGCTGTATCAGGAGGGTCGTGAGATGGTAACGCCTAAAGCTGAATATACTGTGACTAGGAAATAGTTGATATTGATATGTAATTGGATCAGTGGACTGAAGCTCCCATATAGATATTCTTCGAATATAGCAAGGTGTTGTAAAGTCGAAGAGCTGAAGTTTCGGGGTCTGAAAAGTAATGATTGTCACGTATTCATGCAGAAGTTGATCCCTGTGGCATTTATCGACTTGTTACCGAAATGCGTGGTTAAAGTACTGACAAAGCTTTCTAATTTCTTCATAGATCTATGCTTGACGGAGCTTCAGGTCAAAGACATAGATAAAATGGAGATGCAGATAGTGGAAATAATGTGCAAGTTAGAAATGATCTTCCCTCCATCATTTTTTGATTCAATGGAGCATTTGCCTATTCACTTGCCATACGAAGCTAAGTTTGGCAGTCCCGTACAATATAGATGGATGTATCCATTCGAGAGGTAATGACATTAATATTTTTAATAACGTAAAATGTTCATTCTTTTTTGTTAATCTATATATCACATAGGTATATGCGACGTCTAATGCAAAAGGTGAAGAATAGAGCCAGTGTAGAGGGGTCGATTGCTGAAAGTTATGTTATGGAAAAACTTGTTAATTTTTGCTCATTGTACTTTGAGCCGAATGTTCAGGCGAAGCACAATCGCTTACGTCGAAACCAGGCTATTGCGTATGAGGAAAATGGAGAATTAACAGCCTTTAGTCATCCTGTACGCCCATTCGGCGGTAAAAAAAGGCGATTCTAGACCGATAGTGAGTATGCAGCTGCCACATTGTATGCACTTGTCAACATGAATGAAGTAGCGCCATACATTAAGTAAGTAGTCATAACTATATATGTCTGGTGTAATTATGTCAAGTTCCTTTACAAACACATTGAGTATATAACTGTGCTGCAGCCAAAATGATGCTGAAGTGCGTGAAGTGAATCCGAGTATATCGGACGGGGATTTGCAAAATTTGAGAAATGGAGAATTTGTGCAATGGTTTAAAGATCATGTAAGTCTAACCTTTACAAGTTCAATGAATCTACCATCATAGATTTATTCTTATGGCGTAATTAACTTTAGAATATGTTGTGTTAATGTACATTAGGTCCTCATAGATGAGTTAGCTGACAATCAGCTAAAGCTTGTAGCCGATGGCCCTGAAAGATCTGTAGATACTTATACATGCTGCATTGTCAACGGTTACAGATTTAAGTGTTGCGATATTGGGGAAGTCGCTTCTGCTGATTCTGGTGTTGTGGTGAAAGGTAGCTACTACGATAACATTTGGGATGACTTGGTATGGACGATTGCTAGAAGTTGTCGTGCTCAAGTATTGGGGTCATAAAGAATTAGTGTGCTTCAATTGTCATTGGTTTGATGTTGAGAATGGAGTTAAAGTAGATAAAAAATCAGGACGGGTGACTGTTAACGTTAAGTCAAAACTAAGACTGATGAGTGGTATGGACGAGCCTTTTATTTTAGTAAGTCAAGCAACACAAGTGTACTACGCGCGGAGTGTTAAGACTCCTGCAAGCCCATGGCATGCTGTTATAACCACCAAAGCCCGTGGTTTTCAAGGCACAACTCCTCGTCCAGACGATGAACCTTTACAAGTCGAGTCTACTAGTGTCACACCTGCTGATGTGACAATTATTAGTGAGTTTAGCGAAGAAGAGGATGATGTTGTCGTTGTCAAAAGTGAAGACGATGTTGTTGAGGAGGTAGATATAATTGAAGAAATCGTTGAGGACGACGAAGATGGTGATGACAATGATAGTGAAGACCTACTACTCGAAGATGACGATTCTGATATTGATGGCTTTGAATATAAATTATTAGGAGTATGTACTCTGTGTCCTTTTAGTTGTATTCAAATGTAATAGTTTGTAGTAGTGCAATCATTATCTTCAACTTATATTAATCTACTAAATAAGGTGTTAGTTGTTTTAGGTTACTATTTATGCTGTATTCCTTTAGGTTACTATATTTATGATGCATTCTTTTAGTTGTATCTATATGTTATCCTCTTTGTTAGTGTTCACAAATATAGTATTTACGAATGTTTAATAATATTTTTTTATGATTTGACAGTATACATACATATGGCGCGCACGCCACACGGCGATCGTGGTGGGAGTGCAGGTCGTGGGGGCCGTGGCGATTCTACGCGTGATGATCAGTCCGGGTCGTCAGGTATAATTACATATTTTATTGGGATACATCTTATTATTTTTTATTTTATATTATATTAACATTATATTTGTTTATATAAATATTGATGTATTTCACTACATAGGTGATCGACGTAGTCCTTCGCGGGGACTAGCGCGTGGCTTGCTAGGGAGTCCCCCCCCAGGCGCCGCTTATATGTCGTGTTGGGACTCATAGGTAATTTCATAATCCTATATAGTATTACTATAACATAAGTATTTAGTTCTTATATATTCTTTGTAATTTGCAATGTTGTAATTTCAATTGTAGTATCCTTGATGCCATGCCAAGGAACACGTTGCTTGGGATCGTTTGCAACCGATTCTCAAGCCCGTGGATGAGGTGGGCAGATGTGGATGACTGCACACGGCAGCTGATTATTGCTGAGTTTAGGATAGGATGTCAATCATTCATATGCTAATTTTATATTCCATTTGAATATACTGTTACCTCTTTGATTTATGTTGTCTGCTAAGCCTCTTAATGTGTAATATGCAAAGATATTATCGTTTTGAGGACGGGCAGGAAGCCCATGGCATGACTGTTCTGCATAGATATCTACAGATGAATTGGCATAAGTCGGTCTACGACTGGAAGAAGAAGGCCCAGACGAAGATGGCTGATGGACAGACACTTAAGGATGTCCGGCCAGATTTCATATTTGCTGCTGTGTGGGACCAGATGTGCAGCATTTGGGATGGCGAGGCCTTCAAGAAGATGTCAGCACAACGTTCAGCTGCTCGACAGCAGAGTCGTCTCCCACACTGCACTGGGTCTCAGTCGTACGACCTGTACAGGGAGAGGCTCGAGGTGAGTTTAAAGCATACACCCTCCCGCTTGGAGTTTTGGTGGCACGCCCACCAAAAGAAAGGTGACGGTGATTATATCTCACCTGAGGCAGACCGCATTGCTGTAAGTTATTTAATTCTTTTATTTAGTATGTATTTAAAATTCGTATATTCTTTTGTATTATTTCATTTTATTCTTTGTGTATCATCAACTAATGTGTTTTTTTCAGCGACGGTTTGAGGATCTTGTAGTGGCCCGGAGCAGCTAGTGAGGTGACACTCCAGTAGACGAGTCTACGCGTGCGGACGAGGAGATAGAGGACTGGTTGCAGGCTATAGGGGGACCGAAGAAGGGTAGAGTTGTGGGCATTCCCCAAGTCCCAGCTTACACCCTAGTCCCTACTGTGAGATCTCGGCGGCGCCCACCCACTGGAGGTAGTGGTGCGAGTGGATCGGGAGCCGACCCTTCATTATCCGATGACTTCTTCCGGCGGATCATAGAAGGGTGCATGGTGAGCAGTGTTGTGCAGTCAGGCGCACCATCATGCGAGCGAATCTACCAGCTGGCTCAGGAGGTTGTCCACGGCTTTATAGATCCTACATCTGCCGTTGACGACCTCATGGGTGTAGTACGGGAGGAGGCCATCCGCGTATGTGCAGTTGTCTTGGCCAACATCTTCCCACCACATATTCGACAGGTTAAAATAATTAAATTATGTATTTCCTTATTTAATTTATGTCATTTATAATTGTAATTTGTAATTGTATTGCTATGCCATGCAAACACACACATAACACCGCGTAGGTATTAGACATGCATTAGAACTTACGGGACTCGATTCCGATATACGAAAGCCGAGTTATCACCCAGTTTGCAAAACTCGCCAACACTTAAACAAAGAGCCGAAAAAGAGCCCAAAACCAGCCTCGGTCATCCGAATGCCATGCAAATACACACATAGCACCGCGTAGGTATTAGACATGCATTAGAACTTATGGGACTCGATTTCGACGTACGGAAGCCGAGTTATCGCCCAGTTTGCAAAACTCGCCAACACTTAGGCAAAAAGCCAAAAAAGAACCCAAAGCCCGCCTCGACCGTCCGAACGCCACGTAAACACACACATAGCACCGCGTAGGTATTAGACACGCGTTAGAACTTACGAGACTCTATTCTGACATACGAAAGCTGAGTTATCGCCCAGTTTACAAAACTCGTCGACACTTAGGCAAAAAGCAGAAAAAGAGCTCAAAACCCGCCTCGGTCGTCCAAACGCCACACAAACACACACATAGCACTGCGTAGGTATTAGACACATGTTAGAACTTACGTGACTCGATTTCGACATACGAAATCCGAGTTATCACCCAATTTGTAAAACTCGCCAACAATTAGGCAAAAAGCCGAAAAAGATCCCAAAACCCGCCTCGGTCGTCCGAACGCCACTCAAACACACACATAGCAACGCGTATGTATTAGACACGTGTTAGAACTTACGGGACTCGATTCTGATATACAGAATCTGAGTTATCGCCCAGTTTGCAAAACTTGCCCACACTTAGGTAAAAAGCCGAAAAATAGCCCAAAACCTGCCTCGGTCATCCGAACGCCACGCAAACACTCACATAGAACCGCGTAGGTATTACATACGCATTAGAACTTATGGGACTTGATTTTGATATACGACAGCCGAGTTATCACCCAGTTTGTAAAACTCGCCAACACTTAGGTAAAAAGCCAAAAAATAGGTCAAACCCCACCTTGGTCGTCCGACACGTAGGTATTAGACACACGTTAGAACTTACAGAACTCGATTCCGATATACGGAATCTGTGACACCCCCAAATTCGGGTACTTCATTCCCACAGAATTTGGTGTTCACTATCGAAAATCATTACATCTAACTACCCATCATAAAGGATTAAGACATAATTTAAATAACTTAAACAATAGTCTTTCCCATTAAAGGGTTGCATCATTTTAAAAACAATCTCTGGTAATCTAACCTTAAAATTATTACATAAGTTGCGGAATACATCATAAAAATAAAACAAGTCTTTAACATAATCAATTAAAATAAAATTCTCATAAGTCTTCAACACTTGGACATCTTGCCCTTTCCTTTGCTAGTAGATGGCTCATCAACTTTCTCAGCTTTAGCTGTAGTGTTAATTACAAGAGTGAGCAAACAATTGCTCACTGATATAAAGAGTAGCTATAACAACATGAGAATGAACAACGAATACTGAACAATAATGAACTTGTTCTACGAATCAAAAATAGAAAACAAGTTCGAACTTTAATATTTGAGGGTCTTAGGACCACGAACTATGTCTCTGGTTTTTGTGTATTATTACCTTAACCTTAACAGTCATTAGACTATACAGACTCTTCTTAACGTACTTAGGGGGATCAGCCCTTTGTACTATGTATTGTGCACAAACTTCTAAACGTTACACGTACAAAATCCCATGTGATAGGGTTGTTCGTCTCAGTTTGAATTTAGAATTTTTGCACTAAAGAAAGTTTAGTTTGGAACTAGTTTGCCAATGTTTCTAGAATTTTAGAACACTATTCAATTATAGATTAGTTTAATCAATAGGAGTTTGCATACTACTTGAAGATTTAATACAAGAATGTATAACTGAACAAGGCTATCAAAGTCAAAGATCGGATATCAACAATATAATTGAATAAACATGATACATATGCAAAGTGCTATATCCAAAAGAGTTAGAACAATCTCATTTGAATCAATGTATTAGAACAATATATGCTTTGAATAATAATATCAAGATTTAGAAAATAAAACTCGCTCAAGGTAACGAATTAGGTTACAAGAGCTTGTTCAATCGTATATAAGGATAGAATCAATAGTCTTGCTCAATAAAAGTTTAGGGGCTTGCATTCATTAATAAAAGAATGAAGTTAGAAAGCTTGCTTAATAATAACAAGATAGAATTAGAAAACTTGCTCAATGTAAAAAGATAGGTTTAGAAGCTTGCCTTGTAGGTAAGCTACACAAATGTAATATTGTTCTCCAATTACCCTACACGTATCATTGGAATCGCAATAACAATTAGTTGTATGAATATTAACTTTAGGGGTTTTAACCATCACTTAGGTCATAACCTTAACTTAACATCTAACCATGTTGATTAACACCTTTAACAAATCTGAAATCTCACAATAAACTAACATAAATCTTATCATTTATCTTTAACCTTTGAAAAAATCGCATTTGGTTCATTACATAACTTTACTAATTCATAGTCTATAGTTTCAACATTGTGATTACAACATGTTGTTATATCTTATAACACATTTTAGGTTCCTCTACAATCATTAAATAGGTTATGTTAACAATTCCCCTAGCTATGATGTTAACAGCTCAACTCTAGGTCTGACTGACCACTGGCGCAGCCACGCCATGGTTAGCTTAGAGTTCGGCGCGCCTGCGCCAAGAGGCAGCGCGCCCGCGCGGCACACCAGTTTCAGTTTTTACAGAACACGAATTTAGACTCTGTTATAGGCTAAAAATCCCAATTCCACAGAAATTCACCAAACTTAAACATCTAAAACTTTGTAATATCATAGTTAAGCATGCTATACACCATTCTAACTACATAAACATCACATACTCACAACTTTGAAGAATCAAAACCATATTTTTCCAAATTTCACCATATTTTACACTCTTAGCGAATTCGATCGCCACGAACTCATTTCTAAATCAATTGACACGAGTTAAACTATGTTACTTTCGTTTCTTAACATACTAACACAATCCAATAACAAATTAGAAATTACATCGCATATAGAGCATAAACTTTCATACTTTCTAAAGCCAATTTTTCATGTTCAAAATACTGTTATGATCTTTTCTTCCTACAACCCAAATTACATGAATTTAATACTTTAAAACCACTTGAAAACAACACGTAACAAATTATAAACCCTTTACAACACAATTACCAATTATCTTATAAAATAATCCACCTAATAACCTACCCTTTTTCTCAAAAACTCAAGAATACCAACATAATTTTCATGGATTCTCTTACTACAATTATGTATAAGTATCAACCATATATGATGATTATTAGTTTATAATCCATTTATACAAGTATATATATATCAATTCAATTAAAATTATGAGTTTTTAGGGAATAACCACAAAGAAATCAAAACATATAAGTTAGAAAAAATTTATACCTTAACCCTTGAATGTAAACTAGCAAAATTGAGAGCAATCCTTTCCCCAAAACTCTTCTTCTCCAACTCAATATCACTATGTTTTTCTCTCTTCTCTCTCAACTCTGCTCTTTAGCTTTAGGAGAAAAATAAGACACAAAAGAAAACTGATATGGCTTAACTCTCCCACGTATTCATCCGTTAAAGAAAATAAAAGACGTCAGTTGGAAAAAATCAAAGGCCACAAGGCCTTGTTTGGCTACTCCTTAAACCCCCAACCAGATTATTTTAATAATATTTATATTATATAGTTTCATGTGTCACACTCTAGTTAATTAAATAACTTTATCTTAATTAATTTAAATAACTTGTAATGGTAATTAAAATAATTTCTATTATAATTACTTTTATGAATAATAAATAATTATATATCTAATTTAATTAATAAATTAGACACATCACTTTATTTAATTTATTTATTTCCTTTAAATTAAACAATTCATTTAATTTAATTATTTTCTTACATATTAAGCAATTGATTTAATTTAATTATTTCCCTAAATTAAATCCATTAGATAAAATTATCATTACTCAATTTACTTAACATTAATCAATTTAGTTACTAAATTAATTAACCACAATTCATAAATTATTTATTTTCCTCAATAAATAAATTATTTAAAATAGTTATTTAATTCAATAAATATGTAAATTAAATTACAAATTTCTCGATCGTTACATCATTCCCTCCTTAAAAGGATTCTGTCCCCAAAATAATCACAATTCAATAAATTCATTCGTCACATTCTTCCCTCCTTAACAGGATTCTGTCCCCAGAATCGCTATACAAAATCAAGCAAACAACTGAGGATAATTCTTCATAATAACGCTTTCAAGTTCCCACGTAGCTTCCTCAGTATTGTGGTTCCTCCAGATTACCTTAACAGAAGGTATCACCTTATTCCTCCGTACTTGCTCTTTTCTGTCAACAATTTCAACAGGGACGTCCTCATATGACAAATCTTTCTCAAACTGTAAGGGCTCATATTCTATAACATGTTTATAATCAGACTTATATGGCCTCAACACTGAAACATGAAAAATATTATGAACATGCTCCAAGTCTGGAGGTAAAGCTACCTCGTACGCCACTTCACCAACTCGTCGAAGCACTTCAAAAGGTCCTATAAACCTAGGGCTTAATTTTCCCTTCTTGCCAAATCTAATTTTCCCCTTTCAGGGAGACACTTTTAAGAAAACATAATTACCGACATCGAATTCCCGATTCTGTCGATGTTGATCGGCATATTTCTTCTGTCTATCCTATGCAGCTATCAATCTTGCTCGAATCACTTTGATGATCTTGACAGTCTGTTGTACCAATTCTGGACCCAATAGCTGACGTTCATCTACCTCATCCCAGCATAACGGAGTTCTGCATTTTTTATCGTATAACGCTTCATAAGGTGGCATGCCAATACTCGTGTGATAACTATTATTATAGGAAAATTCAACTAATGGTAGATGGTCACCCCAATTTTCCTTAAAATCCATAATACATGCTCTGAGCATATCTTCTAGTGTCTGGATGGTTCTCTCACTTTGTCCGTCGGTTTGAGGATGGTACGCCTTGCTCATTCTTAGCTGTGTTCCCAACCATTCTTGTAATCGTCTCTAGAAATAAGATGTGAAACGTGGATCTCTATCTAATACAATGGATACAGGTACACCATGCCTTGAAACAATTTCCTTCACGAATAGTTTTGCTAACCGATCCAGGTTAAATCTAATCTTTATTGATAAAAAGTGTGTCAACTTTGTCAATCGATCGACAATCACCCAAATGGCATCGTAACCTTGTTGGGTTGTTGGAAAACCTACCACAAAATCCATTGTGATATGCTCCCATTTCCACTCTGGTATCTCCAACGGTTGTAATAATCCTCTTGGCCTTTGTTGTTCAGCTTTAACTTTCTGACACGTTAAACATTTTTCCACGCACTCAGCTACATCCTTCTTTATATTCGGCCACCAAAAATGATGTCTAAGATTCTGGTACATCATTGTACTCCCAGGGTGAATCGAATATCTTGAGTTGTGAGCTTCACTCAGAATTTCCTTTTAACTTCTTGTACTGGCAGAACCCAAATTCTCCCTTCGAATCGAAGTAACCCTTCTGAATCGAATTTGAATTTGCTTTCCTCCCCTTCAAATACTTTCCATTTTATCTTTTCGTAGTCTTCATCCTGAAGTTGTGCATTCTTCACTTTATCTACCAATGTTAAATTGTTTCCCATCTGGAATAATTTTTCATCGGATTCTGTCGGATATCTAATTTCCAACTCCATCTTAATCATTTCCGACACTAGCTTCTCCTGAGTAGTCAACATCATTAACTTCTCTCATCCCTTTCTACTTAAGGCATCAGCAACAACATTCACTTTTCCGAGATGACAGAAAATCTCGCAGTCATAGTCTTTAATCAGCTCCAACCATCTTCTTTGTCTCATATTCAAATCTTTCTGTGTAAAGATATACTTCAGACTTTTATGGTCGGTATATATCTCACACCTCTCTCCATAAAGATCATGTCTCCAAATCTTCAGGGCAAACACCACCGCTACCAACTCTAAGTCATGAATCGGATACCCTTTTTCGTAATCTTTCAACTATCGTGATGCATACGCAATAACTCTGTCGTTCTACAAAAGCACACAGCCTAGTCCTTTATGCGATGCGTCACTATACACCACAAAATTTCCTGTATCATCAAGCAATAACAACACAGATGCTGAATTCAACCTCTTCTTTAATTCTTGAAAACTTTCCTCACACTTCTTCGTACAAACAAACTTAACTGCCTTCCTGGTTAATTTTGTCTATGGGGTCGCGATCTTGGAAAAATCTTAAATAAAACGCCTGTAGTAACCTGCCAATCCTAAGAAACTCCTTATTTCTGACGGTGTCTTCGGCAGATCCCAGTTTATCACAGCCTCAACTTTTGATGGATCTACCAAAATTCCTTCCTTATCAATAACGTGACCGAGAAATTGTACACGTTCCAACCAAAACTCACATTTTGAGAACTTAACATACAACTTCTCTTTTCTCAATGTCTCCAACGTCACTCTTAAGTGTTCAACATGTTCCTCCTTGGTTTTGGAATATACCAATATATCATCAATAAACACCACCATAAATTTATCTAAGAATAGTTTAAACACCCTGTTCATCAAATCCATGAATGCTGAAGGTGCATTGGTTAAACCAAATGACATAACCAGAAACTCTTAATGACCATACTGAGTTCTGAATGCCGTCTTCGGTACATCCTCTGGCCTCGCCTTCAACTGATGATAACCATTTCTCAAGTCTATCGTTGAGAAATACCTCGCTCCCTTCAACTGATCGAACAGGTCGTCGATTCTAGGTAATGGATACATATTTTTAATCGTGACCTTATTCAATTCTCGGTAATCAATGCAGAGCCACATTGATTCGTCTTTCTTCTTAACAAACAACACTGGCGCTCCCCATGGTGAAACACTTGGCTGAATATACTTCTTGTCGAGCAATTCTTGCAATTGCACCATCAACTCTTTCATTTCTACCGGGGCCATTCTATATGGTGCTTTAGATATCGGGGCCGTTCCTGGTACTAAATCAATCATGAACTCGATTTGTCGATCCGGTGGAAGACCTAGCAAATCGTTTAGAAATACATCTGCAAAATCTCTTATGATCGGTATCTCTTCTAACTTCGCACTCTTCTTCTGTGTATGGACTATGTAGGCTAAGTATCCTACACATCCTTGTCTCAACAACTTCTTGGCTTGAATCACTGTCAGACAACTTGCTTGTCGAGGTGACTTACTGCCACAGAACACTACCTTTGACGGAGTCATAAGGTTAACACACTTCCTTTGGCAATCAATTACTGCTCCGTAATTGAATAACCAATCCATTCCCAGTATAACATCAAACTCACCAAGTCTAATTGGTATCAAATCAACCCTAATATCTTGACCCTTTATAACTACTCTACAATTCTTATATATGAATCTAACAGGAATCACTTCCCTATTCGCAATCTCTATGCTCAAATGATAATCTAATTCTTCCTGAGGCAAATCTAAGTTATGACCAAATTCATCGGATATAAATGAACAAGTAGCACCCGAATCAAATAGTGCATAAGCATTAATACCATTAATCGGAATGATACCTGAGACCACATCCTTAGACTGTACAACATCTTGCACGGTCATATTGAAAGTCCTTACAGTAGGTCGGCTTGACTGTGTTGGTCCAGTGATAGTCAATGCACCACCACTGTTGTTATTTCCTTTTCCACCACTTGCACTTCCCACTGGCTTCTTAGGGCAATCACTAGCCATGTGATCCTGTGACCCGCAGGTATAACATGCTCCTTTCTTCAGACTAAAATAGTTCGGTGCAATGTGTCCCTCCTGACCACAGTTGAAACACACTCGCTTTCCCTTCAAACATACTCCAGCATGGTTCTTTCCACAAGTAGCACAAGCTTCAAACTTTTTCTTCTGCTGACTTCCTTGCTGTCCTCTAGCAGTCGAATTATCGCTCCACTTCCTCTTCTGACTGTCACTTCCAACGTTACTTCCACCAGCCTTATTTTTACTCTTCTTCTTCTTCTTCTTCTATTCTTGATTGTACTTGGTTAAGGCATCGCTTCCATCTTATGCGATAATTGCCTTTTCCAAAACAGCCGCAAATGTATTCAGCTGGAACATTGAAACCTTGCTATAAAGCCAGGGTTTCAATCCTTGTTCGAACCTTCTCGCTTTACACTCATCGGTATTGACTTGATATGTGACAAACCTTGCCAACTCGTTAAACTTCACAGCATATTCTGGCACCGTCATCGTTCCTTGCTTTAACTCCAGAAATTGTAATTCCAACTGATTTCGAGAACTCGCTGGAAAGTACATTTTAAAGAATATCTCCTTAAATCTATCCCACGCTATCACTCCTTGTCCCCCACGAACCTTATTTGCTTGCCACCAGTAGCTAGCTTCAGATTTAGCATGAACGTTGCGAACGTAATTTTCTGATCTTTATTAACTCTAGCAAAGTCGAACACCTTTTCCATTTTCATAATCCAGGTTTGGGTTTCCACTGAATTCATAGACCCTTGAAACTCTGGCGGTCCAACCGCTTTGAATTCTTTAAAGGTCGTGACTTGAGCTTGCGGTTGATTCGCAAGTGCACCCGTCAACAAGGTTACCAACTTCTGAAATGGGTTAGCATTGGCCTCGTTATTATTACTAATAGACCCCTCAAGAGGTGGTTGTTGACGTGGTTGTCTTCTTCTAGGAGGCATTTTCTATTAAAATATACGCTTATTAGTTCATTACTCAACTTCTTGGGTATTTGAAGTTTAACTTAAACATTCCAAGATGAAAGCTATAACACATAACATTTCAAATAAACTTTTATTCATTTATAAAGTTTTAAAACATATTAAAGATAGCATATTTGTTATAAACATCCACCTTCCTAAACTAGACAAGTTTCAGGATTACATTCTCATACTATCCCTTTATCCATCTCAAATAAGGGATTAAAAATTTTATTTCTCCACATAAATAACCACATATTATTATCACTCTTATTTCTATCTACGCATATTAAGATGTCGTAAGGCTTCTCGATGTTCCTCCTCCATAATACGATACACTCTTGTACGATTCATCACGAACCACGACGAGTCCTCAAACTGAGGTGGATAATAATAGACTCGACCCTGGGCCCTATAAATCGCAGAATTAAAAGCGTAATCCATCTCGTTCATATTGGCTTTCTTCACTTGGACTTTAGCCTCAGCACGGTCTGCACGATGAGTCGCCTTCATCCAAGCATCCTCTACTCTTGTACGCTTAGCTAATTCCTCTTTGAAGTCATCTTTTAATTTCTCCATGTCAGTCTTCATCTTCTCGTTCAATGCCAACAAATCTTCATGCTGACCTTTCGTTTGCACTAAGTCCTACTCCGTGTTTCCAAGGCGTGAGTCGAGTTCTTGAATCTCTGAATCCTTCTGCTCCATCATAGCATGATGCATCTCAACTAACTCCTTCAGTTCCTCAACATTATCCTGTAACTCTATGTTCCGATCATACAAAGCATCATACATCTCAACTGATATAGAGTTTGGTGGAAACTCCTCAGGATCCTCTTCTTCCTCATCCTCCTCAGAGCTATCCTCCTCGGGATCGGTTACATGCTCATCCTCCTGGATTAACTGCTCCCGCACAACGTGAATATCCCAGGGTTCATCATCTCTAGGTACCTGAGGTATCACCTCCCTAGCTGGACTGGACCCTCCTTTGTTAGACATCCTGACAACAAAATATTTTAAGTTTTACTTAACATTATCGATACTCGCGAGCACATAAGTTATTAACACATAGCACATAATGTCTTTTATTGTTTAGCTTCAATGGATACCTTAATCCATTCCTTAAAACCCGATAAGAGTTAAACACCACTATGTTTTCTATTTTCTTAAAGGTTACTTCCTAAGGTTTCCCCACCTAAGGTTCATAACCTAAAGCTTTGATACCAACCTGTGACACCCCCAAATTCAGGTACTTCATTTCTACAAGATTTGGTGTTCACTATCCCAAAACCATTACATCTAACTACCCATCATAAAGGATAAAGACATAATTTAAATAACTTAAACAATTATCTTTCCCATTAAAGGGTTACATCATTTTAAAAATAATCCTAGGTAATCTAACCTTAAAATTATTACATAAGTTTGCAGAATACATCATAAAAATAAAACAAGTCTTTAACATAATCAATTAAAATAAAATTCTCATAAGTCTTCAACACATGGACATCTTGCCCTTTCCTTTGCTAGTAGATGGCTTATCAACTTTCTCAGCTTTAGCTGCAGTGTTAATTGCAAGAGTGAGCAAACAATTGCTTACTGATATAAAGAGTAGCTATAACAACATGAGAATGAACAATGAATACTGAACAATAATGAACTTGTTCTACGAATCAAAAATAGAAAATAAGTTCAAACTTTAATATTTGAGGGTCTTAGGACCACGAACTATGTCTCCAATTTTTAGGTATTATTACCTTAACCTTAACAGTCATTAGACTATATAGACTATTCTTAACGTACTTAGGGGGATCAGTCCTTTGTACCATGTATTGTGCATAAACATCTAAACGTTACACGTACAAAATCCCCTATGATAGGGTTGTTTGTCTCAGTTTGAATTTAGAATTTCCACACTAAAGAAAGTTTAGTTTGAAACTGTAAGAACCCGAATTTTTAGAAAATATTAAAATAAGATTTTAGTGAATAAAATTCTTAAAGCATGAGATGGATTCGAACAAAATTATTTAAGTGTGCTATGACGTATATGGTATTGTGAGCTATGTGATACGTGATGTTGTGTTTAATAAATTTATACCGTTATCATATATTTATTATATATTGTAGAGAGGAATTAGTAAGAAGATGGTTAAAATTTATCTATTGATGTTAAATAATTTATGTAAAATTATTTTACAATAGTAAGTTGGTGACGTTAAATATCTTTGATAATCACCAATTTCTTGAGTATTTGTACGAGTATGTATCAAGTCTAAAGTAGTGCAATCATACTCTTTAATGGTTGACGTATAGGAGCTAGGCTAAACTATTCCTTCAGAGAGCGGAGGTATATAAGAATTTGTAACCGATCTAACTCACTATGAAAATAGTATAGACGAGACGTAAACTAATTTGTTGGTTGTTTGTGGGAAACCACTCAGTGTACTATATTGAATACTATTAAAGATTAGATATGCGTTAGGTTTGGACTTGTATATGTGTACATTGATGATGAGAGAAGAAAATTGATATACCTTTAAAGTGGTTCGAGAATTATTGAGTAGATTGATACACGGCGAGAAGTGAGGATTAAAGGAATGAATGTATGTGTTATATTTGAGTGTTGTGTTATTGGTGGTAAGAAACCGTAAAGGAGTTGTATAGTGGGTTACACTAATAAGGGAAAATAGAATTTTAAAACTTGAAGCGTGATCCTTAAATTGTTAAGGAAAATAGTAATCGATGATGTGAAACCAAATATAGGATTTATGTTAGTAGAGTTAACGCTTAAGGAGGATGTGTAAAGTGTTTAGAAGTGTAAGGTTTTAGTTATGCTAATGCAGAACTTGTCTGCCTGGGAATTTGGTATGGCGCAGCTGTGCCATTACCATGCCTATGACCAGCGAAGCTGCGCCGGGCTGTAAAATCAGTTTTTGAAATTTAAAGTTTAAGAAATGGGTATTAAGGACTCATAAGGATAATAAAAATCTTAAGTGATGGTTAAGTTGTCCATGAATGGATTTGAATAGGAGTTAATTAATTAACCCAGATTAAATTTTGGTTAATTAAGCGATATTATAGAATATTATATTCTATTAATTAAAGGAATGCATGATAATTATTAAAAAGAAATGATTAATATTAATTAATCGTTGTGATATTAAAATGTGATAATGGGTTGAAATTACCCAACTGAATGATATTTAGCCAATTAAAATATTAATTATCAGTAAATAGTATTACTATATGTAATATGGAAAATGTGGGCAATAGTGATATAAAATATCTATGGCCTAAGAATACGTGAAGTGTGACATTTAATTGGGACTAATGATATGAGGTATCAAGCTGTATTGTGAAATCATATGTAACTTTTAATACATAAATGATTAAATATCTGTGTATTCTAGAAACTGAGAAAGGAATTAAATGTTTAAATAAACATTAATAATAAATAAGGTATAATGTGATTATGTGAATAGTAGAAATAACTATGGAACTACTTGGATAATAATACCTGGCTACGATTTTTTATTACATGTATTTAATGTACATGGGTTATATGATGTGAGTATAAAGTTTATCTTTAAACTCCTAATATGGTAACAAGTGTACCTTAATATTACATTATGGGAATTAAATAAACCAAACTAAGCCTGGGTAACAGGGTTGCTGAGATTTTTCACTTGTCCCAAATTGAGAGTCCCATTTGCTCCTTAATATCTCAGTCACGTGTAAGAACAAAAGGCTAAGGCCTATGTTCTTCATTTTTCTCCAAGCTTTGCTAGACTATGATCATGGAGGGAGTGGGTATAATGATGCAATCCAACTAACCTCCAACAACTCCTTGTTAACCTTTATGTAATTCTTCCATCCCTTGGTTTGATTTCTTGAATAATGGTTGGGCATGGTCAATGAATTTCCTATATAATGAACACTTCCCTTCATTCTTGATGTTCTTGAAGTTGTCTGAGAAATTCTAAGTAGGAGGTTGAGAGCATACAAGTATTCTAGAAGCTTGAGAGTCCAATTAGTAGCAGGATTCATTCATTTACAGAAGGTATAACCTCTCCTCATTGCTTCAATCTCTTTCTCTGTATAAAAATGGAGTTTTGAGTATTAAATTTCAAATTCTTGAATTCATGAAATTTGATGTTAATAAGATTGGGTAATGTTTAAATAGTTGTTATATAACCATATAAGCATGTTGCAATTGATACATGATTGGTTAGAATCGAAATGGTGAATAATTTCTAAGGTTGGGCTAGCTTTCTGCCGAAGCAGACTGATTCTTGGCTCGAACCAGGAACGACGCAACTACGTCGGAATAATACTGAGGTGCAGCGTAGCTGTGCCGGTTCCTGAAATCAGTTGGGTTGTCTGTTTTGAAATCTGCTAAGTGTTAGTTAATCGTTATGGCTTAAGCCAACATGAAAGCATGTGTAACATGTATATATAAGTATAATAACATAGTGTGAGTATGTTTTATTAAGATTAGCATGATTTGGTAGAGGATCTTTGACAAGGGCTTTAAGTTTTGAAAACAAACTTGGTTAAAGTTCATGTTCTACAAATTTTGAGCCTAGTGGTTTATACACATGACTGATTCCACACATAAACAAGCATGACATGTGATTCATAGCTCCTTTGTTCATGACCACCTTATTAGGCTTTGTGTTAGAGGAGTTTTTCAAGAGAAAGCTTAGCATAGTGAGCTAACATGCATGACTACAACATGATTTAAACTCTGACCTTGCAAGCATGATAACATGACTTTACTACAAATGAATAGACCCTTAAAGTTGTCTTGTATGTGTTGAGTGGCATTGTTCAAGTTTAAAGTGGTTTCAAAAGTAAACTTGAACATATTTTCAAAATCTAGTTGCATCACATGGATATCTAGATTCTAAAGAATTTATAAGTCATGTTATGTTTATAATATCCCTAGATATGATTTATATGTGCTATATTGCATCATTCATGAAAAATGATTTCAAGGGCAACCTCGAGCATATTCTTGAGCTTTGGTTGCATTATATGAGTATTTAGATTTTAAAGGCTCGAGATGCCATGTTATGTATCATTATGTCACTAAACATAAGTCTTATGACAAAACATAATGGAAGTAAACCAAGCATGAGGGTAAAGCATGTTTTAAAATGTTAAACAATACTAGCTATGAGTGAAAGATATGAATATGTACAAGCATGTGTAGTAAAGATTTTGTGACCTCTTTATGAGAACATAAGGCTAATTAGTACACCTAGTGATTTTATAACCCTATTTGGTTTTGATGTCATGAAAATCCTAAACTAAAGTCCCTAACATATAAGGTGGAACTTGAAGTGGTCATACAAGTATGTAAAGACCTCTAGCATGTATGCATGTTAAGTGTAAGTGTTTAAGTGTATTAAAGTATGAACTGAAAACAGGAAGTGCAAAGCTCAGTCTTGGTCTAGCCAAGGGACAGCGCAGCTGCGTCGTCCCTAAGCCTGGACAGAGCGCAGCTGCGCTAGTCTGCAGTTTGGAATAGGTTCTATTTTGGATCTGATGTTTGAAGCAGGCTTGTATAATTGCTATATATGATCAGTATGGTATGGAATGTGTTAAGAAGCATGCTATGTGATAAAGATGAATGTTAATTAAGACTTTCAAAATGTTAAAGTCCAAAGGAATACTTTCAAGTTATTAAGCAACGATACGTTGTTAGATTTGTAATGTCTTACAAACTGATTTGTGCTATGAAAATATAGTATAGGTGATGTTGTATGAAGTTAAGACTAAGTTAGACGTGTATGTGTGCGTTTGAACTTACCTATACGTGTGACGCCCCCAAAATTAGGTATACATCACCCATCTTGAGTCGCCAGATACATGGTACAGAATTCAAATACAACTTAATAATACAACTGTCGTGTACAATACGACAGAACATAAACTGTGAGTTTTAATACAAATATTGTCTTCTAGAGAGTATCCATACTCAAAAGGAGTCCTCATTACAATTATTATCACACTATTACATAGAATAGTGAGGACTACTAATGCTATCATCTAGGACCATCACTCTGTTCCCCGACTAGTCCCAGCTACGTTCTCATTTCCTGAAGAGAACAGTGAAAGAAAGGGTGAGCTCAACTAGCCCAGTAAGAAATATTATGACTAAGATAATGCAGAATAAATTATCATTAGTCTTCAACAATGTTAAACTGATAAAATACAATAGACATCAAGTTTAACTGCAGCGGATCAAGCAATCCATTAAAAGAGTCAAGTAGAGAATAAAATCTACTATCTTTTATGATTTAAAAGGTTTTTCATGACTTTTATCGCTGGGACTCAGCTTAATAAATAATTCACATCATCGAATCACCCATGCACTACGGCCAATGATATTCTTTAGTATCACGACCACGAATTATCCATGCACTACGACTAAAGATAATCATGTTTTCATCAACGGTCCTGATCATGCCATAAAATAATTCATCTCTGCACTACGGCCAAAGAGAATCCATAGCCATAATCATACCAAAAACTGTCCATCAATGCAATACGGGCCAATGAGAACTTTTTTCACATCATTTGTAATATTACGGTCATGATTACACCAATTAATCCCTGGTCATAATCATATCAAGTCCATCTATGCACTACAGGCCATAGATGACTTTCAACAAAATATAAACATGAGCATGATGACAATGATATAAGAATTCAATAAAACAAGTTCGAGAATTAATTTATTCAGGAACCAATAACGTCCAAATTGTCAACATGATACTTTTGTGTAGAGTAAAATTCAAGAATGCTCAGAAGAATATTTCCATGAAAAGATACTGGATGAAGCGCAAATATCAAGGATATTCTACTAATTTCATAGAGTATAGAAGTCAAAACTTTAACCAACTGAGTATAATAAAGAATGGAATAATAAAAGAAATCACCATGTATGCGGTACTTCGCATAAACAGGTTATTCCAACAGAATAATAAGTAATGGAACCAGGTCAGGCGAAATTTGCACCGACAGGATGTTCCAACAGAATAATAAAGAATGGAATAACAACAGAAATCACCATGCATACGGTACTTCGCATAGACAGGTTATTCCAACAGAATACTAAATAACGGAACCAGGTCCGGCGTAAAACGCACAGACATGATATTCCAACAGAATAATAAAAACGGAACCAGGTCCGACGTAAAACGCACAGACAGGATATTTCAACAGAATAATAAATAATAGAACCAGGTCCGGCGTAAATGCACAGACAGGATATTCCGACAGAATAATAAAGAATGGAATAATAGAAGAATTTCACCATGTATGCGGAACTTCGCATAAACAGGTTATTCCAACATAATAATAAATAATAGAATAACAGAAGAATTTCACTAAGTATAGGGTAGTCCGCGTATACAGGTTATTCCAACAGAATAATACAGAATGGAATAACTGAAGTTCTCTTTATGAATAAGAAAGAAAGAATAACCTTTACGAGTACAACAAATAATATCCTTTACCTTTGAAAGAAGAGTATTCTGACTGGTAGGGCGAGAATATACACGAAGAAACTTGTACTACGCTCAAAGCTTTCTTAAACTCTAAAGAAATACGCTCAAGATTATAGAAGAAGAACTCTCCCTATAGTTTCTCTCTCTAGAGTTTCAGTAAATTCGTAAGAAAATAATGAAGGAATGGGCTTCTATTTATAGGAAAATGGAATGCATAGTAACTAATCCATGAATGGTCCAGATTGATTTACTTTAATCTGACGGTCCATATTTAAAAAAAAATCTTTTAAATAAAATATAATATATATTATATTTATAGAATAACTTTAATAAAGTATTTTGTTTTATATAAAAAGATGTTTCTGTTTTATTACGTTAATAATACGAATAAAACAAAACTTCATTATCACTAAATAATTCATATTATTAATTGACAATAATTGAATCAAACTGAGTGACTAATCACGTAAGCCTCAATAATCAATACCGTATGCTACTATGCAACCACACGTATTACTGTACTTTTACTACTGAGTAGTTCAATAGTATTAACGGTAAAACTTCCGCCGTTATTTTTAATAAAATATTTTTGTCATTTTTTCAATCCGACAATAATTCTGTTGTGGAGTCCACCAATAATTGTGCCGTCATACGAATATTCCCCGACAAAAATAATATTCCCCGACCAATCGAATATAATACAACAACTTGCATACTTTGCAAAATTTATAAATACTACCCACAACTATAACATTATCTTAAATTCACACCATAATATTTAAAAAAAATATTTTGAAAAATTAAATATTTATTTATAAAATCTGGGGTTTCACAATACGAGTGTTAAATATGTCTAACACATAGCGAGTCAAGGTGTGTGATAGATGTATACGGATGTTGATGTCATGTCCGAATGGTTAAGGCATACCTATAAGGACCTAGCTATTCCGAGAATGTGATGAGAAAGTGAAGTGTAGGTTTTACGAACCTAGTTAGGAAACAATGTAACATTGTTATTACATTGAGAATACATGAAATATGCTACTAATGGATATGAATCCATGATTATATAACTGTGTAGGAATACACGAAGTGCAGATAAGAGTTAAGAAGTTAAGTCGTAGTTCATAAACTACGAATTAGCCAAGTCTTTCAGTTCCTATTTGATATATGAATTCTATAACTGTTGGTTGAGCTATATTTTGCTATGATAATGTTGATGTATATATATGAAATACATACAAGATATCTATGAAGGTTGAAAGTTGATCTTTGATGATATGCTTGTTATGTGAGAAGTAACATGTGTAGTAAAGATTAATTGATTATGAATGCATGAACTGAATATGCTATTATATGCTATGTGCTGCATAAAAACTGTTAGAATTGCTGGGCTGTCGAGCTCACCCTTACAAATAACCACTTTTGTAGGTTAAGGATACACGGTAAAGGTTACGTGCTACTTGATTGTTAAAGTTCAATCACATCAAAGGAGATTGATTTGTTTAATCAAATATATGCTTTCAAACCATGTTTAGGTTATAGGAGATGTACATTATAATAGATTACAATGTGCAATACCTGTTAAGTTATACTATGTGATACATAGAGAAATTCGAATTGAGATGTAAATATTTATACAGTAATTCAAATATAATGAATCCTAACATAATTTGATTTAAGGATATGTAATTGATTCAAGTTAAGATATCAATAAAAGATTTTTTTTAAAGGAGATTGAAAAAGTTTAAATTATTCTGCATATTTATATAATATCGAATGTGATGTAAAATAGGAATAGTAAATGACCAAGTTGTAAAACTTATAAAAGTTTGGGATCATTGTGCAGATCCTGGAATTGGAAAGAATTTATATTCTAAATTGTAAAATAGTAAAGTTTATTCATTAAGTTATGAATGAAAAATATAAATAGTTTGACGATAGTAGTATCGTGGCGGACCGAATTCGTGGTTCAAAGGGACCCGGATTTGGGGGCGTCACAGGAACTAGCTTGCCAGTGTTTCCAAAATTTTAGAACATTATTCAATTATAGATTAGTTTAATCAATAGGAGTTTGCATACTACTTGAAGATTTAATACAAGAATGTATAACTGAACAATGCTATCAAAGTCAAAGATCGGATATCAATAATATAATTGAATAAACATGATACACATGCAAAGTGCTATATCCAAAAGAGTTAGAACAATCTCATTTAAATCAATGTATTAGAACAATATATGCTTTGAATAATAATATCAAGATTTAGAAAATAAAACTCGCTCGAGGTAACGAATTATGTTACAAGAGCTTGTTCAATCATACATAAGGATATAATCAACATTATTGCTCAATAAAAGTTTAGGGACTTACATTCATTAATAAAAGAATGAAGTTAGAAAGCTTACTCAATAATAACAAGATAGAATTAGAAAACTTGCTCAATGTAAAAAGATAGGTTTAGAAACTTGCCTTGTAGGTAAGCTACACAAATGTAATATTGTTCTCCAATTACCCTACACGTATCATTGGAATCGCAATAACAATTAGTTGTATGAATATTAACTTTAGGGTTTTTCACCACCACTTAGGTCATAACCTTGACTTAACATCTAACCATGTTGATTAACACCTTTAACGAATCTGAAATCTCACAATAAACTAACATAAATCTTATCATTTATCTTTAACCTTTGAAAACATCGCATTTGGTTCATTACATAACTTTACTAATTCATAGTCTATAGTTTCTACATTGTAATTACAACATGTTGTTATATCTTATAACACATTTTAGGTTCCTCTACAATCATTAAATAGGTTATGTTAACAATTTCCCTAGCTATGTTGTTAACAGCTTAACTTTGGGTTTGACTGACCACTGGTGCGGCCGCGCCATGGTTAGTTTAGAGTCTGGCACGCCCGCGCCATGAGGCACCGTGCCCGCGCGGCACACCAGTTTCAGTTTTTACAGAACAGGAACTTAGACTCTGTTATAGGCCAAAAATCCCAATTCCACAGAAATTCACCAAACTTCAACATCTAAAACTTTTTAATATCATAGTTAAGCATGCTATACACCATTCTAACTACATAAACATCACATACACACAACTTTGAAGAATCAAAACCATATTTTTTCAAATTTCACCATATTTTACACTTTTAGCGAATTCGATCGCCACGAACTCGTTTCTTTATCAATTGAAACGATTTAAACTACGTTGCTTTCGTTTCTTAACATACTAACACAATCAAATAACAAATTATAGATTACATCGCATATAGAGCATAAACTTTCGTACTTTTTAAAGCCATGTTTTCATGTTCAAAACACTGTTATGAACTTTTCTTCCTACATCCCAAATTACATGAATTTAATACTTTAAAACCACTTGAAAACAACACATAACAGATTACAAACCCTTTACAACACAATTACCAATTATCTTATAAAATTATCCACCTAATATCAACCCTTTTTCCCAAAAACTCAAGAATACCAACATAATTTTCATGGATTCTCTTACTACAATTAAGTATAAGTATCAACCATATATGATGATTATCAGTTTATAATCCATATATACAAGTATATATATACCAATTCAATCAAAATTATGAGTTTTTAAGGAATAACCACAAAGAAATCAAAACATATAAGTTTGAAGAAATTTATACCTTAACCCTTGAATGTAAGCTAGCAAAATTGAGAGCAATTCTTTCCCCAAAACTCTTCTTCTCCAACTTAATATCACTGTGTTTTTCTCTATTCTATCTCAACTTTGCGCTTTAGCTTTAGGAGAAAAAAAAGACACAAAAGAAAACTGATATGGCTTAACTCTCCCACGTATTCATCCGTTAAAGAAAATAAAAGACGTTAGTTGGAAAAAAACCAAAGGCCACAAGGCCTTGTTTTGCTACCCCTTAGACCCCCAACCAGATTATTTTAATAACATTTATATTATATAGTTTCATGTGTCACACTCTAGTTAATTAAATAACTTTAGCTTAATTAATTTAAATAACTTGTAATGGTAATTAAAATAATTTCTATTATAATTACTTTTATGAATAATAAATAATTATATATCTAATTTAATTAATAAATTAGACACGTCACTTTATTTAATTTATTTATTTCCTTCAAATTAAACAATTCATTTAATTTAATTATTTTCTTACATATTAAGCAATTGATTTAATTTAATTATTTCCTTAAATTAAATCCATTAGATAAAATTATCATTACTCAATTTAATTAACATTAATCAATTTAATTACTAAATTAATTAAAAATAATTCATAAATTATTTATTTTCCTCAATAAATAAATTATTTAAAATAGTTATTTAATTCAATAAATATGTAAATTAAATTTCAAATTTCTCGATCGTTACAGAATCCGATTTATCGCTCAGTTTGCAAAACTCGCCAACACTTAGGCAAAAAGTCGAAAAATAGTCCAAAATCCACCTCGACCGTCTGAACGCCACGCAAACACACACATAGCACTGCGTAGGTATTAGACACACTGTACAACTTACGGGACTCTATTCTGACATACGGAATCTGAGTTATCGCCCAGTTTAGAAAATTCGCCAACACTTAGGTAAAAAGCCAAAAAAGAGCCCAAAACCCACTTCGATCATCCAAATGCCACGCAAACACATACATAGTACCGCGTAAGTATTAGACACGCGTTAGAACTTACGGGACTCGATTCCAACATACGAAATCCGATTTATCGCCCAGTTTACAAAATTCACCAACACTTAGGTAAAAAGCCGAAAAATAGGTCAAAACTCGCCTCGGTTGTCCGAACGCCATGCAAACACACACATAGCACCGCGTAGGTATTAGACATGCGTTAGAACTTATTGGACTCGATTCCGACTTACGAAATCCGATTTATCGCCCAGTTTGCAAAAGTCGCCAACACTTGTAGAACACAAACTAAAATAATTTAAATATGCTCTATTTTGGACTTCGTTATTAATATTTTAATTTTGTAGGGTCTTGTTGACGAGACTCGTGGGGGTGGAGATGGCGGCACAGGTGATGCCCATGGAGGAGATGGTGATGATCGCCGGGCTGATGCTGATGAGACTATGGAGGATGGGACCGGTGATGGGACCGGAGGCGATGGCACAGAGATTCCTGATCTTGGGCAGTAGTTAGTTTATATTTATATTTTGACTTTCATGTATGTATTTAGCTTTTTAGTTGTACAGACTTGAGTTTGGTATCTAATTATATTGATTATTGTTAGTAAAAGATATAATTGTTATTGATATACGTACATTGTCATTATTTACTTTTCTTTAGTTTATAACAGGTACAGTGTATATGTAAATGAACAAAAGAATTTTGCAATTTTAAGATTTTTTTTTGAGGTGGGGTCATTGGCGACGGGTCATTGGCGATGGCATACCATCGGTAATCTCCTACAGCGACAGTTGCAGATATAAATTACATAGAGGTCATTGGCAACGATGATATACCCATTGGCGACGGGGATACCGTCGGTAATGACTGCATTATCAAAATTAAAGAATGGTTATTACCGACGGTCTGCCCGTCGTTGGTGCCATCGCTAATGACGTATTTCCCGACGGCATGCCGTCGGGAATGTTCCCGTCGGCAATGATATAGTTCCCAACGGCGAGCGACGGGAGCCAGGGGCGACGACCTTAGGGGCGACGGTATACCCCATCGCCAATGACCTCATTGCCGACGGTAATAGGGTCATTAGCGACGGCATAGACCGTCGGTAATGATTGAATTTTTTGTAGTGTTACTTATGCATTAGAGTTAAGATATTGTGCACAGTATGATACTAAGGGCTGAACCCCCTAAGTACGAGTAGAAGAGTCCATAGTCTTATGACTGTTAAAGGTTTCAAGTATAACCCTTGATAACCTAGGATGTGACAACCCCAAAATAGGTCCATTCCATCCAACCTATTCTGAGTCGCCAAATACATGGTACAGAAAACAACTACAACTTTATTACAACAATTGTCATGCAAACTACAACAACACATATGCTGTGAGTTTGGATACAAATATATACCAAATGTGACTCATGTTCCAACCGTGGACATCACCTCACAATGACACCTTACATAAAGGTATAGTCAAAAACTGTTTTAGAAATTAGAATATTTGGGAAGTGCTCAAGGAAACCTTCGTACATGGGAGGCCATGCGTCTAGGTTATGAAAGATATCATATGGCCACAGAATTATCCTTGGTTGACCCAATAGACCCCAAAGAAAAATGAGAAGATTACTATCATATTCTTCCCAATGGTGAGTCTTTTCTTGACATATCATTATCTCTACTGTTTCTAATTGAGAATTATACTTCAAACAAACACCAAGATCATATTCCGTTGCCCTCGCTCGACCCAGCTACACTCTTATTACCTGAAAGAAATTGTGAAGCAAAAGGGTGAGCACAACTAGCTCAGTAAAGAATATCATGACTAAAGATAATTAAATTATCAGTAGCCTTCATCAATAATAAATCAGAGATTTAGAATATATGGTAAATGATAAAAATTTCAACCATAGTTGCAGCAGAACGAGCAATCCATTAGAAGAGTCAAATAGACTATAAAGTATATTATCTTCTCCATGTTAAAAATCCACCAACAATGTTTTATCCTTGTAACATCAATCAACAATTCTGGTCCACAATCATATGAATAACTCATAATCATAACTGTAGTTCTAAATTCCTCTTCTCATCCAGGACGAAGATAATTTTCATCACCTATCTTTACCTGAAACATCAAAGATCATGGTTACACCAAATCACATTTCCTGTTCATAATCATACTAATAACTTCATCTTTGCACTACGGCCAAAGATATTCATTTGTATCACCAGTTGGTCATGTTCATCTCAACATCTGTTCATCTTTGCACTACTGGCCAAAGATATTCAACAACATGTCATCTTTACACTACGGGCCAAAGATATTCAACAACATGTCATCTTTGCACTACGGCCCAAAGATATTCATCAACAATTCATCTTTCCACTACAGGCCAAAGATATTCATCAACAATTCATCTTTGCACTACAGGCCAAAGATATTCCTCAACAGTTTATATTTGCACTACGGCCAAATATATTCATCAACAGTTCATATTTGCACTACAAGCCAAATATATTAATATCTCAAAGAAATATATAATCATTTCAGAATTTATATAAACAATAATTATAACCATGTTGATCAATTCACCTTTGCACTTAAGCTAAAGATATTCACTTATAAATTCAATGGTCATGATCATACCAGTCAACAATTCAACTTTGCACTACTGGCCAAAGAGAACCCATAGTCATGATCATACCAAAAATCTACCCATCTTTATTCTCAAGTCAAAGAGAAATATCATCATTAGGGTTATAAAAATGTTATATATAATAATAAAAATTATATGATCAACATATAGTTTTAATCTCAAGAGTAATATTCGTAAATCAACTATAATTTGGTTAGAAAAAGAAACAAATTTTTTCGTGAATAGTAACTCATGAATAGTAACTCGTGAATAGTAACTCGACACAAAAAGGTAGAAATTCCACAATAAAATACATAACAATATTTCGGTATAATGATATTGAAAGAATAATATTTCTTAAGCTTATAAACAGTTTATTTTAATTGTTTACACTTTAGTAAATAATGCATTTAATCATCCTAAAATGTCAAACTCATAAGATTTCATCACCAATAACCAAAAACCTTCATCAAAAATTTGCATATACCTCATATAGGATTCTCAAGCCATAAAATCCTATTTTCTAATTTTTTTTACTTCACAAAACATATTTAATTCATTTACTCATAACTAGACTATTTTCATGAAAAATACCAAATTAGTTCTAAAAATATTTTTTTTCTAGGATTTAGCATAATATAGTCCCATAGTGAACATATATTTTTCTCAGAATTTTTAAAAGTCATTTATTATTTTTCATATGGCCAAAACAGCCGAATATTTAGACATTTATCAAAAATTGTACTTTTATCTAAAATTCTGAAATTCACATAGTATACTCCTATCATATACATGTACTCCCAATAAAAATTTCATCAATTTTGGAGTTAACCACAAAGAGTTATAAGCGGTTACTTTTAAAATAGTCTTTTCTCATAAAATTCATAACTCTTAATCTATACATCCAAAAATCACCATTTTTGGACACAATCAAGAAAACTCATCAAAATATCATTTTACTTTTTTCCAGAATTTTTGAAGGTCAGAAAAATAACGAAATTGAAAAACATAACAACCCTTAAAATCCCTTACTATCCCTTACCTCAAAAGAGCAGTACTTCTGATCGGTATAAGGCTGAAGAAAACTTGCACTGATGAATAGAAACTCACAGAGTATCTAAGTACTCACAAAATACACTCAATAATCTAGAGAGAGAAAGAGAGAAAACTTATGAATTCTGGTGTGTTTTTCAATTCTAACTTAACCCTCAATTTATAGGAAAATGTTAGTACGCCGAAGCAGACTTAACCTGCAACCTGATGGCTTTACTTGCTACTATTTAAGCCTACCACATTTGAATAAAAATCTCAGCACATTTTCTCACCAACAAAAAGTGGGGCCCACCAATTCTAGAATTTTCTACCAAATTGTTAAACTCCGAAAATTCAACAATTTCTGAACCAGTCATCTCGTAAAATTCATAACAAATCATACGTTCATTTTTAACGGTTCAAAATTTATGGACATATACTCAACTTATATATGTATAACATATCCAAAAATTACAACGATCCAACGGTCGGATTAAAAATTATAACCCCCGTAAAATATCTCAAAAATCCTAATTTTTAATACCTCCATTCCGACAAAAATACTGATAAAAACCTCAATATTAACTCCTATATTTTTAACAACAATAAATATATCCAATATTTATATCCACATAAAATAAATATTTCCTTATCATATGAATCAATAATTAATTATTTACAAATAATATTACAGAATTGCATTTATGACAATCAGGCCGTTCCCAGGAAAGAGGAGGCTTTCCCAATAAGAATTTCTCCTTACTGACGCGTAATTAGGTGACCAAACCTCTCCTTAGACAGAACTTTCTAGACATTGCCAATAATGTTATCTAATAATATTATTCAGATAATATGAATTATTGATCTGATAATGAAAAATACTGTGTAGTGATAATTATTGAAACAACAATAATATAAAATATCAATGCAGCAATTATTGAATCAATAAAATAAAATATTGAATAGTAACTACTGTAACAATTATTAAGTAGTGTCTTCCTTCGTAAGAATCAATAATTTAAAAATACTGTGCAAAACCGTGTGCTACTGTGCAACCACGCGTATTACTGTATTTTTAACTACCGGGTATTCCAATAGTATTAACGGTAACAACTACGCCGTTAATTATAAAAACTCAATTTTTGTCGTTATCTTCCCCCTACCGTTTTCTATTATAGGGCCCATAAATAGCTGCGCCGTCGTACGAATATTCTCCAACAGAAAGAATATTTCACGACCAAACGAATATTCCCCGACAACAATGATTATTTTATAACCACTTGCTTAATTTGAAAATTTTGCACATTTCAAAAATAACTTTAAACTTTTATCAATTTAACCATTTACTGAATAGTAATTATAAGAAAAATTGAATACTTTTATTTCATAAAATTCGGGGTCTTACATAGGATATAGTTCAAGGTCATATAACCCTCAGAAGTTCTTTTGATTCTTGTTATTCATTCGTGATTAAAAATGTGACGCCCCCAAATCCGTGGTACCTGACCCCCCGGATTTTGGTGTTCACGATCCACAATATAATACCATTTAACTACCCATTCATATATATAAATAGAAATACACAAGTCATTAACATATATTGTTAATAGATAAGTCCTAGGTCATCTAACCTTAACATTAAAAACATACCCTTTAGATATACCAAAAAGGATTTACAAATACAACATAATAATAAGATCATTATACTAATTTATCACTATGCCTTTTTCTTTGTTCTTCTTCACATCACCTTCTACAACTTCGCCCCTAACTGAAAATTTTTATTTAGCAAGGGTGAGCAACAAGTTTGCCCCGCAAGTTAAGACATACAATAAATGTATAAAAATCAATATCAAGTCTTCTCACATTCTTCGCAACAATAATCCGATAATGAAAGAGTATAACGCTTTCAAGGTTTTCTACGATATTCAAATGAATAATCAAGAATTAATTCTATGAAATAGCAAAGTGTAATGTTTTCTAGATTTATGTTGAGCGATCCGTTGGATCTTGAACTTTTCTTCTCGGGTATATATTAAAGTTTTACTTTGACATATACGCAGGTGTATCATATAACTATAAAGATTAAATCATACCCCTCTGCAAGTACTTAGAGCCGGCCAACTCCTTGTACCCTATATTATGCATAATACTTAAGTCGCGTGCAATGGTCGAATATACGACTAAAAATGTTCCCTTTATATAAAAGGTTGTTCTTCTCAGTCTCAGAATCAAGATTTGATTTAACAACGAAATTCAATGATTTTAATTTATATTTACTTACCGATCTTGCCGAAATAATTGGCATCGATCTGTCAATAACAATTGAATTCTCTTCTCGAATTTATCAAGTTTTAACAAATGTTCGTCTA
The DNA here is from genome assembly GCA_016801055.1 of Panax notoginseng. Taxonomy (NCBI): domain Eukaryota; kingdom Viridiplantae; phylum Streptophyta; class Magnoliopsida; order Apiales; family Araliaceae; genus Panax; species Panax notoginseng. Next base: position 120,018,878 of record CM029022.1, read on the forward strand.
GCCAGAATAATTAGCTAAGACATTTCTCAACATAATTTTACATTAAACAGGAATTATCTGTACTGTCAATATTAGCTTCTACGGATATGAATATCCAATAACAGTTATTTTACGAATATATATTTTCTGAATCAGTAATTCAATTTGAATTATTAAACATGCACTAACTGCGAATAATCAACAATAAATTCTCTGGACATGGTATAATTAGCAATAATTAACCACTATAATAATTGAATGAATATAACTCAAGGTTGAGTTAGGAAACTTGCCTTCTCCGCTGATTACTGCTATACAATATAACTAACTGCGTTCGTAAGACCTATAATCAACAATGTCGGTCTCACAATTAGCACAATCATTTAAAACACGTAACACTGTATACAGTCAAACTTCTCCTAGGCACACTATCACATAATCACATTAGTGTTTATAATCTATATAAACACTTAACAAGTCTAATTATTTCGGTCTCGTTGGACTTCGGTCCATTCTCGGTATTCTAGTCACCTTATCTGACAATTTACTCATTGATTGTCAATTTAATCTTGGTCTCTAAGCTTCAATATTATTTTAGATAAGTCAAATATCATTTATAATATTTTTCAGAAGCTTTTAATAATTTATAAATAATTATTATAATTTCTAATAATTTTTCAAACACTTAAATCATTTTTAAATGATTTAATCATCAAATAATCTTATTATCATTAATATTTAATAATATAAAAATATTAATAACATACTTGTCAAAATATTAAAGTTATTATTAATAACTTAAAATATTTTTAAATCATCAATATTCCGCTTAAATGATTTTAAAATCATTTTTAAACCATTACCATTAATATTTAAATATTAATGAAATTATTATCAAAATATTAAAAGTCATTAATTATAACTTAAAATATTTTAAAAACATTTTTCTCATTTTTAAATGATTTTTAAATCAATAAAAATCATTTTTAATTCATTTATTTAATATAATAATTAAATAAATCTAATATCATTAAATACATTATTCTTATTTAAAATGATTTTTTATAATATTAAATCAATTTCTTCTAATTTATTTAATACACTAAATAAATAAATTAAATACCTTTAATATTTAAATAATTATAAATATTAAAGAAAAATATTCCAATTGGTCAAAAATTATTTTTCATAATTTAAAATAATTTTTAAAACCATTTTTATAATTTATTTCTAATTTAAAATAATTTCTAAAATATTCAGAAAATAAAATAAATAAAACCGTTGCTATAGCCCTTTAGCGACACAAAGCGTCGCTGTTGGTGTTCTTGAGCTCAAGAACACTGACAACTTCATGCTTAAGGTTCCACGTTTGACCGTTCGTAGTTTTTAATCAAGTGTGTTTCTGGGATAGTTTGTAAATTGATCTTGTAGTATCCTTGTAGTACTACAATTTTCAATCATCACCAGAGTCATAACTTAACCATCTAGCAAGATCTAGCCATCCAAACTAACTGTTAGATCGTACCTGGGTTTTCTGGGTAACCCAGAAATCCAAGGTAGTTTGAGGGTCTCATTGTGAGCTCAATTAGCTAAGTGTTCTGGTGATCTTTTAAGTGGTTTCTTGGTTCAAATCTATAGTATACATGACAACAAACAACGACATATCAAGATCTCAGTCCAAAAACAATATATTCACAGGTTATGACACGGTCAAACCTTGTCAGAAAAAATGTTCATACGCTTTTCTGGAAATTCCAGAAATACAAAATCAGTGCGAGTGGCCTACTTTGACCACTTGCCACAATTGATCTGTTGATTGTTTAAGAGTTGTAAGGCCAGGGAGCTAGAGTAAAAACCACATGCTACAATCCAGATACAATAATAACATCAAAAACTAACACGACAGACAGATCTATGCCTTAGAACTTCTTGTCAGACTCAGTTTTACACTTTCTGGGTTACCCAGAAAGTGACTGGTCATGCTCGGTCAACCCTGTTTGACCACGAATAACTACAAATCTAGACCTCTAATGACACTGATTCAACTTACAGATTAAAGAGCACATACCAGGCTACATGTAACAACTTTAAAACAACAAAAATAGTAAACGAGCAATGATCTGTGGCCACTGACATTACTTGTCAGACCACAAAAATTGCTCAAGAACAGTTTTGGAAAAACTCGATTTTAACGCACTTTGATGCTATGGATCCATGATGGATCAATATAGATCAACATAAAACATCATCTAACACTGATTTAAACACATAAACACAGAATTTTTCTTAGCATGCAAGATCTAGGATGGGTTAGGGTTTATACCTCTTAGCCAAATCTTTGATCCTTAGTTGTCCAATTTGACCTAAGGTGTTCTAGAGAGTTAAAATGTGACTGATACACTTCACAAATTCGGAAGTTTAAAGAGAGAATGAGTGGTGGAGAGCTTGAGAGCAAATTGTCAAATATTTGTGACTTTCTCTCTCTCCAATCTAATATATATTACTTGGATGCATTGTATATTGCTTAGCTAGCTGCTGAAATAGGCTGATTTGTTGGATTTCTAGATGATACAAAGTCAAGAGTTGGTGAACAACTAAAAGTCTTGACAATTTCTACAAGTTACCAAATATAGAAATGAAAAAGGATATTTTGGTCATTCTCTATATGTTTTTAATGGCATACTAGACATTTTCCAAACCCTTAGGGTTTAACCTTAAGGTTCTAACCCTTAGGTTTTAAATCATTAATTGCTAAAAATTTCTAATTAGGGTTTTAATTTGAAAAATAAAATTTCTAAATTATAATTAGGGTTTGTAAAATAAAAATTAAAATAACTAAAATATAATTAGGGTTTTCTAATCATATTTTAAGTTTAACAAACGCCTTATGCTTGCCAATTAGGATTAGGGTTTTCTAATTTAGGGTTTAGGAATCCCGGATATAAAATTAGGGTTTTCTGGCTTTCGATTAGGGTTTTTAATCTTGAGATTAGGGTTTCTAATCTCTTATTAGGGTTTATTAATTTTAAACCTTATCCGATCGATTATTGATCAAAAATTCTATACGGTACAAACACGTACTCCTCAATATAATTATTTTAATTATATTTTCTACCAAATCCTTATCCAGAAATTAGGGTTAAGGTTTCTAAAACTGTTAAGCACAACTCTACTCTATTTTCTCAGTCAATACACAGATTGACTAATTCTCGAGACTCGTATCACAGATACATAGTACAATATTAACATTCAATGTCAATATTTAATAAAAAAAATTATTTGTGAAATTTAGATTATTCGAAATCTCGGGTTATCACACTCACCCCTTCTTAAAAGGATTCCGTCCTCGGAATCACTGCTTTCTTATTCTCTACATCCTTTTAAACTTGTATCATCAATTCATTTTGATTAACACAATATTAAATTTTGTTTCAAATTCTAACATGTGACTTGAATCTATAAGAGAAAGTAGTTCACAAAATTATGTAACTCATATTATTCGCGTAACTAAATTTCTTAATGAAATTTTTACCTGCTACCACCTCTTGGGAAGCCACCGTATCCTGTGCCGTCATGTTGAATGTATAGGTGATTGGTCTTCCTGGCTGTGCAGGTCCTCGAGTTGCCAAGGTTCCACCACTAGGTCCCTTGTTGACACTTTCCTTCTCCGCATTCTTCTTTGGACAGTTCCGTACAATATGGTCAGTCGATCTGCACGCAAAACAGCCTTGAATTTTCTTTGGATTGGGACAATTGGGCTACATGTGGCCCTCTTGCCTACAGTTATAGCAGACTCTTTTCTTCTTCAGACAAACTCCTGCATGATTCTTTCCACAAGTTTCACATGATTCCCTCCCTTTCCTACTCTCATCTGTTTTATTACCCAACTGGGTATTCTCACTCCATTTCCTCTTATTCGGATTACTACCACCACTACTTCCACCATCATTTGTCTTCTCCTTCTTATCCTGATGAAATCGAGACGCAACTTCGCTCCCTCCTTCAGCAATTAACGCCTTCTCCATCAAAGCTGCAAACGTATTGATCTGTAATATCGCTACCTTGCTGAATATTCTCAGCTTCAGTCCATTCTCGAATCTCCTCGCTTTTCTTGCTTCTGTGTCCACCTGATGAGGTGCAAATCTCGCTAACTCGTTGAATTTGACAGCGTATTCTGTTACCGACATGTTCTCCTGCTTCAATTCTAGAAATTTAACTTCCATCTTGGATTGCATACTCGGTGAGAAGTAGTTCTCAAAGAACAGTTCCTTGAATCTTGCCCATGTTACTATAGCTATTCCATCTCGCGCTTGGTTAGTCTCCCACCAGTAATTAGCTTCTCCCTTCATTAAGTATGTTGCAAAAGCCGTCCTTTACTCCTCCGCTACTCTGGTAATAACGAATGCTTTCTCAATCTCCTTCACCCATGTTTGGGCTTCAATCGAATCTGTGGTCCCTTTAAATTCAAGCGGTCCTGCCGCTTTAAAGTCTTTGAAGTTAGCCAATCTATTAGTTGGCAGATTTCTCGCTCTTCCTTTTGCTGGAGCCCTATTTTCCATAGCTTCGGCTATCATATCTATGAAATTCTGCATTGGGTCCGCTTGACCTCCTTCGTTATTCACTGACTGTTCTTCTCGTTGGTTTCGATTCTGTCGTCTAGGCGGCATGATCTGATTAAATAAAAAATCTTATATTAGTTCTCTTTCTCTGCACAGATTCTTAACACAATTAGAATTCAACACATAGTTCTCATATAATCGCATATTTATTCAAATAGCACATAGTACATATAGTACTTAACACATTTACTATTCCTTTTTAAATCATATCAGGATTAACAACACAACTTTACATGAAGAGTTGCAATTCTCCCTTCACACATAGGTATTACCAGTTCGTCAAACTTACCACACTTATGAGTTCAGGAACTTGCCACAATTATATAAGTGTATGAACTTAACTTAGTCAGACCTTTGGCGTCCATTCGCTGAGGGGTTCAGAACATTTCATATAATTATGAGTCATTAACTTACCATAAGTATGAGTTTTAAGAACACACAAATTAATCTTAATTTTATATTCATATAGAAAATAAAGATTTCATTCATAAAACATATATATTTACACATGTTTAAACATCATTCTCTATATTATAACACTTAATATCAAAAGCTTCTACCAAAAGATATTAACGCTCAAACTTAAGATATCTACCGTCCACTCCCTTCACCAGTCTTCTTCTTGTTGGGACACTTGTTGAATCCGTGACCCGTTCTCCCACATGAGAAACACTTCCTCATATTCGGCTTAGGACAATGCAAAGAAATATGTCCTTCCTGCTTACAGTTGAAACATACATTCTTCCACATCATGCATTCTTCAGCGTGAGTCTTCCCATACTTGCTGCAAGCTTGCCTCTTTTTCGGGTTTGAATCTTTAGAGTTAGGGCTGTCGTTGTCCCTCTTTCTCTTTTTCTTTCCCTTCTTGCTGGTTCCTTCATATGATCCACCACCTTCAGTTTTCATCCTTTCCACATGCGCCTTGAGCTCCTTTCGTTCTTCAGTCATCTCGCGTAACGCTCGCTCCGTCTTCCACAACTCCTCCAAAAGAAACACTTTACTATGGAGTTCCTGAACTTCTATAGATAGCTGATCTTGTTCTCCAACTTTGATCTTATTCTTTAACTCCACCTTAGCTTCTTTAGACTCCGCCTCCTCATCAGTACTCAGATACATCTCGGGATAATCATCATGATCACTCCCGAGATTAACCATTGGTTCATCCTCTCCCACCTTCTCAACTGATTTGCTTTATGCTAGCACCTCGGCTTCTGGCATTGGTGCAACAGCCGCTCGCATCTCCATACTCATCTTATCTTCTCCCGACATCCTATAATCAGTTTAAACAACTTGATTAGTACTTTACCACTACACACTCCTCACACTATGTGTCCACCTATCTCACTATTGATACGCTTCTGCAATCCCTCACTTAGTACTCTAAATGAGTATTTTCTATCTCTCTCATGGTTATATTCCTAGGCTTTTCCCCATCCCACTTATGGTTTATAACCTACAAATTTGATACCAACCTGTGACGCCCACAAATTCGGGTTACCTGACCCCCCGATTTTGGTGTTCACGATCCACAATATAATACCATTTAACTACCCATTCATATATATAAATAGGAATACATAAGTCATTAACATATGTTGTTAATACATAAGTCCCAGGTCATCTAACCTTAACATTACAAACATACCCTTTAGATATACCAAAAAGGGTTTACAAATACAACATAATAATAAGTTCATTATACTAATTTATTACTATGCCTTTTCCTTTGTTCTTCTTCACAGCACCTTCTGCAACTCCGTCCCTAGCTGAAAAGTTTTATTTAGAAAGGGTGAGTAACAAGTTTGCCGTGCAAGTTAAGACATACAATAAAAGTATAGAAATCAATATCAAGTCTTCTCACATTCTTCGCAACAATAATCCGATAATGAAAGAGTACAACGCTTTCAAGGTTTTCTACGATATTCAAATGAATAATCAATTATTAATTCTATGAAATAGCAAAGTAGAATGCTTTCTAGATTTATGCTGAGCGATCTGTTGGATCTTGAACTTCTCTTCTCGGGAATATATTAAAGTTTTACTTTGACATATACGCAGGTGTATCAGATAACCATAAAGATTAAATTATACCCCTCTACAAGTGCTTAGAGTCGGCCAACTCCTCGTACCCTATATTATGCATAATACTTAAGTCGCGCGCAATGGTCGAATATACGACAAAAAATGTTCCCTTTATATAAAAGGTTGTTCTTCTCAGTCTCAGAATCAAGATTTGATTTAACAATAGAATTCAATGATTTCAATTTCTATTTACTTACCGATCTTACCGAAATAATTGACATCGATCAGTCAATAACAATTGAATTCTCTTCTCGAATTTATCAAGTTCTAACAAATGTTCGTCTAGCCAGAATAATTAGCTAAGACATTTATCAACATAATTTGACAATAAACAGAAATTATCTGTACTGTCAATATTAGCTTCTACGGATATGAATATCTAATAACAGTTATTCTACGAATATATATTTTTCGAATAAGTAATTCAATTTGAATTATTAAACATGCACTAACTGCGAATAATCAACAATAAATTCTCTGGACATGGTATAATTAGCAATAATTAACCACTATAATAATTGAATGAATATAACTCAAGGTTGAGTTAGGAAACTTGCCTTCTCCGCTGATTACTGCTACACAATATAACTAACTGCGTTCGAAAGACCTATAATCAATAATGTCGGTCTCACAATTAGCACAATCATTTATAACACGTAACACTATATTCTACAGTCAAACTTCTCCTAAGCACACTATCACATAATCACATTAGTGTTTATAACCTATATAAACACTTAACAAGTCTAATTATTTCGGTCTCGTTGGACTTCGGTCCATTCTCGGTATTCTAGTCACCTTATCCGACAATTTACACATTGATTGTCAATTTAATCTTGGTCTCTAAGCTTCAATATTATTTTAGATAAGTCAAGTATCATTTATAATATTTTTCAGAAGCTTTTAATAATTTAGAAACAATTATTATAATTTATAATAATTTTTCAAACACTTAAATCATTTTAAAATGATTTAATTATCAAATAATCTTATTATCATTAATATTTAATAATATAAAAATATTAATAACATACTTGTCAAAATATTAAAGTTATTATTAATAACTTAAAATATTTTTAAATCATCAATATTCTACTTAAATGATTTTAAAATTCTTTTTAAACAATTACCATTAATATTTAAATATTAATGAAATTATTATCAAAATATTAAAAGTCATTAATTATAACTTAAAATATTTTTAAAATATTTTTCTCATTTTTAAATCAATAAAAATCATTTTTAATTCATTTATTTAATATAATAATTAAATAAATCTAATATCATTAATATTAATTTATTAATGAAAATTCTCTAAAAATATTAAAAGTTACATTTTATAACTCAAAATATTTTTAAATACATTATTCTTATTTAAAATGATTTTTCATAATATTAAATCAATTTCCTCTAATTTATTTAATACACTAAGTAAATAAATTAAATACCTTTAATATTTAAATAATTATAAATATAAAAGAAAAATATTCCAATTGGTCAAAAATTATTTTTCATAATTTAAAATAATTTTTAAAACCATTTTTATAATTTATTTCTAATTTTAAATAATTTCCGAAATATTCAGAAAATAAAATAAATAAAACCGTCGCTATAGCCCTTTAGCGACACAAAGCGTCACTGTTGGTGTTCTTGAGCTCAAGAACACTGACAGCTTCATGTTTAAGGTTCCACGTTTGACCGTTCGTTGTTTTTAATCCAGTGTGTTTCTGGGATTGTTTGTGCATGGGTCTTGTAGTATCCTTGTAGTACTACAATTTTCAATCATCACCAGAATCATAACTTAACCATCTAGCAAGATCTAGCCATCCAAACTAACTGTCAGATCGTACCTGGGTTTTCTGGGTAACCCAGAAACCCAAGGAAGTTTGAGGGTCTCATTGTGAGCTCAATTAGCTAAGTGTTCTGGTGATCTTTTAAGTGGTTTCTTGGTTCAAATCTATAGTATACATGACAACAAACAACGACATATCATGATCTCAGTCCAAAAACAATATATTCACAGGTTATGACACAGTCAAACCTTGTCAGAAAAAATGTTCATACGCTTTTCTGGAAATTCCAGAAATACAAAATCAGTGCGAGTGGCCTACTTTGACCACTTGCCACAATTGATCTGTTGATTGTTTAAGAGTTGTAAGGCTAGGGAACTAGAGTAAAAACAACATGCTACAATCCAGATACAATAATAACATCAAAAACTAACACGACTGACAGATCTATGCCTTAGAACTTCTTGTCAGACTCAATTTTACACTTTCTGGGTTACCCAGAAAGTGACTGGTCATGCTCGGTCAACCCTGTTTGACCACGAATAACTACAAATCTAGACCTCTAATGACATTGATTCAACTTACAGATTAAAGAGCACATACCAGGCTACATGTAACAACTTTAAAACAACAAAAATAGTAAACGAGCAATGATCTGTGGCCACTGACATTACTTGTCAGACCACAAAAATTGCTCAAGAACAGTTTTGGAAAAACTCGATTTTAACGCACTTTGATGCTATGGATCCATGATGGATCAACATAGATCAACATAAAACATCATCTAACACTGATTTAAACACATAACCATATATTTTTTCTTATCATGCAAGATCTAGGATGGGTTAGGGTTTATACCTCTTAGCCAAATCTTTGATCCTTAGCTTTCCAATCTGACCTAAGGCGTTCTAGAGAGTTAAAATGTGACTGATACACTTCACAAATTCGGAAGTTTAAAGATAGAATGAGTGGTGGAGAGCTTGAGAGCAAATTGTCATATATTGTGACTTTCTCTCTCTCCAATCTAATATATATTACTTGGATGCATTGTATGTTGCTTAGGTAGCTGCTGAAATAGGCCGATTTGTTGGATTTCTATATGATACAAAGTCAAGAGTTGGTGAACAACTAAAAGTCTTGACAATTTCTACAAGTTACCAATTAAAGAAATGAAAAAGGATGTTTTGGTCATTCTCTATATATTTTTAATGGCATACTAGACAATTTCCAAACCCTTGGGGTTTTACCCTAAGGTTCCAGCCCTTAGGTTTTAAATCATTAATTGCTAAAAATTTCTAATTAGGGTTTTAATTAGAAAAATAAAATTTCTAAATTACAATTAGGGTTTGTAAAATAGAAATTAAAATAACTAAAATATAATTAGAGCTTTCTAATCATATTTTAAGTTTAACAAACGCCTTATGCTTGCCAATTAGGATTAGGGTTTCCTAATTTAGGGTTTAGGAATCCCAGATATGAAATTAGGATTTTCTGACTTTCGATTAGGGTTTTTAATCCTGAGATTAGGATTTCTAATCTCTTATTAGGGTTTATTAATTTTAAACCTTATCCGATCAATCATTGATCAAAAATTCTATACGGTACAAACACGTACTCCTCAATATAATTATTTTAATTATATTTTCTACCGAATCCCTATCCAGAAATTAGGGTTAGGGTTTCTAAAGCTGTTAAGCACAACTCTACTCTATTTTCTCAGTCAATACACAAATTGACTAATTCTTGAGACTCGTATCATAGATGCACAGTGCAATATTAACATTCAATGTCAATATTAAATAAAAAAAATTTATTCGTGAAATTTGGATTATTCGAAATCTCGGGTTATCACAAAAAAGCTGTGTTTCTTATTCCAGAAATCCTTGATTCACTCGCATGTTATTATATTGTTGTTATATTATTACACTTGTGGATAATTGTGCTCACTCTTACGTAATAATAACATTGCAGTTAAGAACGAAAGGTCCGACGAGCCTTCAACTAGTAAAGGCAAGAGCAAGATTAACAAGTGATGAAGACTTGTTGTTTATGTGATTATGTATTTATGTTTCAGACTTATGTTAATGTTGTGTAAGACTATTATTTTTTTATATTTTCGCATTTGAGATTTAAGGTTTGTATGACCTGAGATTGATGTAACTATTTCAGATGATGTAACTCCTTAAGGAGAGGATTTATTTCTATCTATTTATACTTTCATTTATTATGGGTAGATAGACATATGATGGTTATATAGTGAATACTAAATCATGTGGGAATTTAAGTACCCAGATTTTGGGGTGTTACAACATACAAGCCAATCATGTTAATGATAAAGCATATACTTTGAAACAATCTTATTCGTTTATTAATGACGATTGACTTTAGTGCAAGTGGGAGATTGAATGTAGTAATGCATACAAGCCAATAATGTTGATGATAAATCATATACTTTGAAGCAATCTTATTCGTTTATTAATAAAAATATTCATTTACTAAAGGCTTTAATTTATCTATGTGGTGCTGTTTTAATAATATTTGATAAACTCATAGTTTTAAGTAATGCTTTAATAATCATGATGAGATCATGCTAATGAGATCTAAATTCTTAGATAGCTTAAAAACTAAAATGTTCCCAATAGTATGATTACTAAAAAGGGGATTAGTGAATCTGGATAGATTGGTTCATACGTTGCTTGCTCATTGGATGAGGATGATTGATCTCATGATCATTTGTATGGAGACACTAAAGCAAGTATGTAGGTGCTTATTCGAGAATAAGTTCATTGAACTTGGCTCGCTAATGACTACCTAATGGAGTTTTACTTGCCTGTCAATAAAAATTCCTGTAGTGCTAGTAGTACAAGTGATCCTTGGACTTGAGATCATCATAGTATCATGTGTATGATGAGTTATACTTTGACTTATTCCTTAAGACCCTTAGATTATATCAAAGGGTATTCTTGGGTATAATGAATTGTACATGGAGATAATGTATGATAAATAAAGAATCTACCGCTTCTAGTAAAAGAAGAGAAATGTCATATGTGATTCAATAAATGACAACCCTATAGTCCTTGGCCAAGGTAGAATGAAATTAGAAAATAGTTTCTAATTTGTATTATTTGGAGTTGTGCGTTTGAGAATCAAAATACATATAATTAAATAAAATAAGACTTGAAAGTAATTCCATATCTTATATTTAATTGAGACATTGTATGGTGGAAGGATTGAATTGTACGGTAACTATTTACTCAAAGGTTTGTTTATGATTAATGTTGAAATCTATATTATCTGAAATGCCGTTGATCGCTAACGAGACTTATCCTTATTGTAGAATAAATGTTATTTATTTAAATGAATTAATAGTTTAATTTATTTATTTAAATAAGATTAGAGTTGTTCTAATTGATTTATTCACAACCGGTTTAATATGGAGAACTAAAGGGCCACACCATAAAATGAAGAATATTTATTTAAAAGATAAATGACATAATCGTAATAATAAGTTAAGTGTATTTAATTTAATCTATAGTGATAGAACAAATTAAATAGCTTAATATTTATTATTTAATATTTTAGAAATATTATATATAAATTAATAAGAGGATTCTTATTATTATTATTACTATTATTATTATTTAATTTCTAAATGAGTTTGAGAATTAATTAATAAAAGTACTTTCATATATTCCTAATAAGATTATTAGGCTAATTAATTAAAAGAGTTTAATTAATTATTCTTAATAAGATTAGGAGCCTAATTAATTAAAAGGAGTTTAATTAATTAAAATAAAATTCAATTCCTTAATTGTTAAGGAGGGTTGCCTACATCTATAAATAAGAGAAGTATTACTATGGGTGAGGGTGGTTGTTGCTGATGCTTTCACAACACATGGGAATGATTTTTTCAAGAGTTGGGAGAGTACGCATTTTCTATAGAGATAGAAAAATTAGGGTTTTTCCAAACACCCATTTTCTTGAATATTTGTTCTTTCTTGGTGGATCACCTCTAGAGGCCAAACACTTGGGTGGTTAACGTTGATCAAATGAAGGAATCAAACTTGGTGGATTCAAGTTGAACGTGAAAAGAAATTGGAGGTGAACTCGTACTTGAGGAAGCTAGTTTCTACAAGGGTATGATTCTGTTCTCCATCTCTTTTTTACTGATTGATAATTATGCACAAAGTATGATCATGGTGATGGGTTTGTATGAAAATTTTAAATTCCTATTTTATCGCGCTTCTGCACCTTTTGTGTAATTTGATTGCATAATCATGCTATATATAAACCTAACATTTTTGTATTGGATATGGATGGTTTTGACATTATAATTAAGAACAATAGATATTCAACTTATAATAATAATATTTTATATGGTGTTGGTAATTTGCGAAATGGACTTTACATACTTGACTTGCACGAAAATATATTTCAAATTGAACAAACTAAGAAAATGAATAGAGATGATGTAAATTATACCTATATATGGCGCTGTAGACTTGGTCATATTAATGAAATAAGATTATCCAAGTTGCATAAAGATGAGCTCTTAGAGCTATTTGATTATGAATCATATCCAACTTTTGTTTTGTTTCATGGGAAAAATGACTAAATCTCCTTTTAGTGGAAAAGGAGCAAGAGTTATAGAATTGTTAATGTTGGTTCACATAGATGTATGTGGACCTATGACAACGAATGCACAAAGAGGGTATTCTTATTTTATTACATTCACTGATGATCACTCAAAATTTGGATATGTGTATTTAATGAAATACAAATCTGAAACATTTGAAAAGTTCAAAGAGTTCAGAAGTGAAGTAGACAAACAAACTGGTAAAAGTATTAAAATTCTTCGATCAGATCGAGGAGGTGAATACTTAAGCAATGAGTTTCTCAATTGTCTAAGAAAAAATGGTATAATCTCACAATAAACTCCACCAGGAACACCATAGTTGAATGGTGTATCTGAAAGGAGAAATCGAACACTGTTGGACATGGTTCGTTCCATGATGAGTTTTACTAATCTTTCGATGTCATTCTGGGGATATGCCGTAGAAGCGACTGCATATCTACTAAATAAGGTTCCCTCGAAATCCATTCCTAAGACTCCATATGAGATATGGACATGGACGAAACCCAGTCTTAAGCATGTTAAGATTTGGGGATGTCCAGTTTATGTGAAAAGGTTTCAAAATGATTAGTTTGGGACGAGATATGATAAATGTACATTTGTGGGATATCCTAAAGAAAGTTTAGGATACTATTTTTACAATCCTACTGAGCAAAAGGTGTTTATTGCCAAACATTCAGCCTTCCTGGAAAAGGAGTTTATCCTTGAAGGGGTTAGCGGGAGGAAAATAGATCTTGAAGAAATTCAAGATCCACAAACCACCACAGGTCAATTGGATGAACCTGTCCAAGTAGAGGCAACTTCTATAACACACTCTATTCATAAATCTGGAAGAATACCGATGATACCTGATAGGTATGAATTTGTCATAGAGGATGACGATGAGGTATGCATCATAGATGATGATCCATTGAATTATGAGCAGGCTATGAGTTGTAAAGACTTAGAGAAGTGGCAAGACGCCATGAAATTCGAGATGGACTCCATGTATGAAAACAAAGTATGGACTTTGGTTTCACCACTTGAAGGCATTAAGCCTATTGGGTGTAAATGGGTCTTAAAAAGAAAGTCTGGAGCAGACGACAAGGTAGAGACATATAAGGCATGAATGGTCGTAAAAGATTTTAAACAAAGACACGGAGTTGACTATGACGAAACCTTCTCACCAGTAGCGATGCTTAAGTCCATTCGGATGTACCTTACGATTGTAGCTTACCACGACTATGAAATCTGGCAGATGGACGTAAAAATGACCTTCCTCAATGGGCAACTTGAGGAGGATGTGTATATAACATAGCCAGAGGGATTTGTTTCAATAGTTGGAACAAATCAAGTCTGCAAGCTACAACTATCTATTTATGGATTAAAGCAAGCTTCTCGTAGGTGGAACCGTTTTGATGAGACAATCAAAGAGTTTGATTTTATTAAAAATGAGGATGAACCATGTGTGTACAAGAAGGTTAGTGGGAGTGCTATTTCATTCCTTGTATTATATGTTGATGATATATTACTGATAGGGAATGATGTTCCTATGCTTCAATCGATAAAAATCTGGTTATCTAAACAATTATCCATGAAGGACTTGGGAGAAACATCATATATTTTGGGGATAAGGATCTATAGAGATAGATCTAAAAGGATGCTTGGCTTGTCCCAAGGAACGTACATTGACTCGATGCTAAAGAGGTTTAGCATGGAAGATTCCAAAAGAGGTCTCATGCCGATGAGCCATGGAATACATCTCTCCAAGAAATAGTCCCCAAAGACACCTGAGGAGAGAGACCGTATGAATAAGATTCCTTATGCTTCAGTAATATGTCTATCATGTATGGGATGATATGTACTAGACTGGATGTCGCTCATGCATTTAGTGTAACAAGCAGATATCAGTCGAATCCAAGAGAAGAGCACTGGAAGGTAGTGAAAAATATCCTAAAGTACTTAAGAAGAACTAAGGATGTATTTTTTATCTACGGTGGGTCTGAATTGAAACTAGAGGGCTTCACAGACTTAAGTTTTCAAATGAACCAAGATGACAGTAAATCCGTTTTAGGGTATGTGTTTACCTTAAACAGTGGTGGGGTGAGTTAGAAGACTTCCATACAACAAACAGTTGCTGATTCAGTGATAGAGGCAGAGTACATAGCTACAAGTGAAGCTGCAAAGGAGGCTGTTTATATAAAGAAGTTCATAACTAAACCTGGTGTGGTTCCTAGTATTAGAGGAGCAATACCTTTATTCTATGATAACACCGGAGCTGTTGTGCAGGCTAAGGAACCCATGCTTCATCAGAAATCCAAACATGTGTTGCGGCGATTTCATTTGATCAGAGAGATTGTAACATTCTATAATTTTAAATTATTATAATAAATATTTATTGATTTATATAAATATTTAATGGATATGTTTATTGATTGAATAATTAATTGTTTAATTTGAGTGATGTAGTTTATTTAATTATTTATTGAATAAATAATTAAATAGTAGATATTAAATATTTATTGGCAATATTAAATATTTATCGAATTATGGCAATTGGAATTGATGTGATTTAATTAATTATTTGTTGTGTAATTAATTAAGGAGCTAAATAAATTAGTTGTTATGAGATTTATAATAATTAATTTAATTAATAAGCTAGAGAGCTTATAGTGGTTTTAAATAAATAATAATATTTTAAATGAGAAATTGTAGTTTAAAATATTAGTTGGTTAAATGAAATTATAATTATAAAAGAAATTATAATTGTTTATGTGTTAAAGTAATTTAATAGATTAATATTTAATTGATTTATTAATTTAATAAAGGTGTGACTAATAACCTTGCTATAAAGGAGTTATTAAAATAAATTAAAAATAGTTTAATTTAGTTTTGTCAAACAAGGCTTAATGCATAATAAGTCTTTAATCTATTAGGATTTTAGCAAACAAGGTATAAGGATTAATCTATTATATTTTAATTCAATTTACCAAACAAGGAGTAAGGATTAATAGGTTATTTTTATTAAGCTTAACCAAACAAGCCTTATGGCTTTTGATTTTCAAAATAAAAATAACTGATGTCAGTTATGTGAGAGTTATATTATATATTTAATATATACATTATATCTTATACGTTATATTATAATACGTAAGATAGAGGAGAGAGGTTAGAGAGAAAGAAAGAAAAACTCAGAGGAAAAAGAGAGAAGAAGAAGAAGAACACATAGAGAAAATTGAGAGCAAGTGAGTGTTTTAACAGGTTTTGGAGAAAAGAATTTGAAGAAAAAGATAGTTATCATCTTCCTAATCCAAGGTAGGAGCTCAATCTCTTTCTCTAAAAGTTTCATGTTTTTCTTCTTCCCAAAAAGTTCTCTATAAATATTTTATGGGATGAATTGTTGATATACATGTATAACTTGGTATGATACTTGATTATATAGTTATTTTATGAGTTTATGCATGATTATAGAGATTTTTAATTCATGTATATATGTGTTTTGTGAAAGAAATATATCACAGTGTTCATATGAAATATATGTATGAATATGGCTTTAGTTAAAATAGAAATTAAGGTCTAATTGGTTGTGGTATTGATAAATTGACTGTTAGAATTGCTAGAGTATGTAGAATCATAATCATGATGTGTAGAAATTTCTATTTTGATTTAATAACAAAGTCACAGTGTTAATTTTAATGGAAAATATCAAAATATGGAGTTTTGCCAAAAACAATGAAATTGGATGTTGTATAATTGATGTTTATGCTAATTGATGGATAGAAACATGTTAGGAGTACTCACAATATGTTTATATGATGTCTATATGCAATTTTCATGATAATCAATCTATTAGATTCGAGCTTTTTGGCCAATTTGGCTTTTTCTTTCATGGTTGCCGAAGCTGTCAGTCGACGCTGACAGTTCGCGTCGCGGCGCGGCCCAGCAGTTCATTGCTGGCGCCGCAGCGCCATCACCATGACGTAAGCGACCTGTTGCACAATCACTGCGCCGCAGCGCCGACTCGTAGTATAATCGCTGAGCCGCAACGCCGACTCAGCGCCGCAGCGCGAGCCACAGTACAAACTGTGGCGCCGCGGCACGGCTTGGCAGAACTGTCTGACAGTTTTGTTTAAATGTACAAAACTTGAAAATAAATGTTATGTATTTATGTTAAATGATAATTTCAGTATTATTAGACTATGAAATATCATGTTATTAAGTATTATCTACTTGAAATATAATTGATTATGTGAATGGATAATTCAACCCATATGATGAATGTAATTGTTTATATAGATGTACAATGTTGGTTAGGACTAATTATGTCAATATGACATATGTTTAGGACATCAATTCAAGTGGTAAAAGTGTAGCTTGTGCTAAAGGCAAGTTTCCTAAACCTACATTTTGCATTGAGCAAGTTTCTAAGTCTTAACTTTTGATATTTAGCAAGTTCCTTATTGTATAAGTTTTCTAATCATTGGTGTTTTCGAACTAATTATTGTTTCAATTTCGATTATCATATAATGGTGTAAATTTATTTGGAGCAAGTTATTCTTGTACTTAACTTGTGGTTTAGCATGTACAATTATATACATGTTGTGGATTTTTATTATTCAATTAATCTTGTCTTATTATTGTTCAAGCAAGGTAGGTTATAATTATTCAAATTGTATGCTATTAGATTATCCCTAAAGCATGATGTCAATCTATAAACATCAATTAAACTATGATTATTCCATAGTATACAGTTATGTCGTTTGTAATCAACTAAACCCTAGTTGATTACCGTTGAATTCTAAATTACCCCATGATGTATCCAAACCAAACTCACTTTGGTACGGACTTGTATTCTAAATACTGAGAAGAACAATTCTTTTATAAGAGGTTACGCTTAGCGTTGAAATGATTGTGCACAATACATTGTATGAAGGGTTGATCCCCCTAAGTACGTGAAGTCCTTATAGTCTTATGACTGTTAAAGTTTAAGTTGAAAAATTACTTATAACTGTGGACATGATTCGTGGTCATTAGACCCTCAGTAAAGGTTAAAGCTTTCCAAAAGTTAATAGAATATATTGTTAAATTCTATTGAGCTTAATGTTGACAAATGATGTAAAAGTTTAATGATTTAATTATTGTTATTTCAAGTGGGCCTTGTTTGCTCACTCTTGCCTGTAAAATTTCTTACAGCTAAGGTTGAAAATGGTGATGTACCTAGCACCAGTAAAGGGAAAGGAAAGATGAAACAATGCTGAAGACCTGTAATAGATTGAATAGTTTATTTTCAGACTTTTTTAAAGATTGTAATGAATGTTATTTTAATTTTCCGCATGAATGAATGAATGTTTGTAAAGGTTAGATAACCTGGGAGATTTATTTAAATTTAGTCCTGTATGGACAGGTTTTATTTATTCAATTTTATTATAATTGGGTAGTTAGTGTGAGACCCCGAAATTTATGAAATAAAATTATTCAATTTTTCTATTTTGGTAAATGGTTAAATTGATAAAAGGTTAAAGTTAAGGGTGATATGTAAATTTTTTTTTAAAGTAAACAAGTTGTCATAAAATACATGGTCACTATTCACGAGTTACTATTCACGGGTTACTATTCATCCAAATTACTATTCACTCTAGTATCGTTCACTCGAGTATTTGGGACACTTTTTGCGTCGGAGTACTATTCATGAGTTACTATTCATGAATTACTATTCACAGGTTACTATTCATCCAAATTACTATTCACTCTAGTATTGTTCACTCGAGTATTTAGGACACTTTTTGTGTCGGAGTTACTATTCATGAGTTAGTATTCACGAGTTACTATTCACGGGTTACTATTCATCTAAATTACTATTCACTCGAGTATTTGAGACACTTTTTGTGTCGGAGTTACTATTCACGAGTTAATATTCAGGAGTTACTATTCACGAGTTACTATTTACCCGAACAATATATTTATTTTCGGTCCAAATTATTTTTGGGTACAATATTATTCCATGAGAAAATGTGCTAATTTTTCAGACCGTTGGTTGAAATTATATTAGTAAATCAATAATTCATTTAAATATATTATTATAATAGTATATTATAGTAGTATAATGTGATTATATGATAGTATATTTTTTTTTATAATTTGAATGGTAACATTATTATAGTAAATTCATGGTATACAAGTAAAATGAGGTGAAAGAGAACAATTTGAATTTGAATTCTGATGATGTAAGCGATGATGTCATCGGAACGATGAGGTAAGCAATGATGTCATCAGAAGGATGATGTAAGCAATGATATCATTTGATCGATGATGTATGCAATGATGTCATCTGATCGATGATGTAAGCGATGATGTCATAAATTATGGCGAAAAGACTATTTTACCCTTACTCTACCAAGCTTATAAATAGAAGCTCATTCCTTCATTATTTCTGACGAATTCACTGAACTCTAGAGAGAGAAACTATAGAGAGAAAGAAGAAGAGTATTCTGTCACTTAACTACTTCTTTATTTCAGTTCTTCTTTAAAATGGTAAGGGGTGTTATTCTTTCTTATTCATGAAGAGAACTTATGTTATTCCATTCTTTATTATTCTGTTGGAATAACCTGTATGCGTAGTTTATCCTATACTTGGTGGAATGACCTGTATATGCGGTTTACCCAATACTTGGTGATCTTCTTCTGTTATTCCATTCTTTATTATTATGTTGGAATGACCTGTTTATGCGAAGTACCGCATACTTGGTGAAATTCTTTTATTATTCCGTTCTTTACGATTCTGTCGGAATATCCTGTCGGTGTGAATTTCACCTGACCTGGTTCCATCATTTATTATTCCGCATCTATTATTCTATCGGAATATCCTGTCGGTGTGAATTTCACCTGACCTGGTTCCATATTTATTACTCTGCATTTATTATTCTGTTGGGAATAACCTGTCTGTGCGGTCTCTATCGCATGCATGGTGAATCCTTCTGTTATTCCATCCTTTATTATTCTGTTGGAATAACCTGTCTATGTGGATTGCCACATGCATGGTGAATGATCCTTTATATTCATTCCTTATTAAATTGTGGAAATGATCTGTATACGTGGATTACCGCATGGCTGGTGAAAATCCATTTGCAGTTTCATATATTCTTTATTATACTCATTTGGTTAAAGTTTTTATTTCTATACTACATGAAATTAGTGGAATATCCTTGATATTTGCGTTTCATCCAGTATCTTTTCATGAAAATATTCTTCTGAGCATTCTTGACTGTTACTTTACAAAGAAGTATCATGTTGACAATTTGGATATTATTAGTTCCTGGATAAACTAATTATTGAACTTGTTTAATTGAATTCCTATAACATTGTCATCATCCTCATGTTTATTTTATGTTAAAAGTCATCTTTGGCTTACGTGCATAGATGGACTTAGTTTGATTATGACCAGGGATCATTCGGTATAATCATGAACTGTGATGTTATAAGTGGTGTGGTAAAAGTCCTCAGTGGCTTGTAATGCATTGATAGACAGTTTGTGGTATGATCATGACCATTAATGAATACACGAATATCCTTGGCCGTAGTGCAGGGGTGATTCGATGATGTGAATTATTTTATTAAGCTGAGTCCCAGCGATAAAAGTGTTGAAAAACCTTTTAAATCATAGAAGATAGTAGGTTTTATTCTCTACTTGACTCTTCTAATGGATTGCTTATTCCGCTGCAGTTAAACTTGATGTCTATTGTATTTTATCAGTTTAACATTGTTGAAGACTATTGATAATTTATTCTTCATTATCTTAGTCATAATATTTCTTACTGGGCTAGTTGAGCTCACCCTTTCTTTCAATGTTCTCTTCAGGAAATGAGAATATAGCTGGGACGAGTCAGGGAAAGGAGTGATGGTCCAGAAGATAGCATTAGTAGTCCTCACCATTCTGTTAAATAGTGTGACAATAAATGTAATGAGGACTCCTTTTGAGTATGGATATTGTCTAGATGACAATATTCCTATTAGAACTTTCAGTTTATGTTTGGTCGTATGTTACACGATATTTGTATAATTAAGTTTGTATTTGTATTTTGTACCATGTATCTGACGACCCAAGATGGGTGACGTATACCTAATTTTGGGGGCGTCACAGTTAGAAACGAATGTTTTGATTGCGTGAACACTAAATCTTGAGGAAATGGAGTACCAGGATTTGGGGTTGTCACAGGTTGGTATCAAAGCCTTAGGTTATGAACCTTAGGTGGGGGAAAAAGCCTTAGGAAGTAACCTTTGAACAGATAGTGGAGATAACTCTTATCGAGTTTTAAGAAAGAAGTAATAAAACACTTATGTGCTTATGTGTTTATAACTTATGTGCTCGCGAGTGTCGGGTAGAATGATTAATAACTAAAACTTTAAAATTTTGTTGTCAGGATGACTAATGTCGGAGAATCCAGTCAGGTTAGGGAGGAGGGACCTCAAATGCCTATAGAGGAGGAGCCTCGCGACATTCAGGTAGTTTGGGAACAACTACTGCCACGGGAGTTGCCGTTGGTCACAGTAGTTGAAGATGAGGAGAATGATGTGGAGACAGATGAGGAGGATGAGGAAGAAAGGATTCCACTTAACTCGATAGCAGGCCGTATTTACGATGAGGTGCATGACCGCAACGTGGAACTTCAGGATACAGTTAAGGAATTGCAATAGATAGTAGCTGAACAACAGACTGCAATTACACAAAAAGACGGCGAGATCCAGGATCGTGAAGAACGACTGACTAACGCCGAGGAGAAATTAATACAGACTGAAGGAGAGAAAGAACAATTGATTGAGATAGTCGCTGAACTAGAGAGCAAGCTGAGAGAAGAAGCTGCTAAGAGGGCAAGAGCTGAAGATGCATATGAGGAAGCTTATCAACGAACTGGAAGAGCAGCGAGAGACGCGCAGGCAAAGAGGATGAAGATGGAAGAGATGGATAAAGTATTTAACACCGCAATTAATCGAGCTCAAGATCGGGTCATGGGATATCCGATTCAGTTCGAGACACTGCCATCATTCGTGTTAGATCGCAGAACAATGTTTTGAGTCATGGAGGAGGAACGTGATAGGGCTACGAAGTACCTTAATAGATCATCGTAGAAAATGGGTCGGTAATGCACGTAATATGTATTAAATATTGTGTAAATCCCTAGTGTTAAGTAACCATGGGATATGATAATAATGGTGTTGTCCTGAAACGTTTGTAGTTCAGGAAAGGAATGTAGATAGCAGAGATGCTATTGTGTTATGTTTTCAGAAAATTTATGAATATATAAAAGTTATTTTATTCAAAGTGTTATGTGCTATGTGGTTATTTCTTTTGTTGAGGCAAGTTAATTAGAAATACTTAAAGAAGTTGAGTAATGGTCTAATAGGTGTTGTATTTTAACAGAAAATGCCTCCCAGATGTCAGCCAACACGACAGAGAACCACTGAAGGAACTAACAATAACGACAATGTTGATGCGAATCCCGTTCAACAACTAGTAACACTACTGACAGGAGCATTGCAGAATCAACCTCAAAACCATGGTACAACGTTTAAGGAGTTTTAGGCGGTTGGACCACCTGAATTCCGTGGGTCCATGAATCCAGTCGAAGCACAAACCTGGATTATGGAGATAGAGAAGGTGTTCGATGTCGCTAGGGTAGGGGATGACCAGAAGACTGCTTTTGCAACTTTCATGTTGAAAGCAGAAGCCAGTTATTGGTGGCAGGCTAATAAAACTCGTGAAGGGCCAGGAGTGATGACTTGGGATAGGTTTAAGGAGTTATTTTTCGAGACCTATTTCCCGGAGAGTTCGAAGAGTCAGCTGGAAGTACAGTTTCTAGAACTGAAGCAAGGGACGATGTCGGTATCTGAGTATGCCGCAAAATTCAATGAATTGGCGAGGTTTGCGCCATATCAGGTTAGCACAGATGAGCGTAAGGCGAAGAGGTTTGAACAGGGACTGAAGCCATGGTTGTACAGTAGGGTTTCCCTGTTCCAATTGAAGACGTTTGCAGCAGTGATGGAGAAAGCAGTACTCGCTGAAGGTGGAGGCGAGGCGGTGACAAAATTTAACCAGGAACAAAAGAAGAAGAAGAATGAGAATGAGGTGAAGAATGGTGGTAGTAGCAGTGGAAACAACAACAATAACAACAACAACAAGAGGAAGTGGAATGGGAGTATGGGTACTAGAAACCAGCAAGGTAACCAGCAGAATAAAAAGTTTGAAGCATGTGCGACATGTGGAAAGTTTCACAAGGGTGCGTGCTTGATGGGAAAACGAGTTTGCTACAATTGTGGCCAGGAGGGTCACATCGCTCCAAATTGCACTCAATCAAAGAAGAATGCGTGCTTCACGTGCGGATCCAAGGATCACTTTGCTCGTGAATGTCCTAAGAAGAAGGAGGGAGTGACAACCAGAAGCAAAGGAGATAACAATGGAGGTGCGTGGGCTGTTACAGGACCTGCAGCATCAATCAAACCCACAGCCAGAACCTTTAACATGACTGTGCAGGATGCTGTGCAATCAAAGGATGTAGTTTCAGGTATTATCCCAATCAATGATATTGATGCATATGTCTTATTTGATTCAGGTGCTACTTGCTCGTTTATATCTGATGAATTTGCTAAGAGGTTAGATTTGCCTAGAGAAGAACTGAATTTTCCTTTGAACATAGAAATTGCGAATAAGGAAATAATCCCTGTTAGATTCGTATACAAGAACTGTAGGGTGAACATTAAGGAGAATGTCTTGTTGGTAGATTTGATTCCGATTAGACTGGGGGAATTTGATGTAATTTTGGGAATGGATTGGTTGTTCAAATACGGAGCGGTAATTGACTACCAAAAGAAGTGTGTAAACCTTATGACTCCGTCAAAGGTAGTATTTTATGGTAGCAAGTTGCCTAGACAAATGAAATGTCTGACGACCATGCAGGCCAAGAAATTGTTGAGTCAAGGTTGTGTGGGCTATTTAGCTTACATAGTCGATACTCAAAAGAAGGGGGTAAAGCTGGAAGAAATACCAGTAGTGAGGGAATTCGAAGACGTTTTTCCAGAAGATTTGCCAGGACTTCCGCCTGACAGAAAAATTGAGTTCGTGATCGACTTAGTACCGGGAACATCACCGATATCGAAGGCCCCGTACAGAATGGCTCCGGTAGAAATGAAGGAACTAATGGTTCAGTTGCAAGAGCTGCTGGACAAGAAATATATTCAACCAAGCGTATCGCCGTGGGGAGCGCCAGTTTTATTTGTGAAGAAGAAGGACGGGTCAATGCGTCTTTGCATTGATTATAGGGAGTTAAACAAAGTCACTATTAAAAACAAATACCCGTTGCCAAGAATATATGACTTGTTTGATCAACTGAAGGGTGCTAAGTACTTTTCAAAAATAGATTTGAGAAGTGGTTATCACCAATTGAAGGTAAGAAAGGAGGATATACCACGAACGGCATTCAGAACTCGGTATGGACATTACGAGTTTCTGGTGATGTCTTTTGGTTTAACTAATGCACCTGCTGCGTTCATGGATTTGATGAACAGGGTGTTTAAACCATTCCTAGACAAGTTTGTAGTGGTATTCATTGATGACATTCTAGTGTATTCCAAAACTCAAGAAGAACACGTGGAATACTTACGTCTGACATTGGAGACACTAAGAAAGGAAAAACTGTACGCGAAGTTCTCTAAGTGCGAATTTTGGCTCGATCGTGTATAATTTTTGGGGCATGTGATTGACAAAGATGGGATCTCAGTGGATCCGTCGAAAGTGGAAGCAGTAATCAATTGGGAACAACCAAAAACACAGTCGGAAGTGAGGAGTTTCTTGGGACTGGCTGGTTATTATAGAAGATTTATTCAAGATTTTTCTAAGATAGCCACTCCGCTAAAAAATTTGACAAGAAAAATTGTAAAATTCGTTTGGATGGAGAAGTGCGAAGAGAGTTTCCAAGATTTGAAGAAGAAGTTAAGTGTGGCACCTGTATTGACTTTGCCAGATAATACAGGAAATTTTGTGGTATATAGTGATGCCTTACATAAAGGGTTGGGTTGTGTTCTTATGCAGAACGGCAAAGTTATTGCCTATGCATCAAGACAATTGAAGGATTATGAGAAGGGGTATCGGACTCATGATTTGGAATTGGCTGCAGTTGTGTTTGCTCTGAAGATATGGAGACACTATCTTTATGGAGAGAAATGTGAGATCTACACAGACCACAAAAGTCTGAAGTATATTTTCACTCAGAAAGATTTGAACATGCGTCAGAGAAGGTGGATGGAACTGATAAAAGATTACGATTGTGAGATCTTTTATCATCCGGGCAAAGCGAATGTGGTAGCTGGTGCTTTAAGCAGGAAAGATTGGGAGAAGTTGATGCTGATTACAACTCAGGAGGAGCTCATTTCAGCAATGACAAAACTGGAGTTGGAGATCAAATTTCCAAAGGAATCTGACGAACAATTATTTCATATAGAAGCTGGTCCAACTTTAATGGACAAAGTGAAGAGTGCCCAACTACAAGACGAAGAGTGTGCGAAAATCAAAGAGAATTTGATTGAAGGCGGTGATGTAAAATACAAGATCGACACCGAAGGGTTACTACGGTTTGATGGAAGGATCTGGGTTCCAGCAACACCAGAACTGAAAGAAGAAATTTTGATCGAAGCTCATAGCTCAAAATATTCAATTCATCCAGGGAGCACAAAAATGTATCAAGATTTGCGCCGACATTTTTGGTGGCCAAATATGAATAGGGATGTCGCAGAATGTGTAGCGAAGTGCTTAACATGTCAGAGAGTAAAGGCCGAACATCAAAGACCCAGCGGGTTACTTCAACCGTTGGAAATACCAGAATGGAAGTGGGAACACATCACGATGGATTTTGTGGTGGGTCTTCCAACTACTCAGAGAGGATGTGATACGATTTGGGTGATAGTGGACAGACTGACGAAGTCAGCGCACTTTTTACCAATAAAGATTAGATTCAATCTTGATCAGTTGGCAAGATTGTACATTAAGGAGATCGTTTCGAGGCACGGAGTGCCAGTATCAATTGTGTCTGATAGAGATCCGCAGTTTACATCGAATTTCTAGAAGAGACTACAAGAATGTATGGGAACACAGTTGCGAATGAATACGGCTTATCATCCACAAACAGATGGCCAAAGCGAACGAACAATTCAGACATTGGAAGATATGCTGAGAGCATGTGTTATGGATTTTAAAGGAAGCTGGGAAGATCAACTACCATTGGTGGAATTTGCTTACAACAACAGTTATCACGCGAGCATCGGCATGCCACCTTACGAAGCATTATACGGCAGAAAGTGCAGAACTCCACTGTGCTGGGATGAAGTCAGTGAACGCCAACTGTTAGGACCAGAACTGGTACAACAAACTGCTGAAGTTATCAAACTCATCAGAACAAGGTTGGTAGCAGCTCAAGACAGACAGAAAAAGTATGCTGATCAACACAGACAAGATCGTGCATTTGACGTAGGAACTTTTGTATTCCTAAAAGTTTCTCCCTGGAAGGGAAAAATTCGTTTCGGTAAGAAGGGAAAACTAAGCCCGAGGTTTATTAGACCATTTGAAGTGCTGCAAAGGGTGGGAGAAGTGGCTTACGAGGTAGCTCTACCTCCAGGGTTGGAAAACATTCATAATGTTTTTCACATTTCTGTGTTACGACCATATAAACCCGACTACAAGCATGTGATCGAGTATGAACCGTTGCAGTTCGAGAAAGATTTATCTTATGAAGAGATTCCTATCCAGATAGTAGACAGGAAAGAACAAGTGCTCAGGAATAAGGTGATACCTTCTGTGAAGGTGATTTGGAGGAACCACAACGCTGAAGAGGCTACGTGGGAACTCGAAGAGAAAATGATGAAAGATTACCCTGAGTTATTTGTTTAATCCGTGTCTTCGATTCTGGGGACAGAATCTTTGTAAGTAGGGAAAAATGTAACGAATGATTTGTTTGAATTGTGATTCTGAGGACAGAATCCTTGTAAGGAGGGAATGATGTAACATTCTATAATTTTAAATTATTATAATAAATATTTATTGATTTATATAAATATTTAATGGATAGGTTTATTGATTGAATAATTAATTGTTTAATTTGAGTGATGTAGTTTATTTAATTATTTGTTGAATAAATAATTAAATAGTAGATATTAAATATTTATTGGCAATATTAAATATTTATCGAATTGTGGCAATTGAAATTGATGTGATTTAATTAATTATTTGTTGTGTAATTAATTAAGGAGCTAAATAAATTAGTTGTTATGAGATTTATAATAATTAATTTAATTAATAAGCTAGAGAGCTTATAGTGGTTTTAAATAAATAATAATATTTTAAATGAGAAATTGTAGTTTAAAATATTAGTTGGTTAAATGAAATTATAATTATAAAAGAAATTATAATTGTTTATGTGTTAAAGTAATTTAATAGATTAATGTTTAATTGATTTATTAATTTAATAAAGGTGTGACTAATAACCTTGCTATATAGGAGTTATTAAAATAAATTAAAAATGGTTTAATTTAGTTTTGTCAAACAAGGCTTAATGCATAATAAGTCTTTAATCTATTAGGATTTTAGTAAACAAGGTATAATGATTAATCTATTATATTTTAATTCAATTTACCAAACAAGGAGTGAGGATTAATAGGTTATTTTTATTAAGCTTAACCAAACAAGCCTTATGGCTTTTGATTTTCAAAATAAAAATAACTGATGTCAGTTATGTGAGAGTTATATTATATATTTAATATATACATTATATCTTATACGTTATATTATAATACGAAAGATAGAGGAGAGAGGTTAGAGAGAAAGAAAGAAAAACTCAGAGGAAGAAGAGAGAAGAAGAAGAAGAACACAGAGAGAAAATTGAGAGCAAGTGAGTGTTTTAACAGGTTTTGGAGAAAAGAATTTGAAGAAAAAGATAGTTATCATCTTCCTAATCCAAGGTAGGAGCTCAATCTCTTTCTCTAAAAGTTTCATGTTTTTCTTCTTCCCAAAAAGTTCTCTGTAAAATATTTTATGGGATGAATTGTTGATATACATGTATAACTTGGTATGATACTTGATTATATAGTTATTTTATGAGTTTATGCATGATTATAGAGATTTTTAATTCGTGTATATATGTGTTTTGTGAAAGAAATATATCACAGTGTTCATATGAAATATATGTATGAATATGGCTTTAGTTAAAATAGAAATTAAGGTCTAATTGGTTGTGGTATTGATAAATTGACTGTTAGAATTGCTAGAGTATGTAGAATCATAATCATGATGTGTAGAAATTTCTATTTTGATTTAATAACAAAGTCACAGTGTTAATTTTCATGGAAAATATCAAAATATGGAGTTTTGCCAAAAACAATGAAATTGGATGTTGTATAATTGATGTTTATGCTAATTGATGGATAGAAACATGTTAGGAGTACTCACAATATGTTTATATGATGTCTATATGCAATTTTCATGATAATCAATCTATTAGATTCGAGCTTTTTGGCCAATTTGGCTTTTTCTTTCATGGTTGCCGAAGCTGTCAGTCGACGCTGACAGTTCGCGTCGCGGCGCGGCCGAGCAGTTCATTGCTGGCGCCGCAGCGCCATCACCATGACGTAAGCGACCTGTTGCACAATCACTGCGCCGCAGCACCGACTCGTAGTATAATCGCTGAGCCGCAGCGCCGACTCAGCGCCGCAGCGCGAGCCACAGTACAAACTGTGGCGCCGTGGCGCGGCTTGGCAGAACTGTCTGACAGTTTTGTTTAAATGTACAAAACTTGAAAATAAATGTTATGTATTTATGTTAAATGATAATTTCAGTATTATTAGACTATGAAATATCATGTTATTAAGTATTATCTACTTGAAATATAATTGATTATGTGAATGGGTAATTCAACCCATATGATGAATGTAATTGTTTATATAAATGTACAATGTTGGTTAAGACTAATTATGTCAATATGACATATGTTTAGGATATCAATTCAAGTGGTAAACGTGTAGCTTGTGCTAAAGGCAAGTTTCCTAAACCTACATTTTACATTGAGCAAGTTTCTAAGTCTTAACTTTTGATATTTAGCAAGTTCCTTATTGTATAAGTTTTCTAATCATTGGTGTTTTCGAACTAATTATTCTTTCAATTTCGATTATCATATAATGGTGTAAATTTATTTGGAGCAAGTTATTCTTGTACTTAACTTATGGTTTAGCATGTACAATTATATACATGTTGTGGATGTTTATTATTCAATTAACCTTGTCTTATTATTGTTCAAGCAAGGTAGGTTATAATTATTCAAATTGTATGCTATTAGATTATACCTAAAGCATGATGTCAATCTATAAACATCAATTAAACTATGATTATTCCATAGTATACAGTTATGTCATTTGTAATCAACTAAACCCTAGTTGATTACCGTTGAATTCTAAATTACCCCATGATGTATCCAAACCAAACTCACTTTGGTACGGACTTGTATTCTAAATACTGAGAAGAACAACTCTTTTATAAGAGGTTACGCTTAGTGTTGAAATGATTGTGCACAATATATTGTACGAAGGGTTGATCCCCCTAAGTACGTGAAGTCCTTATAGTCTTATGACTGTTAAAGTTTAAGTTGAAAAATTACTTATAACTGTGGACATGATTCGTGGTCATTAGACCCTCAGTAAAGGTTAAAGCTTTCCAAAAGTTAATAGAATATATTGTTAAATTCTATTGAGCTTAATGTTGACAAATGATGTAAAAGTTTAATGATTTAATTATTGTTATTTCAAGTGGGCCTTGTTTGCTCACTCTTGCCTGTAAAATTTCTTACAGCTAAGGTTGAAAATGGTGATGTACCTAGCACCAGTAAAGGGAAAGGAAAGATGAAACAATGCTGAAGACCTGTAATAGATTGAATAGTTTATTTTCAGACTTGTTTAAAGATTGTAATGAATGTTATTTTAATTTTCCGCATGAATGAATGAATGTTTGTAAAGGTTAGATAACCTGGGAGATTTATTTAAATTTAGTCCTGTATGGGCAGGTTTTATTTATTCAATTTTATTATAATTGGGTAGTTAGAAATGAATGTTTTGATTGCGTGAACACCAATTCTTGAGGAAATGGAGTACCAGGATTTGGGGTTGTCACAGAGATTAATAAAATTGGAGATGTCAACCTGGAGTGTGTGGACTCTCAAGTTAACATTGCAGATCTATTTACTAAAGCATTAACACAATAGCAGTTCGATCGTCACTTAGAAAAGATGGGTATGAGATACTGTGGTGATTGGCTTTAGTGCAAGTGGGAGATTGAAAGTAGTTTGCATACAAACCAATCATGTATGATGATAAAACATATACTTTGTAATCAATCTTATTTATTTATTAATAAAAGAATTATTTATTAAAGACATTTAATTATCTATATGGTGCTGTTTTAATAATATGTGATAAACCCATAGTTTTAAGCAACGCTTTTAGAATCATGATGAGATCGTGCTAATGGGATCTAAATTCTTAGATAGCATAAAAAGTAAAATGTTCCCAATCAATAGATTACTAAAAAGGGGATTAGTGAATCAAGATAGATTGGTACATACGTTGCTTGCTCATTGGATGAGGATGATTGATCTTATGATCATTTGCGTGGAGACACTAAAGTAAGTATGTAGGTGCTTATTGGAGAATAAGTTCACTGAACGTGACTGGCTAAGGAATACCTAATGGAGTTTTACTTGTCTGTCACTAGGAATTCCTAAAGTAATAGTAGTACATGTGATCCTTAGACTTGAGATCATCATAGTATCTTGTATATAATAATTTATACTTTGACTTATTCCTTAAGACTCTTAGGGTATATCAAAGGGTATGCTTGGGTATAATGGGTTATATATGGAGATAATGAATAATCAATAAAAAATCTATCGCTTCTAGTAAAAGAAGAGATATGTCCAATGTGATTCGATAAATGACAACCCAGGAATCATTGGCTAAGGTGGAATGAAATTAAAAAGTAGTTTCTAATTTACATTTATTCGAAGTTGTGCATTTGAGAATCGAAATACATATAATTAAATAAAATAGATTCGATAGTAATTCCATGTCTTATATTTAATTGGGACATTGTATGGTGGAATGATTGAATTGTACGATAACTGTTTACTCAAAGGTTCTTTTATGATTGATGTTGAAATCTATATTATTTGAAAAGTCGTTAATCGCTAAGGAGGTTTTTCCTTATTGTAGAATAAATATTATTTATTTAAATAAATTAATAGTTTAATTTATTTATTTAAATAAGATTAGAATTGTTCTAATTGATTTATTAACAACTGGTTTAATATGGTGAACCTAAAGGGTCACACCATAAAATAAAGAAAAAATATTTAAGAAGTCAATGGCATACTCATAATAATATGTTAAGTGTATTTAATTGAATCTATGGTGATAGAATAAATTAAATAGCTTAATATTTATTATTTAATATTTTAGAAATATTAAATATTACATAATAAGAAGAGTCTTATTAAAATTATTATTTTAATTTCTAAAGGAGTTTAGGAATTAATTTAATATTAGTACTCTCATTTATTCCTAATAAGATTAGGAGGAAAATTAATTAAAAGAGTTTAATTAATTATCCCTAATAAGATTAGGGAGCTTAATTAATAAAATAATACCCTTATTTCTAATTAGATTAGAAGGGTTAACTAGTATCTTTATAAGAGGAATCTTATATTAGATATCACGTAATGTGATTCCAATTGTTGGAGGGTACGTCCTTTTTCTACAGAGAAAGAAAACTAGGGTTTTAGCCAAAACACCCTTCTTCTTGATTCTTGTTCTTCCTTGGTGGATCACCTCTAGAGGCCAAACGCTTGGGTGGTTAACGTTGATCAAAGGAAGGAATCAAACCCACGTATTCAAGGAGGGCATAAAGGATTAGGAGTTGAACTTGTACACGAGGAAGCTTGATTCTTCAAGGGTATGATTCTGATTCTACTATTCTTTTATAGACTGATAATCAATCACAAGAATGATCTTGGTTTATGGTTTGTAAGAAAAATTTTAAAATCCGTTTTGTTACGCTTTCGCTTCGTTTATGTGATTTGATTGCATATACTTGTTTCTAGCAAACCTAACAAATTAACCTTTTATGATCTCCCAAGCGCGTACCAAATCAAGCACAATAATCTGTCTTGAGTCCTTCCTAAACCAGGAAAATGTTAAGTTAACTGCCGTGTAACCCACCCCGGCGGGTGTCTGATTTGCCAAATTCCATTTGTAGCCTTTTAACTCAACTTCTCCTGCTTCACTATCCCAACCTGTTCCTGCCACACATGAACACAAAAACGTATAAAATGATACTAACATACTCAAAGCAACAACGAATGAAGCTTGAGAGGCAATTAATTCGTAGGTATAAAATCCACTCATCACAAGTACTCCTGTGCTAGCTCTAAAGTGGGCCCCACTTGCTCGGTTTTTGTCCTGATAGGTCAGGTTTTCATGTTACGCGCTGGAACGACCATAACTCTCAATCTGGAAGGAGTTAGAAGACGTGCCATATCAATCCGAAAAGATTTTTTCGATAGCTTCGCAATGGTATATTATTTTCCCAATTCTTATTTCAAGAAATCATAGAAAAAGGGAAAAAACTATCCCTGGGTAGATGTCAGCTATCTATTCGCCTTACTGTGCGCTAGGAAGCTTGCTCCTTTCAATTCGGGAATAGTTTGAAAATGTGCCATACCATTCCAAAAAGATATTTAAAGGGAAATACAATGACATTGGGCTTGAGCATTTCTAAATTTGGGAAGATGGATCCATGACCAGAACAACATCTTTAAGTTTCCTGAAGGTAGTCCGTGGAGCTGTTTTGTATAATTTGTACTTGGGATTGTTGCGATGGCTCTTTGTGACCTTATCTGTAGCTGGATAACTATAGTTTATGTTGTGTTATCAACACTCTACATTTTGGTCGCCCATGGTTATCTCCGGGGTTAAGTGGCTTTTGGCTGTCCCTAAGGGCTATCTCCGGGGTTTGACTGTGGCCAACTTTTCTTTTCATTAAGATTGATCTCAAAGGTTGATCAGATGTTCCACGGGGCTGTCTTCGTGGTTGATGGTTGTTGTAACCTCTCCTTAGGGTTGTGTTGACGTCAGGATTTTTATTTGTCCCTTTTCGTTACCTATTCTTTTGTGTTCTCATTTTAGGTGAGATTTGTTTGAAAAAAAGTGAAAAAGGTCCGACACGTGTAATGTCGACGATTGGACTATAAGAGTCGCTAGTTAATTTTTTAATTGGTTATACCAACACAACCGAGAAAAGGTTTACACATTGACCCAGTGATGTGACACTGCTAAACGGGTTTGTGAAACTGAGATTCATTAGGGTCCGGAGACTTGCTTATACAGAGGGAAGGTGTTAGGCACCCCCCGACATCCGTGTTGCCATGGTGACCGCCACTTTTCAAGAAACTGTTATAAGAATGTGTGTGTGCGTGTGGGTCAATGTGCTGTTATTTGAAAGTAGTGTTATGCCTCGTTCGCACCTATATACATAGGGTTTGAATTGTGTATAAAAATTCAGTTTTAACAAGATATAGAAGTGATGTTTTAAAAGAGGTTTTTCAAACCATGTGCTCAATAGTAATTGAGGCCTTTAATACTTCCATTTTATTAAATGTTCGGCTTGATTGCTTTTATTTTTGAGATGCGAAGCATCTGAGGAAATCCAAACACCGTGAACAAATTTACAAGCTGCTTACAGCTGAAAATGTCCATCACGGGAACCGAATATAGATTTAGTAGACTGAATCTGTGATCACATGATTCCTAGGCTCACATGATGCCACAATTGATATAAAAGCTTTAAGTAGGTATATATATAAAAGCTGTAAATATATATATACAGACATGATCAACCACCACGAAGCATCTCCATGGGGGATCGAAAATATAAATAAAGCTGTAAAAGCGATCAACAGCCATGGAGGAAAATCCAGGCGGGACGAAACGTACAGAAAGATGTAAAAACTGTCAACCTCCACGATGTAAACTCCAGGCGGGACGAAATATATATATATATATATATATATATATATATATATATATATATATATATATATATATATAAGCATGTAAATGCACTGGATATAAAATCCAGGCTCATCGAACAAAGTCCAACAACAGTTAATATATATATATATATATATATATATATATATATATATATATATATATATATATATATTAAAGTAGTAAACGCACCGGATATAAAATTCAGGCTCATCGAATAAAGTTCGACCCACAGTTCATATATATAGGTGTGTATATATATATATATATATATATATATATATATACACGAAACAAAAGCATTTAAATGCACCAGACATAAGTCTAGGCTTATATATATGTATAAGTATATATATACAAACTGGAAAGAAACTACGAACCAAAGTTCGGGCAGACACACGCAACACGACTCTCAATGTGAAGAATAGTGTGTTCAAAGATGAAGAGAAAGGCTTTAAAGTGTGTAAGAATGCTTACAGTGGGCTGCCAAAGAAGACTTCAATAACTTGAAATGGAAGAATATTCAGCTTTCGCAAGTAAAAAGTAGGTATATATGAGCTTACAAGTGTTTCAAATGAGAAAACACTCAGTTTGAGGTGTGTACAGAGCAAATTGGACAGGGCTTCCTCGCCTTTTTCTCTTACAAAATGGCCACTCCAAGCCCTCTATTTATAGAGGGGGGCCTCAGGTGTACCTGAGGCTGCCCGGGGTGCCCCGTGATTCGCGGGTCCCACCGTCTCGAAGTACGTGCATACGTGCAACGTGATGTCTACTCGATCTTTCAGAATTGCAATTCGGGCATCCGACTGAGGTATGCAAGACCTATTTTAGACCGCCGTTATCAAGATTTATACAATGACATAGGATTAGAGGTTGTACGAAGTCAGGAAGATGGGACGATGCCCTCTGGTCTTCAAGCTTCAAATTCTATCCGTTACCCTGCGTAATAGTCACTCGGGATTGAACTTCCTTTGTTCTTGTGGGACATTGCTATGTAGAAATGTATGTATAAAATGTTTAGATGGCGTGATGTGGCATCAAGGTGGCAAGATGATAACTTTGCCCCTCACGGGGGTTATCTCCAGTTTGGGTTATCTCTAGAACTGCAATTGCCTTCCTTAGGGTTATCTCCAAGATTGGAATCTGCTATTCCCAGTATTGGGACTGAGACTGAACATCTCGGGGTTATCTCCGGGATGAATCGGTCTTCTCTAGTGGAATTTTCGGTATTAGAACTGCAGGCCTCGGGGTTATCACCGAGGTTAGAAATGATGCTCCCGGTGTGTGTTCCGGGGTTGACACTGAGATTCTGGTAGTATCCAGTATGAATGTGAGCTGTCTTCCAGGGTTATGTTTGAAAGACAAATCTACCCTCATTTAATGTCAATAATAGGTGTGCAAAAATTTTAAGTGTCTACAGATGCCCCTCTTTATCATATTCATGCAATACAATGGCATGTATAGGATAAAGAATCATAGACACTTGAAATGCAACAAGATAAGCATGATGCAATATGGAGCAATATGATGCAAGTGTATGATGCATGTGAATTACTTTCCAATATGCTGGGGATGATTGTCGGCTCCCTGTTGCCTCTACGGCTCTACCGGTGATGGTAATGACGACAAGCTTGGATGTACGATCCAAACCTATCTGGATGTTAACGTTTGGGCTATCACCAAAGTCCTTAATCCTGAATACAAACTTTACTCCAAAGATGTGCCTTTCGTGTGCAAGTGATCTGTGGGGATAACACTTTGTCTGTTCGAGGATGTGTATAACATATTCCATCATCGATCCTCCTCGATGATGTTGATACTCCCTAGTTTGTATCACCAGGACATATAAATGTTCTATTGGATTTACTGCCAACAGTATGTGTTGTCAGGGCTGCCCGACCTTCGTTGATGTGTGAACCAACGGTTGACCATGCGTTGTAACCCCCGCTGGGGATCCATTTGATCCTCTGCTAACGTGTATATCAACGGATGAACTCCATGCTAGGGATGAATGCCAAGGCTGCTTGGACTTTGTTGATGTGTGTATCAACTGATGCAATCATCGGATGGCTTCCAATGCGACGTTGGGTTTACTTGCCAACGGCTGAACTGACGTCAAGGTTGCTTGACCTTCACTGACATGTGTATCAAAGGAAAACATGCATTGTAACCCCCATCGGGGACCTGTTTGATCCTTAATGATGTGTGTATCTGTAAAACATACGTTGTAACACCCGCCGGGGACCTGTTTGATCCTTGCTGATGTGTGTATCAGCAGAACATGCGTTGTAACCCCCGCCGGGGAACTATTTTTTGAGATTACATTGTAACCCCCGCCGAGGAACTGCTTGATCCTTGCTGACGTGTGTATCTATAGAACATGCATTGTAACCCCCGCCAGGGACCTATTTTTTGTTATTGCGTTGTAACCCCCGCCGGAGAACTGCTTTTGAAATGATTAGGGTGACAACCATGTATCGACGACATTGGACTTATGCATGGTATTATCGAATGTGAACTGCAACGACTTGTATCATCGGTATAGTAAATCCTATGTTCAGGCGAATACCAATGGATGAAAAGAAAGTCATAGCCGGGTCCAGAAAAACTAGGGTTTTAGGCTATTCTGCTCAATCGCGTAGCATTTTTATCCCTGATTTGGCCTTTTCAGCTTGTGAGAACTCTTTTGCAACTCGAACTGGATCGACCCGGAGGGGTGGGACCCCATTCTCGCTATATCTTTTGATAAGCCTCTGTTAGTAGTAGGGCGTCTGTGCCTCTTTTCCCTATATTTTTAGTTATACAGAGATGATGTATTAGATGATGATATACTTAGGAATGTATGTACAGTTTTCTATTCCCTACACTATATTGCCATCTATTATCTGTTATGCATGTATCATGTTATGCATATGTATGTATGTCCAGAGATATTCAACATTGACCCCTGGATGGTATTATGATACGACCCAAACAGATGTCTTCTTCGACAATCAGCCGCATAGATCACACCCCGCCATTATTGGTGGCATCCCGTCTGAGATACTGGTATGATAGTATGTCAGCCTTAGATAGGGTGATCGTAGATCAGTTGTTGCAGCATACCATAACCCTTTTGATGTTGCAGGTTCCCACAGGATTCGTGGAGGGCATGTTAGAGCACTGGATACTGGAGAGACAGGTTTTCCTGTTTGGGATCCATGAGTTAACTCCCGCTCTGGAGGAGTATGCACGGTTGACGATGTTGCCACTAGATAAACCTTACGTGCATATGGCTTTGGGGGACATAAGTCGACGGTTCATGACCCTCATTGGATTGAGGCGTAGGGTGGTGCAGGATGAGCTGACATCTGGCTACATTATATCCCAGCATTTTTTATTTGACAGATTTGGCTCTGAGGATAGTTATGGATGACATTCCGGGGATTTCACCACAACGGAGGATCATTGGCATCTGGCCAGGGTTGATGTACTACTATTGTGCATAATGTCATATGTCTACATGCTACGGTATATGGACGAGTTGGATATATGAGTTATCATGGCGGTGAGAGCTCTCAGGGAGGTTCGTACCATCATACCGATGATTATAGCTGAGACATTGAGCTCAGCTACATACTGCTGCACTTATCCGACAGGAGTATTTACGGGCAGTTCGGTCATGCTATACGTGTGGTTCATGTCACACTTGAGACCGATTGACACTTTTAGACGGCATGGGTATTGTTTCTCCCATGATATAGCCATGTCATATATATTTCATCCTACGGAGTGTACGGATGCTATGTCTTGGTCCGCTTTCTTAGCTGATATTGTAGACCCGTTTAGTATATTACCGTGCTCAGGGCTCAGCTCACCTTACAACTTTATTACTCATGCTTTGGGCATGGATTACATCACTCTAGCTAGTTTGAGGGGCATGACTACTTACCATCCACTGGCCGTGATGTCGCAGTTTGACCAGTTTTAGGATTTTCATCCTTTTGAGGGATCGCTGGGCTATCGTTTAGCTTCTCGCCATCTATCAGCAGAGGATCGATCCCGTGTGTATGCTTGTTGGGATCAGCGTGAGATAGCTACTTTCTCTATTAGCCATCTAGGTTGTTCTGCAGAGTATTCTACATGGATGGAGGGCGAGACTACATTGGCTGAGGTGGTTTCCACATTACCGAATATTAACTCAAATAATAGAGAGCCCATGGAGGACATTGATCCTCACACTGAGGAGGAGCCATCTACTGGGTTGCCAGTATTTCCTTTAGATTCTTCCAGTAATAGCACTGTCGTGATTCAGCATTCAGCACAATACTTTGACCAGAGTCTTCATCTGATGACCTTTGAGAGAGATTAGGCTAGATCCCTGATGTTGACAACTCTTGATGGGAGAGACGCAACCTTGTTAGATAGGGACGAGGTATTAGCTCGTTGAGATACCGCTGTTGTTGAGCGGAATAAGGCCAGATCAGCCAGAGATGCAGTGATAGTTGAGCAGGATAGTGCCATATCTGCCCGGGATGTAGCCGTCATAGATAGTACTGCAGTGAGGTCCCTTACCACTGGCATGCTTACATGGATGAGCACTTCCATCGATAAGCATATGGTCACCATGCAGATGGCTGCAGATTTGTTGGGTCATGTGGATATCCTCGTACAGGAGACCACAACTTTGCCTCCTTCTTCGGAGAGGAATGCCTTGTTGGG
Source organism: Panax notoginseng (assembly GCA_016801055.1). Classification (NCBI taxonomy): domain Eukaryota; kingdom Viridiplantae; phylum Streptophyta; class Magnoliopsida; order Apiales; family Araliaceae; genus Panax; species Panax notoginseng. The sequence continues at coordinate 120,057,787 of CM029022.1, forward strand.
CTTGTTAGCTCGCATATACACCGATTTGTGGATGGACTTGTACTTTCTTGAACAGACTAGCCTAGCCATTTTGTCATGTGCAGTTTACATTGTGTATATCAAACAACATTATATATAGTAGGGAAATATATTTTTGATCACTTCCCTTTTAGATATGCTCTGATACTTGCTTGATATTTGCCTACTTCTTCAGGGCTTGTGCTCTTGATGTATTCTGAATTCCTCCTTGCTGGATGGACATTGAGTTGTCTCTGGATAGTTCATAATAGATCATGGATCTGTGTGTATCCCTACCATCTTTGGTGTCTTTGGACTAGTTTCTGTATGGAAATGTTGAAAGGAGTGTGGCTTTCCTCTCTAAGATTGACCGCACCACAGATGGTCGCCAGTACTCCTATTTAGGAGGAACCTAGTTAACTCCATCTCTTATGGATTAGTGTTGCTCTTCAAAGAACAACCACAGCTTAGATGGTCGCCGAATCTCCTATTTGGGAGGAGTTTAGGTAATTCCATCCCTTTGGTTTGAAGCCAATGAAATGTGATGGATTGAAGTATGATCCCAATACCGTTAACAGATATTTGTGTTTTGGTAGGGGGTTAGATCGAACTATAAATGGCTACCTACGTTCTCCTGTTGAAGAGGAGATTAGGTCTGCGTAGTTTGAACCTGGTGTAAGAGGTTCAACGCTGTTTATGAAAGAAAGATGGGCGTAGAAGCTTTATTGATGAAGAAGGTTGTAGAAGTGTTTTTGTGGTTTTTTTTTTTGTAGAAAATGGTAGAAATGTTTTTATTATTTTTTGTTTATTGCGACCGGGCCATATAGAATATGGTTGCCTACGTACTCCCGTATATCAAGGAGATAAGGTCGACATAGTTCGCCCCTCAGGACGAGTTGAAAAGCTTGATCCCATGTGCAGGGTAAACTGAGGGGAAGAGAAAGTTTGATCCTAGGTTGAGGATAAATTGTAGGTGTGAAAAGTTTAATCCCATATTTGGGGGAACAAATTGGAAACGCGAGAGGTTAAATCCCTAGTGGGATGACCAAAGTTGTAAGAGCGCAGTGAAGCCAGACTGCTGGCTTAAAGAGTATGTTTCCCTGAGGGGTAAAGTGTTGAAAAGAGTTATATGTAATGAAGGGTTGAAGAACCGGAATGACTAGTGATCTGATGATCCAATACTAGGATGTTTGCTTGATGGTAACTTCAGACATAGTACCATTTCACGATGTCCGAGTTGATAAGCTGTGGAAATTCATCGCCATCCATTTCCTGTAATCTGAGAGCACCTCCTGTCAATACCTCTTTGACAATAAATGGGCCTTCCAAGTTAGGAGCGAAATTTCCCTTGGACTGATCTTGGTTGTCGAGGATCTTCTTCAAAACCAAGTCATGTTGTTTAAACTGTTGTAGCCAAACTTTTCTGTTGTAGGATCGGGCAGTCCTTTGTTGATATGACTAATCATGGAAGATAGTCGCGGTTCGCCTTTTATCTATTAGAGACAATTGGTGCTACTTGTCTTGTACCCATTGATCTTCATCCAACTAAGCATCCATCAATACTCTGAGGGATTCAATTTCTACTTCTATAGGGATTACTGCTTCCATCCCATAGGTTAATGCGTAGGGGGTTACCCCAGTTGAAGTGCGCATTGATGTTCTCTAGGCTAACAGAGTAAGAGGCAATAAGTCAGGCCATCCTTTGTGGTTAGCGGACATCTTTTGCATAATCTTCTTGATATTTTTGTTAGCTGCTTCAACAACACCATTCATCTTTGGACGGTAGATGACGAAGTTAAGGTGTTTGATGTGAAATTTACTGCATAGTTCCTCCATCATTTTGTTGTTGAGGTTTTTAGTATTGTCTGATACAATTACCTCGGGTTGTCCATATCGACAAATGACATTATTTTTGAGAAAAGCGATGATGAATTCTTTGGTAACCTTGGAGAAGGAGGCTGCTTCTACCCACTTAGTATAGTAGTCGATCATGGTGAAGATGAAGCGATGTCCATTACTGGCTTTGGGCTCGATGGGCCCGATCACGTCCATTCCCACACTGAGAAGGGCCAAGGTGAGCTCATATTGTGGAGCTCCCGTGGAGGGGTATGGATAGCATTCCCATGAATTTGGCATTGATAACATCTCTTGACGTGATCATTGCAGTCAGCCTTGAAAGATAGCCAATAATGTCATGTCCTGAGGATCTTCTTAACAAGGAGGGGGCCACTCAAGTGTGGGCCACATACTCCACCACAGACCTCATCCATAAGTCTTTGAGCTTGATCCTTATCCAGGCATCTGAGGAGAACTAGTCCTGTATCTCTCTTGTAGAGTGCATCTTCGCTCAAGTAAAATTTCATAGCAAGTCAATGAATTCGCCTTTGCTCAGTCAGGCTCGCCTCAGCGAGTGTAGATCCATCTCGTCAGTACTCCTTGATATGCTGATACCAAGGTTGTTGGATGGGAGGTAGCTCATCCGATACTTCTCCAACATAGTTCCCATAGGCTGGTGCCTTTTGCAGGGCCAATGTAACGCTTGGCAGGTGTTCCTTGTCAGGTATATGAATCAAGGAGGCCAAAGTTGCTAATGCGTCTGCGAAGTCATTCCTATTACAAGGAATGTGTAGAAAGGAGATCTCTTCAAACTCCGAAGCCATCTGTAAAACTTGCCGATGGTAAGGCAGCAAAAGTATCTCTTTGGTTTGATAGATTTCCGTGGATTATTTGACTAATAACTCTGAATCCCCAAAGACAGTTAACCGTCTGATACCCATTGAACGAGCAAGTTTTAGCCCCATGATACAGCCTTCATACTCAGTTGTGTTGTTGGTGCTGATAAACTGCAATTTGATGGCGACGGTATACTGCTCCCTCGTACTGGATACTAGAACTGCTCCAGCTCCAGAATCTTCCATATTAACAACTCCATCAAAATATATGTTCCATATTTGACGTGCATCGTACTGACGGTGTTGCTGAATTGTCATTACCCCTTCATCGGGGAAGTATGTTTCCAAGGATTTGAAGTCCCCTGAAGGTGCAGCGGCCAGTTGATCCGCAATTCCTTGACCTTTAATGGACTTTTGCATCACGTAAATAATGTCAAATTGTTGCAGAATCAACTGCCATCTGGATAGCCGACAATTCAGTATGGGTTTACTAAACACATACTTTAGAGGATCCACGCGAGCTATGAGATGGGTTGTGTGCCCATGGAGGTAATGTTGTAACCTCATGGCAGCCCATGGTAAAACACAATAAGTCTTCTCGATCAGAGTGTACTTGTGTTCACTGCTGCTGAATCTTTCGCTGAGGTAATAGATAGCTCGTTCTTGGCCTCTATCGTCTTTCTGACTCAGCATGCAGCCCATGGCATTGTCACTTATGGACAGGTACATGAATAGGGGAACATCATCCTTGGGTGGTACCAAAATAGGAGCTTTGACTAGCTGCTCTTTGATGGTAAGGAAGGCCTTCTGGCACTCATCATTCCATTTCATGGAGGAGTTCTTCCTTAACAGATTGAAGATAGGCTCACAGGTTACTGTGAGTTGAGAAATGAACTTACTAATGAAGTTGACTCTTCCCAAGAAACCGCGTATTTCCTTCTTTGTCTGAGAAATGGGCATTTTCGTAATGGCCTGAATTTTGGTGGGATCCAGTTCGATTCCTTTTCGGATGACTAGAAATCCTAGCAACTTGCCTGATTTAACGCCAAAGGCACACTTGGCTGGATTCAACTTCAAGTTGTACTTACGCAACCTGTTGAAAAGCTTTTTGAGATGGTCTAAGTGGTCCTCGTCCTTTCGGGATTTAACGATGATGTCATCCACATAGATCTCTATCTCTTTATACATTAAGTTATGGAAAAGAACCATCATAGCTCTCTGATAGGTAGCTCTGGCATTGATGAGGCCGAAAGGCAACCGTCTATAGCAAAAGGTTCCCTAAGGCATGATGAAAGCAATTTTCTCACGATCCTCATCAACAACCATGATCTGATGGTACCTCGCAAAGTAATAAGCGAAGGAGTACATGCCGTATTGAGTAGTATTGTAAATGAGAATGCGGATAAATGGCACGAGAAAGCTATCCTTAAGGCAAGCTTTATTCAGATCCCGATAATCCACGCAAACTCGCACCTTTCCTCCAGGCTTAGGTACGGGCACTATGTTGGATATCATTCACGATATGTGGACACCATGATAATACCAGCTTGATATTGTTTCACAATTTTTTCTTTCACCTTTAAACTCCACTCAGGTTTCAATCGCATGAGTTTCTACTTGACTGGCTTATATCCCTCTTTGATGGGAAGGCGATGGGGAACAATGTCGATGGACAAACCCACAATGCCTTCATGAGACCATGCAAACACATCCTGGAATTGGGTTAGTAGCATAACCATGTCATTCCTCTGGTTTGGGGTAAGGTCCGAACCAATCTGGATTAACTTAGGATTTTCTAAGGTTCCAAGATTGAAGGAGGTGGTTTGATCAAGGTTGGGTTTAGGTTTGTCTTCGACCCATTCTTTGATCTCCGGAGGCACCTCAATGTCCTCTTGTATTTCCATCAAGTCTGAGTCCAACTTTTCATCAAAGTTACAATCCTTGTGGAGAGGAGGCATTTTATCACCAAGTACAGGCACATCTAAGTTCAAAGTCCTGAAACAAAATATGCTTTCACTTAATATATATGAAACTGTTAAATCATATACAATGTTAGCATGTACGGACAAAACAACTGCTAACACTATACAGAAAAGTAAGCAGTTATGATATCTACAAGGCAGAAAGAAGTCCTGCCCATTTTACCCTTGTCGACCAATGCAAGGAGTGCTGCTCCAATTAGCAAGGGCAAAGTCCTAGGGGATTGCAATAATGAAGGGGATGTCATCGTCCTCCTTCTCCCGAATGATGACCATTATGTCTGGGCAATCATCGTCTGGGGTATATTTGTTAGTATGTTCATCATGGACAATGATGCGTACACCTGACATCATTCCGACGATGTCTTGTTTAATTCTCCATTCCTCTTCTTCCACATTGGGATCTGGAACAAAGACTTCCTTTTCCTTTACCGGTATCGGCTTAGGAAATAACATAGCCATTACGTTGGCTGGCACCTTTACCGGAGATTGTGAGGACTCTGGATGTACATGTGGAAATAATAGCCGTGCGGCTGAAGTGGAAGGAATCTGCCTATGCTTATGTGGATTCCTGTAACTGGTACTAGCAGAATATCCTAGTCCAACTGTCCTAGTTTGATTGGACACTTAAGTCGGGTACTTAATACCCTGATGACTTTTTCCCAACCCTTGTCCCGGCTGGTGTCCTAATGACATTATTTCTTGAGTAGCTGCCATCACTTCGACAAAAATCTTGAGTATGGGAAATGGTGTCCCAATGGCATGATATTGAGGGTTGCTTACTTCCAAAGTGTGGAAACTGACCGACTCAACATCGGAATTGAAACTGATGAACGGTACGTCACCCGGTTGAGGGCATTCTGGTTCAGCATTAACTGTAACTAAGCTATTGTTGATAATATATTTAAGTTGTTGATGAAGAGTGGAGGGGACTGCCCCAGCCATATGAATCCACGGTCTCCCTAGCAGTAGGTTGTATCTTGTACCTATTTTGAGCACATGAAAAGACACATAAAATGTATAAGGACCAATCTCAATTGGTAGCTCAATCTCTCCGACTGAATTCCGGTGGGATCCATCAAAAGCTTTGATGATCGTATGGCTACTTTGGATTCGCTGAAGATTGACATTCATTTTCAGTAACATAGCATAAGGATAGATATTCAAAGACGAACCTCCATCTACCAAGACTCCAACTAACATATATCTGGAGGACAAAACTGCAATGTGTAACGGCTTACAAAAATCGATTCCTTCGTGCGGTATGTCATCATCAGTGAAAGAGATCACATTGTTGTTGAAAATGTGATTAGCCAGATATTAAAAATTTTCCACATCCACTGATTTCGACAAGTAGGCTTCTTCCAAAACCTTTAGTAGAATCTTCCTGTGATCTTCGAAAGTTAAGACCAAGTCTAATATTGAAAATTAATGTGGAGCTTCTCTTAAGCTTAAAACCACCTTAGCTTCATTATGACCCATAGCACGGAGGAATTTTTCAATCTTCTCTATGGGAATTTTCCCCTTTGATTTAACAGCAGGCTTCATCACCCGTTGGGAAGATAAAGTGGATTCTCCTTCGACACTGCAGCAGTTGCATGACATGTGGATCCTCCAGCTTTTCCATAATTCTAGGGAACTTTCTGTAAGCTGACAATAGGATATTGTGGTCTGAATGGCAAAATGAGGGGCTCTGGAGCCGCCACTTTCAAAGGATTATTAATTCATTTGAGCTGAATTGTGAGTGGTTTAACAATCTCATCGGCCTCAGAGGATATAACTGGTACCAGTCCCTTCCATTTAGTGGGACAAGTATTTTCACTCTCAAATAGCACAGTATTATTGTCTGCCAGCTGCAGGACACCGCTATTGATTAAGTTTTGAATAAGGTGGCGGAGTTCCCAACATTCTTCCGTGCTGTGATCGTGAGAATTGGAGTGATACTGACATACTCCGTCATGATTAAACAGTCCTGAACGGGGATTGATTGGAGGTAGGAGGGACGTGATTCTTCCTTTATTGATTAGCATCTGTAGTATCTCCTCTATAGGTTGGCCCAGGTATGTAAATTCCCTTCTATTAGCAAAATCTCGACGGGCTTTGGCAATCGCTCTCTTCGTCACTTTGTCCTCCATTGTTTCATTTTTTGAAGGTGATGATGGAATATTCATAATCAAGGGGAGGATACTAGCATGCTCCTGGCTAACTAATTGGCGTGTAACTTGGTGCTGATAAATCTCCAGTTCTGTCAATTGCTCAATTTGCTTGCATATAGCTTTCATCTTTCGTTCCATCGTAAACTGGAATTTTGCATAATCCCATTTGTCAACACTGTCTTTGATGATCTGGGATGATTCACAGTTGAAATTTGAATTTTGTCCAGTGCTCTAATTAATCATATTGACCTCTTCCTCTTTGTGTAGAGGAAGAGGGTTGTCTTGCACATTAGGTTGATCTGGTTTGGTGACCACAATCTCACCGTTGTCTGTTAAATCTTGTATCTTGTGTTTCAAGGACCAACAATTTTGAGTATCATGTCCAGGTGCCCTGACATGATAAGCACATTTCCGAGCAGCATTAAAACCCCGTCCATTAGGGCTGGCTGGTGGAAGAAGATGCGTGATTTTCTTCTGCATGGTCAGAAGAGTGAGAATTTTCTCGAGTGAGTATCCTAAGCTCGAGGACGTTTGACTTCTCCACCTTTTGGTATTGGAGGGTTTGAAGACTGTGTTGGAAAGGGAGTATAATTTCTCCTCTGGATAGGCATATTCTGATTGCCTTTCTGACCCTATAGTATTAGGGAAACATCCTCCTCTTTCTTTTTATGGACCTTCCGGGGGTTGTTTCCATGATTTCTGGATTGGATGTGTTCAGTAACAACTTTAAGGGCAGCTAGGTCTTGAATCTTTCTTGACTTCAATCCCATCTCAGCCATTTCTCTATGTTTGATCATTTCAGAAAATGGTTTACCGATACCAGCTAAGACTCTTTCATAGAAAGGAGCTTCTTGCATGTCGATGAAGGTCATGACCATCTCTGAATCTGTCATAGAAGGAGTTACTTAAGCAACAAGGTGCCTCCACCTTTGAGCATATTCTCTAAAAGACTCATTGGACTGTTTCTTGACCTTGGTAATCTGGTATCGGTCAGGAGCCATTTGAGACTGGAAACTATATTGTGTAAGGAAGGCGCGAGCTAGCTTTTCCCAGCTATAGATCTTTGAATTGTCTAATCTGGTATACCATGAACGGGCTTCTCCTGTCAGACTCTTTTGGAGCAGCTGCATTCTGAGCTTCTCGTCCTCTGCATAAGATCTAAGTTCTCCAATGAATAGCTTCAAATGTGTATAAGGATCTCCTAGCCCATCATACTTTTCGAAGTCAGGAGTTTTAAACTTTTCTGGATAATGAACACCAGGGAAAATACAAAGGTCGGCATATGAAACACTCCCGTGTGCTCTAATTCCTTTGATAGCGCAAAGGGTCTCTTCTATTTTAAGAACTTTCTTTCCGATGTCACCGGTGTCTGGATCTCTTGTGAGATGGGTGGCATCATGACTTTTGTTGGTTGTATCTTACTGCAGTTCAGGTCTGTAATGGCTTTGTCGGAACCTTGAGTTCCCCCTTGTGTGGAGAATTCAGCATGTATGGGTATCTTTGGACCCTGAGTAGATTGATGTAGTTCTTTAAGCAGAACAGCCAAATCTATAATTTGTTTACTTAATCCGTCAAATTCTTCACGAGAAACTGGATTAGACTGGTCAGATGAAGACATGATTGGCTGTAGGCCTGCAGCATTTTTGGACTTTGACCGGGTAATAGGTCCGAATGCTTCCCTGCGATAAAACTGGCATAGTTTAGTTTTAGGGAGGGTGTAAATGTTAACATGCTATGTGATGTGTCCGTTTTAGGAATTTTTTCCAGCAAAACGGATGTTAGTTGTTTGTAATACAGGATAACATGTTAATTTAAATATGTATATGCACATATTTCTTCATATTTCTCATTACATGGAGATGAATATGGAATGTAAATTACTAGTAATTTGAATTTACGAGTAATTTGAAATGAGAAAGCATGAAGAGACTTTCCTCCGCGTTTGGTTTATCAGAGGCTGACCTATCTTAGTTTTCTCTCGTGGCTTTTTTGCATGAAGGTTCCCAAATCATCGCAATTTACTCAACGTGAAATTAATCCGGTCTATCAACTGGAGCGAATTTGGGTGGTTCCTTTCCTGAGCCTCGTTGGAATTAGTCTTCCTACGAGTCCAGTAATCAAACACCGACAGGATAGCCTCCTGGTGGACGAACCACACAACATACATTCATATACAACGTGCCTCACCACTTATGAAAATGATGACATGCGCGAAGCACTAATATCACAGGCAGATATAGTGTAAAGCATTAATTGCAGTAAAGATATGTATTCGTACACATTCATCATAAATGTAAATGCAACAACCACACACAAGCATATACTAGTTTTGAAAAGCTTGTAATAGCGGCTTAAGTCCTCTTACTGGTGTCCCCAGCAGAGTCGCCACCTATCGACGTCGGGATTTTTATTTGTCCCTTTTCGTTACCTGTTCTTTTGTGTTCTCATTTTAGGTGAGATTTGTTTGAAAAAACAAGTGAAAAAGGTTCTACATGTGTAATATCGACGATTGGACTATAAGAGTCGCCAGTTGGTTTTTTAACTGGTTGTACCAACACAACCGAGAAAAGGTTTGCACATTAACCCAGTGATGTGACACTGCTAAACGGCTGTGTGAAACCGAGATTCATTAAGGTCTGGGGACGTACTTATGCGGAGGGAAGGTGTTAGGCATCCCCTGACATCCGTGTTGCCACGGTGACTTCCACTTTCCAAGAAACTGTTATATGAATGTGTGTGTGTGTGTGGGTCAATGTGCTGTTATTTGAAAGTAGTGCTATGCCTCGTTCTCACCTATATACATAGGGTTTGAATTTTGTATAAAAATTCAATTTTAACAAGATATAGCAGTGATGTTTTAAAAGAGGTTTTTCAAACCATGTGCTCAATAGTAATTGAGGCCTTTGATACTTCCATTTTATTAAATGTTCGGCTTGATTGCTTTTATTTTCGAGATGCGAAGCATCTGAGGAAATCCAAGCACTGTGAACAAATTTACAAGCTGCTTACAGCTGAAAATGTTCATCACGTGAACCGAATTTAGATTCAATAGACTGAATCTGTGATCACATGATTCCTAGGCTCACATGATGCCGCAGTTGATATAAAAGCTTTAAGCAGGTATATATATAAAAGTTGTAAATATATATATACAGACATGATCAACCACCACGAAGCATCTCCATGGGAGATCAGAAATATAAATAAAGCTGTAAAAGCGATCAACTGCCACGGAGGGAACTTCAGGCGGGACGAAACGTACAGAAAGCGGTAAAAACGGTCAACCGCCACAAAGTAAACTCTAGGCGGGACGAAATATATATATATATATATATATATAAGCGTGTAAACGCACCGAAAATAAAATTCAGGCTCATCAGACAAAGTCCAACAATAGTTAATATATATAAGTATATATTTATTAAAGCAATAAACGCACCGGATGTAAAATCCAGGCTCATCGAACAAAGTTCAACCCACAGTTCATATATATATATATATATATATATATATATATATATATATATATATATACATATATATATACGAAAGCATTTAAAAGCACCTGACAAAAGTCTAGGCTCATCGAACAGAGTTCAACACACATTTCATATATATAGGTATATATATATACGAAAGCCATTAAACGCTCCAGACCGAAGTCAAGGCTCAATCGAGGCATAACTCGATGATATTAGTCCATATATATATATATATATATATATATATATATATATATAGTATATATATACAAACTAGAAAGAAACCACGGACCGAAGTCAGGGCATACACATGCAACACGACTCTCAATGTGAAGAATAGTGTGTGCAAAGATAAAGAGAAAGGCTTTAAAGTGTATAAAAAGGCTTATAGTGGGCTACCAAAGAAGACTTTAATAACATAAAATGGATGAATATTCGGCTTCTGCCGGTAAAAAGTAGCTATATATGAGCTTACAAGTGTTTAAAATGAGAAAACACTCAGTTTGGGGTATGTATAGAGCAAATTAGACAGGGCTTCCTCGCCTTTTTCTCTTACAAAATGGCCACCCCAAGCCCTCTATTTGTAGAGGGGGTGCCGCAGGTGTACCTGAGGCTGCCCGGGGTGCCCCGGGCTTCGCGAGTCCCGCCGTCTCGAAGTACGTACACGCGTGCAACTTGATGTCCGCTTGAACTTTCAGAATTGCAATCCGGGCTTCCGACTGAGGTATGTAAGTCCTATTTCGGACTGCCGTTGTCGAGAGTTACGTAGTGACATGGGATTAGAGGTTGTACGAAGTCAGGATGATGGGACGATGCCCTCCGGTCTTCAAGCTTCAAATTCTATCCGTTACCCTGCGTAATAGTCACTCGGGATTGAACTTTCTTAGTTCTTGTGGGACATTGCTATGTAGAAATGTATGTATGAAATGTTGAGACGGCGTGATGTGGCGTCAAGGTGGCAAGATGATAACTTTTCCCCTCACCGAGGTTATCTCCAGTTTGGACTGATAAAGCAGATGTTACTCAGGGTTATCTTTGAGATTGGACTGCTGCAAGTGTTAAAGGTCCTCAGTATCATCTCTGAGGTGTGTCTGTCTTCCAGGTGTTTTTACCAGCCCTTGTACTAAGTGCCTCGGTGTAAGCACCAAGGTTGAAGCTGATTGCATACATTTGAAACAAGCATTTCCGGGGGTTATCTCCAGAACTACAACTACCTTCCTTGGGATTATCTCCAAGGTTGGAATCTGCTATTCCCAATTTTGGGACTGAGACTGAACATCTCGGGGTTATCTCCGGGATGAATCCTTCTTCTCTAGTGGAATTTTCGGTATTAGAACTGCAGGCCTCGGGGTTATCGCCGAGGTTGGAAATGATGCTCCCGGTGTGTGTTCCGGGGTTGACACTAAGCTTCCGGTAGTATCCAGTATGGATGTGAGCTGTCGTCCAGGGTTATGTCTGAAAGACGAATCTGCCCTCCTACAATGTCAGTAACAGGTGTGTAGAAAATTTCAAGTGTCTACAGGTTGTTTCCAAGATGTAAAAAGACACTTTTGCCCTCATTCAGGGTTAGTACCAGGAAAATTAAATTTTGAGTGTCTATGGATGCCTCTCTTTATCATGTTTATGCAATATAATGGAATAAATATGGTAAATATTTACTAAACACTTGAAATATAATAAGATAAATTTAATAATGCAATGCAATGAATGGTATGATGTATGATGAATGATAAAATGTTTTCATAAATCTTACTCCGCACTTCGTAAATAGCATTTTGCATTTCACATTTTGCACATCGCACATCGCACTTTGCACATCGTACTTTACAAATCACACTTTATAAATTATACATCGCATCGTAAATCGCTTTAGCATTACTAGTTATTATCGATGCCTATGTTGGGACTGATTCCAACAGTTGTCTTTCATTAGTGCTGCTGATGCCTATGCTGGTGTTGACTCCAACGGTTTAATTTTTATCGGTGTTGTCGATACTTGTTTGATAAAGATAAACTGAGATATTTTTTATATCTCTATTGGGGATGATGTTCTGAAATCACCAGACCTTTTGGATGTCTACGCTGGTAGTGTACAATGGTGCCTACCCTACTGGTAGTTGACAACGATGCCTACCCTATTTGTAGTTGACAACGGTACCTACCCTGTTAGTATTTTACAATGGTGCATACCCTGCTGGTAGTTGATAACGGCGCCTACCCTGCTGGTAGTTGACAACCGTGCCCATATTGTTGGTAGTTGACAACGGTGCCTACCCTGCTGGTAGTTGACAATGGTGCTTACCCTGATGGTAGTTGATAACGGTGCCTACCACGATGGTAGTTGACAATAGTTGATCACCAGATTGTCTCGATGTCTACTCGAATGGTAGTTTATAACGGAGAAATTTTCTCGAGTCTGGGTATTTAAGGTGCACACAAATTTAACTCTACTATGGATGCATGCTAAACTTTTTTTTATGGAGATGTGCACTGATATAGCACGGTTGCACATGTGCAAACCATGCTTGATGTGATAATCTAAATGTATCCTTAGGAGTCTATTGTCCTAGGTTGATGCATATGCTTAATTGAATTGACTAGATGTAGAAACATACCTCACCCTTTTTGAGGCGATTTGGAGTTTCTTTTAGTTGTTGGGTGCTTATGCCCCATTTCCTTGTGCTTTTTACTTGCGAACCTGCTGAACTGATGACCTGGGTGCCACTGACGTCCCTAGAGGGTGCGGCCCATTCTTTCACTGCCCATATTTGAACTTTGGTGTAGAGGCCTCGACTTGGCGCAGGTTGACATGTTTGATGGTGTAGATTCAATTTGCTAAACTTTTTGTTAACAGATGGGCGGTTGTGCTCCATTTCCCTATACTTTTTACTTTTATTTGTAGGACAGAGATGCCATTTGATGTATACAGTTTTATGTATTTCATCGAGATGTAAGTATAATACTTTTCATTTACTATATATGTCATGATGCATGCATTATATGATATGGATTTGCATTTATAAATTGTGAGTTAAGATTGACCCATGTTTGGTCTTTTGATATTGTTTTACAAATGAGGCGCTGGTTCTTTTGATTAAGGATCTTCGAGGAATTTTTCCCTTCTTTTTATCACTGCAAGCTTATGCTATTGTAATTTCTTTCAGAAGTCATCTCATTTCTTTTGATGAGAAACTTGGTCTTGCCGTAGACTTCTTCCATTAAATTGAATGCAAAATGCCCCAGCTCTTTCACATGTTGTTATCATTGATTATTTTAAGAAACTTATCTTGTTGACCTCATCAAGAGTGAGCAATATCATGCACATCAGATGAACAAAATGTGCAAACAACTTGACGGGTCAGGCCATCATGATTAGTATAATCTTGTCAATAAGGTATATGAAGTTAAAGTTTATGAAATTGAATGAGCAAGAAAACTTTTATGCATCCATGGTAATTGTTCATGGGTAGGATCAGATTCAAAAGATTTATCTCCCTTTATCAAAGATACTTCCTCTTCATTCTAGATGTTGTTCTTCACAGAATTAACGTCATATGACATGTGCATTATGAGTGACGCAACCCTTAGTAGGGGTTTCTCTTCTAAGACTTTTAGACGATTTCATTTCCATCTTATAATCTTTCTTGATTCTAAATTTTCTTTTTTCTTTTTCTCTCGCTTAACTTGTCTTGTTTTCTTAGGTTATTCAGAGTTACCCATTTAACTAGTTTTGAACCAATGGCTCCCAAACCAAATGGCTTTAGGGCACTAGGTGTAAAGACACCCCTTCGGGTTTACTTGCTCAAGTAACAAAGGTCACACTTCGAGATAAGTCATGCGGTCTAGTCTATTTTATTCTTCGTCTGAGCTTGTGCAAGGTCCGTTTTCTTAGGCTTAAATTACCCATGTAGCGAGCGTTGGGCCATAACTCCCAAACCAGACGACTTTAAAGCACCCGGTGTAAAGACACCCCTCATGCATAATTACTCAAGTAATATAGGCCATGATTCAGATCTGCGCAGGTCTTACCTTCTTCTTCTTATTGTTATAATGCTCATTTTATTAGGCGCTTGGTTACCCATGTAGCGAGCGTTGGGCTGGTAACTCCCAAACCAGATAGTTTTGGGGCACCAGGTGTAAAGACATCCATCAGGCTTAATTACTCGAGTAACCCATACCATGATTCGAGACATTAGGTTGGCTACTTATATTTATCTTTTCATTAATTGTCATTGTTGTCGCCACAGTTTCATACCCCACAACTAAGAGTCAGGGCAACTACAAAGTGCAGACACGCATATAAGGTCAATTTTGTTGCAACTAGTGCTTTGAACTAGGATGTCGTGCCCAATCAAAAAGGTTGAATAGTCTTAGTTCTCTAATTATTCCCGTAATTTTTGCTCCACTAACGCTTATCAAAATTAATCTAATTCATAATAAGTTAAGCAAAAGTCTTCTCTTTTAAAACCTTTTTTCTAAGGATACTTAACATGTATATTATTGCTAATACATGTAAATGGAGATTGAAAACACATAAAGTGATGAAAGAGTCGTACCTCATATATGGAGCGTTATTTTCTAAGAAAATTATGATTGGAAAAAATTGAATGATAATACAGGATTGCTAGTAAGATGATTTGAGGAAAGCTCTGATGATGACAGACCATGCTGATAGTGCCGACTGATGCATTTCCCTTCTTAGGATGGTTAATGAATGCCCTAGTGTTGAGTTATCACTGTTTCTGAAATTGCCCCAATTTTATTTGTTGTAAGTCCTAATATCGGGTTGTCGCCGATTCTAAAATTGCACCATCCTTGCTTGTCATCTAGGGTAGTTGCTTTGACAAATGGAGTGATAAGATGCCAAGATCGTAAGAGTCTTCTACCTCTGGACCATATGGTGAACATGTAATGGATTTGGGTATTGATGCTTGGATGCCCCGATCATTGTGTCGGACTTATGGGCGCAATTGGCTTTGATGATTTTCTTCTGATTTGATAAAGACTTGTGATTGAGGGTGTCAACTTGCATTGTTGAGTCAACATTTTATTGTGATCACCTTGGGTTATATCTGTACTTACTGATGATCATGTTTGATATATATCAATAACATTGCTTCAGCTTTGATGATTGATGTCTAGATGCCTTCGGAGTCCACTGAATTAGACCTAAGAGCTCAT